>OY292519.1:3051799-3651799 GCA_958496365.1 Subacronicta megacephala | reverse complement strand
ACTGAAAATTTCATAGAAAATCTCAATAACACTCCTCGACCTTGGAACCCGTCCTGGGTTCGATTCCCAGCGTTGTAGTCCTCTAGTGTAGCAGTCGAAAGACTCTTGTTACTTGTCTCAAGAGCAAAGATTGATACATATTGAAACAATTAGAATTAATTAAGTATTTAACTTGGCACTATTATCTTATAAACATTAAAATTGAAAGATAAATAAAGCAATTTTAAGCCATATTCAAAATTATAAGCGTACCTTTCAACGTAAAATATTAAATGGTTATGTTCAAAATAAACTGTGCAAGTATTAAGTCGCTTTAAATTATTTAATAAATGTCAGACATTATAAGTAGTGCTTTATTTAATAACAATTGAAACTTTAAAAGTCAAAGAATTATGTATAATTTAATATAATTATGTAGACACAAAGCAACATTATCATTTTAAGTTGAATAGCTATATTTTATTTTAAAATGCAATTTAGATCTAAGGATTGGACCTTATGATAGCATTAAAGGAATTTATATGAACCTTATTAGACTATTAGAACCTTATATAGGTAAGAGAAATTTATAATTTGCTGGTGATATTAAACTCCATAACATATTGACAACCCAACAGCATCGCCTTCGTAAAACTGAAATTATGAAAAAAAGACAGTTGATGGAAAAAAGTAACCATTAATTTTATTTATTATGGATAGAAGTCAAATAAATATTGAAGCTTAAAAAAGACAAGGTAAACTTCGTCGAATTCAACGAAACGAATTTCGAAGTTTAACCAACCATAAAATCAATAAGCACCCTTATAAGAAAATGAGCTAACACGTTCAGCCGTTAGCAGAAACAATGTGATATGTGAAGTATGTATATTGCTCATGAAATTCAGCTTAAGGAAATTGCTCCTCCTCGAAGGAACCCTTAAAGGCGTTCAGAGGGGAAAATTTGATAGCTTATAGCTTTGATAGCGCTAGCATAAGAGTGATGACGAAAATGTTTTTTAAGGTTGAAAAAGGAATTGTTTGTGTTTTAAATTTTCTTAAGACTCCGAGGGTAAAGATTGTGTGTTTAGGGTAATTGGATGTTTGGTTTAATAGATAAATTGTGTGCTTAGATTTTTTACTACTGTAGGTATCTACATTTTAAATCTGAGCAAATGACACTGCCGTGTGAAACACAATGACAGAATAAATGACAGACGAATTAAAAATATTTTCATTTAATTCTCATCAGCATCTCAGAGCTTGCCCGGTTCATAGCAATTGGCTCGTAACCATTTACATGAAACTAAAAAAATACTGGCGAACTGTAAGTGTACCTACACTTCTGTCAAACCATTCAGGGAATTCAGGCGTGATAATATTTTATAATAGCAAAATATGTTTTATTATGAGCTTCTAAAGTAGAATAAAATTTATTGCGAATGGGACTGTATGTTATTATAATTTACAATTTTCTCGAATATTTACTGACAATTTTAAAACGTAAACCCCATTGTTTTAATATTGTCTTGCGTCATACACATGACATTAAAGCGAAGCGCTATACACGACATCCATTAACTTTGATTACTAATCACTGGTAATGGAATATTTCGGTAAAATTGAAGCCTACCAGTAAAAAATTAAATGTTTAATGTGTAATAGTGAAACAACGCCTTCCCTAGCTTGCGCGTGATTTGTAGGTACTCTTTAATAATAGGGTTGTGGCATTATTGAGTAATAGACCATGGACTTTTGTACGTAATGGTCAGTTTCATTTTGAAATGGTTGACATTGATTTGTGGGGTGCTAATTTTATTTAACCTCGTTTTAATTTTGTCAAGTTAGATTTTAATTACTTGATAAAACACACATTAAACGATGACTAATGTTTATAAAAGATTTTAATTAATAACCTTGTTTCATGCTTTACCTTCAATCTAACGCAAACGATATCATCTAAGTAGATAACATCGAAATTATTTTATTGAATTATTTAAACATAGGCTCGCCCAACATACAAGCGAATTGTGGGTGTACATCGGTTGCCCTCTGTCTAACCCTTCAGGGAAAACAGATCTAATGGTATGCTTTAGGTTTTACTTAAATATGGTATTTGTACTATAGTATGATTTATATAAACGACCAATTTACCAAAACTTAAGTTACATACGTCAAGTTGTACCTACTCAAGTCAGCTGTAAGTTTTACCATAAATATGAAACTTTGTCAATTTTACTGATTTGATGGAATCCCATATCACGATTACGAACGGTACATAACCCTCTACTCCAAATAACTAAGTTAGATAAAGAATATAAATACGTCAATATCGGTTCACAGTCAATAAGAAAATGTTATATCAAAATATTAAAAAAAAATCATTCTCAAAATAATATTTCTTTTTTATTAAAGATTACTAGCAATGTGGGTCGTACATTGCTTGTATTCTTGTTAACCGCTCGTGCTAAGCCAAATGCTCGTGTTACGCGTGGGTTCACGTCGCGTCGGTGCAATGGGTTGGTTTCGAACCGGCATCTACATGTTCCCAAGTCCGACGTCCTAGCAATTAGGCTACCGCCGCTTATCGAAAGAAAGAAAATCGCTTAATAAAATATATACCTAATTAAAAAATATTAAAAAGTATAATTTTCAATAACATTCTTTATACATTAATTCCATTGATAATAAATAATTACCTCCATCAAAAATAGTTGTTTTATTGAAGTAAGTGCAAAAACACAATATTATTAAAAATATTTGGTAAAATAAGCTCGTTATCAATGTTGCGATCAAAGCTTTAAAGTAGAAGAAAATAATGTCAAAGGCGGGTTTCAAAGACGCCTACAAAGTAGATTTATGTTGAAAGGGTAGGAGCCTTTACAAACTGTCGAACTAGGGCGTCTCCTTACACAGTCGAGTAAATATTAGCAGTGAAATGAGTTGACACAGTAGGCATATAGGTAGTCGACTAGGACAAGACAAGTACGGATGGACCTACCTTCAGAAAATAATACAATGATTGGTTAGAAGATTTAAGGTTTATAAAGAGTTGTTTATCAATAAAAAAGCTTTAGAATGTTTACTTACATAGAAAACAATATCAATACAAAGAGAATAAAACCTTACAAAAAAATACAAATATAATAAAAATAAAATTTTGTAACTGCGAGTATTATTCTAATATTCTTCAATTTTTAGGAGGAGTTTTAGCAACTAAACAACCGAGACCACTGCCTGTGATAACATTAAACAGATAGATCTATATGTGTGTTTCTTTTTTTTCCGTTATACCTACTATTAGAATCACAGTATTAAGTAGTTTGATGATACAAATATTTTTTTAACAAGTTTTACATTTTTGTGCATAAATCCAACGAAAATATTTGAGAAGTAACAAACAATATCAGAAGTTACATACTCGTAAAACCCTCACATATCAAACAGTAAATAGTTACATATTTGCACATAATATAAAAGTCCCGAAAGATTTACCATGTTGGCAGAAATCTTGGATTAGGATTTATAGACAAATAGGTTAACTGTGCTATGAAATAGGAGAAAGTTATTGTATAGCCGACGTTAAGCTAAACATAGAGATGGTCTATTTTTATGACCATCGTAAAGTAGATTATTGCTATCTATAGTAGGTATATATACTGTACATATATAAGTACCATAGGTTCATTTTATGATAATTACACAAACGCGAAAAGGTCAACCTCAATTAATATCTACATAATTAGAATGATCAAAAGAATTTGATTTAAAGATGACTTGGTTATTATTGGGTTTTTCTATGGAATTCTTAATATCAGCGCGGAGTTTGGATATGTGCCCGATGAATGGCAATAGGCTCGCCCTCTATTATATGGGACCTAAACATACTGGCGAACAGTGTAAAGTAAGTGCAACTCTGCCTAACTCTTTGGGTAATACAGGAGTGATGGTTTGTTATTTGGATGAAATATATTTACACGATGATCGTGAATATCATGAACACAAACTTTACAATTTTAATTTAATTAATTGAATAAAATTTATTTTGTTCGCTACAATATCCGTTAAAGCCTAAAAAAATACGGGACTGTGCTGTACGGTGAGTGTGGAGCGCTGGAGGCCTAATTCCTCCCTCTGTCGCCTTCCGTCTCCTTTCTCCTTCCCTTCCCTTGTCCTTAAGTAGGCTGCAACTCCTTTGGTATTGCAAATGTCCATGGGCGGCGATGACTACTTACTATCAGGTAGCTCGCCTGCTCGTTAGCCGAATAATCCCATAAAAAAAACCAAGGAACACAAAAGGGGAGGATAACAAGGTAGGTAGCTAAGTAAGAGGGGGGGGGGGAGGAGTGGGTAACGTTCTGCGATCAAGTAACTTTGAAGTAACACTACTGTGTTACACGTGCGGTGCTTATAACCGTATTCAACTTGCAAGAATATTGCTTCTAGGATTAACTTCTGCTACGTCTTATGAGATTTTTCCTATAGTTATTACGTTTTGTTTTTCTCTATTTGTTTCAGTACCTACAGTGCGTATAGATAGAGTTTGAGTTCTAATTAAGATATCAAGACACACCGCAGTGTGTTAGCTAACATCAAAAAGTTTCTTAGGGTTATTTTTCATTTCAACTGTCTCATTAGGCTAGTGGTCCTTAGCGTGACTTCTACGCAAGAGGTCTTGAGTACGATTTCTAGGTTGAGCAAAGTGTTACTGGGTTATAGTTTCAGTCGCTGCCTCGGAGTTTGAATATGTGCCTGGTCAATGGCAGTAGGTTCGCCCCCTATTACATGAGACTTAAACACACTGGCGAATAGCGGCTGTAATTAAGTTAACCTATACCTAACCCTTCGGGAAAATTAGGCGTGATGGTAGGTATTGTATTTTTTTCGTGAAGTAAGACTAAGGCCTTAAAAGTTACATACACAGAAGATGTTTCTAATGTCATAGATTTTCCGTATTGTTCTCATTTTTGTATTGGAGTCGGGGGGAGGAGGGCAAACAATAGCCAACGACATAATTCTCAGATCTACTAAATATACAGAAAAAAATGATAAAAATTGGTCAAGCCGTTTCGGAGGCGTTCGATAGCAAACACTGTGACACGATATTTTTATATTTATTAGATATTCTAAGCTATAGCTTAACATGACAGATCGGTTATTATTAACCCACGAGCCCCTAAAACTTATCTCGTTAGTGTTACCTGAAAATATCTTTCATAAATTCTAAAATTTGATTCATCTTACAGTTTTCACTTAAAATATTTCAACATTAAAACGAAACACGCTTTAAGAAATTCGTACGTGAAGAAGTTGCGAGATATTTATATCCCTCATACTTTACGGTATAAAATATTTATATATTATGTCTTGTCAGACTTATTTAAAATTCAGACTCTGGGCATGAAATATTGTTTTACCAACTGTCGTCAGTAAGCGGTTGGTACAGTTTATCTTTTTCTTTTACGATGTAGACTTGATTTCCATGCTAATCTAAGGCATTCTGATGGAAATGAAGACTGGAAGTTTCATAAATTTGATTTAAAACCTGATGTTATAGAAAATGTAGAGTAGTATATGGGTATATTACATAACCTACCATCACAGCTGTCTTCTAAAAGAGTTAGGCAGAGGTGTATTGAAATAAATATCTCCACTTACTGTTAACTAGTTCATTTTTAAGTAAGACTGCAGTTTTTCCCCTTTTTTCAGTAAAATTCAGTTGCTGAATTCTTCTTGGATTTTTTATTATCACCCACTGCTAGGCAAAGGCCTTCTTTCTCTCTTTCCAAGCCGACCTACTGAAAGTTTTCGCGAACTAATCTTGGTTATAAAATTTTTCTGTGAAATTATCAGTAGCAGCTTGGACTCTGGTTTTTTACCTTGTTATGGGCAATAGACTCGCCCTCTATTAGGCGAAACCCTCACTCTGTCTAACCCTTCCAGAAATACAGGCTGTTGCCAGAAATACTGGTTTGTTTTAATCTAAACAAACAAAAGTTCAAGATATTTTCCTTTCCTATGATTTAAAGCTATCAGCCCAATATTTAGCATTCAGTACGGTAAGAGAACTTTTATTTTATACGTTCCTTTTCTATGACTAGTGGGTAGTTTCTAAAAATAGATGCGATTTGGGCAACGGCTGGGCTCCATATTTCAGACGGTACCCATTTGGGATGAATCTAAATCTCTGTATCTTTGGCTCTACGCCCAAAACAGCAGTGTTAGGTCATCAGTGCAGTGACCCCATTTATTGAAAGGTTTTAAAGCTGTCATAAGTAACGTCACGGTCATTTTGGTACTAGTTTTGACGCTAATTCTATCTTAATATTTTTTTAACAAGCGCTACTTGACATTAAGTTAAAAATGTTTTTAAATTTCTTATGTAACTATAAACATAACCTAGGCATCATCAGACCTATATTCTGTGAAAGGTTAATCAGAAATTTTGATCGGAGTCTATCGGGGGTAAGGCTATAAATCAAAGCTCTGAGCTGCCATTGTGAATTTAAAAGAGAAAATTCCAATAGTGCGGCACAAGAATCGATCTCAAGACCTCACGCTCAGCGACCGCGCTTGCAACCGCTACACCAATGGCATAATAAACATACATACTTTTACAACTATGAACTATGAAGCGGCGGTAGCCTAATGGCTAGGGCGTCGGACTTGCGATCATAATGTGGTTGCCGGTTCGAACCCCACCCATTGCACTACCGACGTGAACCCACTCGTAACACAAGCATTTAGCTTAGTACGAGGGGTTAACAAAAATACTACTAGTAATTTGCGACTCATATAGCTAGTAAGCTTTAAAAAAAACTACGATTCTTGCATACTTCTTTGGCTTCGTCAGTCAATACTCATTCATTGATACAATACTGTACCTATCCAAATTGTTCAATATTTTTTTAATAATTCAGTAGTATATAAACATGTCTTCGATCTTTCGACCTTTAATAACTTTTATCTTTAATAACGTTACGATGTACAAAAATAACGTTAGAAATGAAAAAGGAAACACAATGCGTCATTGTGTTTCGTCCTAATGCTTCGATACCTTAACTTATTGCCAAAGGTCGAGGTTACAAAATATTCTTTAGACATTTTCGTATTCATTCTGGTTTTATTTATGTGTTTCCGGGAAAGAAATCGTGTGTGTTATTGTGTCCCATTACACACATAATTTCCCCGTAGGGTTTGGGACAACAGTGTTGCTTACTGAATTCAATATCCCACTGTTGGGAATCGGTTCACTCTCAAAATGAGCGGAGCTAGCCAGTAATTCATCACGCGCGGTTTAGTCAAGTGCGGGTTAGTAGATTTCGCAAAATTTTCATACAATATTTTTTTTCATCCCGTTAGCGAGTTTTTATTATTATTTTAATACAAATATACTTTAGATAATAATATTAACTATAAGTGGGTCAAGCAGTGTCATATTAGGTTTTTTATGAAATTCTTAGTGGCAGCCCGGCGTTTTGATTTGTATGCTATATCAGCAAAATGTAGATGCACAATGCGGTATAAACTCTGTCTGCCTACCCCTTCGGGAATACAATGGTATAACATACCTTCACGCCTGTACTCCCCGAAGGCTGGCAGAGGTGTACTAATGTACACCCACATTTCGACGGTATGTTTAAGTCCCATGTAATAGGGGGCGAGCCTATTGCCACTAACCGGGCACAAATCCAGACTCCGAGCTGCTACTGGGAATTTCATAGTAAAACCCAATAACACTGCTCGACCTGGGGATCGAACCCAGGACCTATAGCGTAGCAGTCGCGTTTTGGACCACTAGACTAATGAGGCAGTCAGTGGATATAATGGTATGTTATTTATTATGCAATATAATGGTTATCACTAGGTTAGCTCTGCTTATTCGTAATACATACCATCACGCCTTTATTTCCCCGAAGGGTTATGAAGAGGTGTATTTAATGTACACTCACAGCTAGCCCTATAAGACCTAAGTCTTATATACTTAGGGGGCAAGCCTATTGCCAATGAAATTGCTGCTACTGAGAATTTCATAAAAAAATCCAATAACACTGCTCAACTTGGGAATCAAACTCAAGACTTCTAGCGTAGAAGTCGTGTTTATGATCCACTAGACTAATGAGGCAGTTAATTGTATACTTACTAGTATATATATGAAACTAACCTTTGTAATCGTTTGTTTTGCCGCATTTTATTCCCTTCATCAAGCTCCTAGCAATTATTATAATTAACACTTATTAGGTAAACACGCAAGCCTGACTAACAGTTTTAACCTGCCGTAAAAACATGTAACGCTTCATTTGGTTTTTAAAAGTATTTAATTTTTAATTCTACTATAATAATGACTAACCTGAAACTTATCAACACACAGTTCAGAATTATTCATTGTGTGGTCTTGGTTTTATGCTACCTGTGAAACTTTAAAATATATCCATGATCATCTTGTTTTCCCATCATCATCCTCCACAGCCTGACTTCACCCACAGCAGGGTATAGGTCCTATAAGTTTGTGCCATCCACCACGGTCCCATGGCATCCTCATCCAAGTACGTCCAACAGCTTGAGTTATGTCATCGACCCATCTTGCTTCTTTTTTAAATTTAAAAAGGAAAATTTAACTAATTTAATATAATATTTTATTTTATCTTGCTCATTCGCCATACATTTAGGTCACGTTACTTATATAATGACTTCCGTGCAAAATTACATGCTCCTAACATTACGAGTTTTAAACTCTATGCTGCCGCCTGCCGCAGACAGTGCTCGATTTTAATTGATCAGATAACTGTGTATCGACTTTCATGACAGTTATTAAACCTGGTGAAGTCTTGTACTCACCAACATGTCTTCTTGCTGGATTAAGCGCTCGAAACACACCTGCAACAAAATGAATACACAAATTATAACAAGATTTAATTGTAGGGTCTCAAAAAGTGTATTAACATTTTATTTAGTAAGGTCGTTGATAGGCGTATTGTATAATATAATGAAATATGTCGTTCATTAAAAAATATATTTAAATATTAAAGTTCTAAAATAAACTGAAACATTATAAGGGTTTTTTGGTTAGTATATATAAATAGCTCTGTCCCTTTGCCGAAAAATTACTTACTATTAACTAGCGAAATATGAAAAAATAATTAATACCGATATCCATATTCAATTAACATCAAACCTCATTAATTGAACATTTTAAAATAACCCGAAATCGTTCGCTAATTAATCCGATCCCATTAAGCAAAGGCCAACTCATTTATAGCACACAATAATAAATAATTAAAATTGATGCCGACACGTTTGGACTCCGGTCTGCTATGATAAAGCCTTTATATACTGGAAGGGAAATAACTGTAATTTAACACCCCAAAGGGATTGTAAATCGTAAGTAATTTATATTAATAGCATGAAATTTATGTTAGTTTTGGTTCAAGTTACCGTTTGGGGACCGATCGAGTTGCTAACTAGACAATTCTAGATCATAACAAATTGTTCTGTTTTCACTGTTATTATAGTGTTTGTGATTCATTGCGAGCCTATAAAGGTTTTTTTTTTGTGATGGATCGCTTTTTGTGTTCATATCGATACCTCTGGGCTCAAAGGTCGTAAAGGACAAAATGCGACTTTTCAGGAGAACCAAAAAACTAAAAAAATAAAATTATTTTTACTATAACTTTTTTGTTTCTTGAGCTATTTAAATGAAACCTAGGAAAAAAGTGTTTAGAATTTCTAGTATTATCTAGTGCAGTGTTAAAAAATTGCCCTAGTGCTGTATTTACCGAGATAGATTTCCTTTACGACCATAAATTAAAAAATTAAAGTCCTTTACACCCTTCATATTTTCACCCTATTATTAACCTAAGGGTGTAAATCCACTTTACTGCACAAAGCTAAATAAAATAAGCAAATAATCGACAAGTGTAATATTTTTTAGGTTCTTAAGGATAACCCGCTAAGGTATTCTGAAAGGATAAATTCTTTACACACGCTAAGAAGAAGGATAAATTAATAATAAAAAGGATTATATGATTTTGTATGTATTTATGTGTATACTGCTGTATTTTCTTTATAAATATTCATGAAATAACATATTATATCTATACATATAAAATCCTTTGTCCTGAATGACCGACTGACGGAACAACGCACAGCCCAAACCGCTAATCGTAGAGACCTTGGGCTTGGAGGGTGTGTTCTTTGTATGACGTAGGCATCCGATAAGAAAGGATTTTCCAAAATTCTACTCCTAAGGGGTTGAAAAAGAGGGCCAAAGTTTGTATGGGACAACGTGATTCCTTGGTCCAATCTACTTCAAATTTTGCATAAACATTCTTTAACAGAAATGACGGAAGACGCGTTTTGTATTTTATTGAAATTCATCCCCTAATGGACTTAAAAAAGGGGGGAAAATTATTTTGGGCGTGGTTTGCGTTGAATTTGATATCCTTAGTGCTTTTGATTTTAATTACTTTTTATTTTGACACATGTCTGATTTTACTCGAGAAACGTTGCTTGATAAACATATAAAATGCTTTCTATGGCACACAAAAGTGGAATTGAGAGGCACACCATAGAACCCTTCTTAGAGGCAGCAATTGAGTGAGGTGTGGAGTCACTCAATGCTGGTAGGGGAATTCCGTCAGATTCTGTTGTACCAAGAGGAACCCGAGCAGACGAAGTCATCATCCATCGTCATCGTAATGATTACCTTTAAAAAGATACGAGAGAGATGCGTCGTCGAAACGTGCAATACTGACTCCGAAAAACAACAGTTCAGCTGCTATTACTTACATAGGTACTTCTTAAACCGTTGGAGGGCTCAGAAATTGGATTCAGTGCTACAAGCGGTCGAAGCAGTTTTCTATCCTATAGAGTTCCTTAACAATGTTAAACCTCCTTGGGACACTTGTAATTCTGCTGCGTCTCTTTAAATATTTAAGCTCTGTAACGGAACTAGACTGAGTTTATCAGCATTGCACAAAAATATTAAAAAGGTCACAATGATTACTGGATGTGCTCGGGAGTATTCAGTTTTCATTCCTCGAATACCTTAGATACCTTCAAACTATGTTTTTAAGAACGATTACGTTTCTCCCTTAAGATTTGCTTTGCAATGCCTATAAATAAATTTCATGGTGAGTCATTAAGGGTGACAGGCATAGATTTAAGGGAAGATTGCTTCTCACGAGAAATTCTACCTTGCCTGTTACTGAATCAGTATTAATAGCAGTCTGGTCATTTTGATACCAGACAGAAAAACCATCAATGTGGTATACAAGGCAGTGCAATTTTTATTCTTGAGAGTAGTGGTCTTTCACTATTTGTACCTCCTCATGAAAATCGATCCTTCGAGGCCTCCAGAATGATAGATTATCGCAATAGCTAAAAGGACATGAATTAATTAATAAGAAATTTACATGTTATTTTTATATTTCAATAAATTGGTCTCAATTTTAGATAATTTGTAATATCCCGCCAGAAATATAAAAAAATAAACAGTCAAAATCGTGTTGTCCCCGCGAGCGAAGCTGCGGGCGGAAAGCTAGTTATACAAATAAAACGTACATTTGTGTAATCAACTTGAGATCGTTTATTTGTACTTAGGTACTTAATTGAACACAAAGCTTTAAATCTTGTAGTAGATCTTGTACTAAATCCTGTAGATAAAATGTACAGGTACAGACAGACGCGCTGGTCGTACAGAATAATTTTATGTGTAGATAGCGGAACGCGAACGCTGGAACGTATGCAGTAATCCGGCCGCTTAGTCTTTTTAAGGGCCGGCTTACTAGGCTATAGTCCAGTAGTCCGGCCACCGTATTATCATACAAAATAATTTACCTATAATATTTATACAGCTTATTTTTGCGGCCGGAGACTGGACACAAGATTATCTAGAAACTAAGAGAGATATAACTAATATCATTTTACTTAATAACAGACTCGTATTCAAGATAATTTGACAAATCGTAATCGCTTTCAAAGCTGGTGCCACTAGACAAGACGGGACACTAGAAAGACCCTTTTTCTATGCCAGTCCAGCGGCCCCGGTTTTATTTAAAAACCGTCCAAAATAACTCGCATCGAAATCGAATAAATAAACGTATATTTGTGTCATAAAGTGTAAACATATTAATAATAAGTGATTAAAAGAACATTAACTCACCACCTGAAAACACCTCTCCGCTATTTCTAATTTATTGAAAGTGTTGTTTTAAGACGCTTTTGCTCGCCTCCGTTTTGAGATGCATATTTAACGTCCGCTGACTTAAAGCAGCAGATATCGCTGCATCTAGGTTTTTGGTAATTAAAAATAGTTTTTAAAATTACGGGTTTTAGCGTATAAATTATAAGAATTTTCTTAATTTTTATAAAACAATATCGCGTGGACGGACATTGGTGGGGGCCGGCACACTGGACATGTTACCCTAGCTAAACTTGAACATCTTGTAATTTCACAAAATTAGTTTTGTGTAAATGATTTAATTTTTATTAAGTTAGGTCGTAAGTTTAGATTCAATTCGTTGATTTTTAATATTCTAGGATTTATGGGACAATAATTCCTGACTTACGTTTATATACGCCCTTAGTGGAAGCAAATAAATAAAATGAAACTAGGTCGTAAAGGACACTTGTATTTTTTTTATTTTACATTGTAAGGATGTACAGGACAATTTGCAAAGACGATGTCCTTTACATCCAATTTTTGGGGTGAATTATATTAACCACTTAAGGTGGTATAAGACAATTGATATTTTTTATGTATTTTACACCCAAAAGTTGTTTTATACTTTGCTTTACTACCAAAATGAGTTCACTCTGGTAACGAAGTGTTATTTACATCCATATGTTCACGGTAAACTATGTTTAACCTCTCAAATTATGTGGGTCGTAAAGGCATTATTTTGCGAATTTCGTAAAACGGAATATACAGATCGATAGAGAATTAAAAACTGAGTAAAACAGTATCAAAAAGTCATTTTCGCCCAAATGTCCTTTACGACCTTTGAGCCCAGAGGTATCGATATTGTGAAGTTTTTCAGAATATACGCGGCGATGTTTCATTTCCTTTTGAAATACTTGAGAACTACACCTACAATATCCAATTTAACGACTAAACGAAACTGTTATTATATTCTTCACTTAGAACTAACATTGAGTTGGAAAGTTATAGATAGGAACATTGATTATATTCATGGTTGATAAAGACATGAATATAGGTAGGTACCCTTTTTTACATTTAATGTATACTTGATTTTTCTAATTGCAGGCAAGCATGAAATGCGGAAAATTATTTGCGAACTTAGGTTATTATAAAGTTAAATTTAGCGACGCCAGTACTAGTTGGTCATTCGGAGACCAATGCGGTAACAATGATTTTTGAAAAAACTATACTTAAACTTACAACTAAAAAAAATATAGGAACTCCCGGGAACATTGCTCAGTCTGGGAATCGAAGATAAAACTCACACTCAGCAATGAAGTAAGTAGTATATAGTGTATTTATTTTTATTCATCACTAAACAGTAGGTAACAAAATGGGTATGTACTTTCATAGGAACCCCAGATTGTCAGTTTTCCCAAACATACAAATCACAGGAATAAACGTTGAAATACAAAACAAACATTTATAAGCCATTCGGATTGTACTGTGGCAAACAATGATGTTTGGCTTAGCAACTAGAATGGGGAATCGAAGCACAGATCGAAGCACGACCACGGGCATAGAGCCAACAGCAGCCCAGTATCAGTATATGTAGTATTAGGTTTCTCTAGTGCCATCTTATATTTTTTTATAAAACAAGGTATAAGGGTAACAAACAGAATTTTCTTAAGTGCAATTTTTCACTAAAAGGTATTTTTCTTAATTTTTGCAACACATTTTTAACAGTCAAAATAAATAAATGAAAAACTCTTTCTAATTTTTGTTCCAAGAAAATAATTGAATTCGATCCTGTTTTACTAGTCGTCTTTAGTCTCAAAGAACACAAATTGACATTACTCTCTAACAATATTTTGCAGTGCATCAAAAATAAAAAGCTCTTAACTCAATTTCCCTTAATCTCATTCCAGTTAATCTGTTTGTCGTGTTTTTGAGACCATCCCTTTTATTAACAAGAGTATTTGGTTGGCTTACATCGCATTATATCCCATCCAAGATTTACAAATAAATCTTGGATAAAAAAAAAGACCGAAACGAAGAAAATAAAAGAGTTCCTTGTTTTTTTAATGCGTTTCATTTGGAGATAAGGTATTGTAGCTATGATATTGCATAATTTAAATAATAACAATAAGTTGATGATAACTTGACTTCTTGACTTATATTTGTTTCATACCATCTAGCCTCTATTCCCACAAGGGTAAGGCAGAGGTGTACTTAATGTAAACCCACATTTCGCCTGAATGAATATTATTGAAAATTTTTCATTTATTTAAAAATTATAAAACTGAAATGAATACGAATTAAATGAACACACATATGAAGACATTAAGAAAACACAGATAAGTAACTACTCGTAGGAGACTTAATAAATAATAACAAAACGAGGCTTATATTATTTTATTTTTCTAAAGTGCACCTCATGGAAAAACATAGAGTACCAGCTGGTGAAATCGTCGAATTATACGATACTCGTATACTGCGTACGGGCCCCAAAAAATAAAAGTCTTTTTGAATAATCACAGTCATTTTGTAGACGCCTCGACGCCACCCAACGGGCGTAATCTTCAAGTTATTTCGTTAGTATTAACGAGTAAAATAAACATAGGAATATTTCAGCTTAATGAGACCGTTTGTGGGGTTTGTGACAAAATTAGTTCGAGTTGATGCGCATCATTGTTATTTTGCATGAGAATTGAGGATTAAGTTCTGAAGACGAGCATTCATTTACGCTGATTAACGTTTGTGAATGAAATGAAAAGAGCTGCGTTTGTTTTTTTTTGTCTTTATTAAGTTTCCATGTGTTTTTTTTTATGCAAATATGTGACAACCTACAAGCTTACTCAGTAGCTCCTTCCTTGAATGAAGATTTCACGTAATATTTTTTTAAAGAAAAAACGATTAGCATTTTCCTGTTACGGAACTCAGGACGTAACAATTCCATTCCATTTCATCAAATATTTATTACTACACTTTATCCGACTCCCGAGGAGTATCTTGTAAAGAGTACACCCACATACACAAATAATTGCCTGAACATTACTCTTAACAGTGAAACATTATAATTATTTCCTATCTCTGACAGTTGGGCTGTCGGGCGTAATTTGAGCTCATATGATGTCATATCAAGTGACGTCACGCTGAGATACTGCTTTGATCTCGTTTTCTATTTGTTTTTTTTTTGTTTTTGAGGGTAATTCAGGAACATTATTAGTATGTATATGGAGCAGGAAGATTCAATAAACAACACATAGAGAAGTTGGGCTGTGTATAATACACAATTCCAGTTTAAGCTGATCTCGTATTGTGTAGGTTTTCCATACAATAAGAGGTCAGCGTAAACTTGATTCGTACAGCTCGACGGGTAGCATTGCGTACTTGAAACATGCAAAAATTACGATAATTTAATATTTCTTTATAAGAGATTCATTTATAAAGCCTTTTCCTAGCAATATATCAAAAGCTGGCCACAGCACATTGTTGGATAAATTTAATTATAGCAATCGCTTTCAAAGAGTGTCCATCTCGAACTTTTTCATATTAAATCCTTTTTTTCCGTCCTTCCTGTGTCGGAAGGCTTTTATTTATTGTTCTAAGATGAAAAGCCTACGTAATATGCAGCCAGGAGCACCAGTGGTATTGTTTGTGCGTTAAAATTTCGAAGTTTCAGTGTTTAAAGCCTTATTTGTTAAGTAATGTCACTGGCTACTACAATATATTTGACATTGTGGTGCTATTAATCCAAATAAACGCTGCATCCGGTCTAAAATTTACTTTAAAGAGCTTAAACATAGGTATTGACCAAACAGTTCGTAGCCAATTAACATTTAACCAGATTTTTAATCAGACTGACGACCTTAGTAAGAAAAACTCTGCGCCATAATGCCATTTAGGTCATCAATCGATACCACGGTTTACTTCGACAGTTTTCATAAAGTCGATTTCAGATAGCGGTTTAATGTTTTTACAAAGCCTTTTTATGTGTAATGTTTTTTTTTTATAATTTATATTAAAGAAAAGAGAACTACCATTTGATACCTAATTATTGAACAGTGAAAAATATTGCTTAAATAAATGGCCTTAATAACTTTTTTGTGCATAGGCACTCACTCTGCATTTCGCAAATTCTTAGAGAATTCTCGCACAATATGCGCTTGAATTATTAGTATTTATAAAGCTTATATTCATCATATAACAGACACCTAGTGATACCACGCATGAATTTAGGTTCAGGGATTTGATTCCTAGGTCGAGTTAAGCATCAGTGACTTTTTGTGGCCAGAAATACTCAGTGAAAGGCCAGCGTTTGCACCTAAATAATAGCAATAGACTTGCTAAAGAAAATCGCCCAAATATGTGTGTCACACGTTTTCACCTCACCTTTCGCAAAATAAAGATGACATGTAAAAACTCTTCAACATATAAAAAAGGAAGAGCAGAAAGTATTAACATAACACAATACAGGCAAATTTAACAAAAACACGGCACACGATGTAAGTGTGTAGGGGTGTACGAAAATATAAATTCGGTATTCCTCGAAATTCTCTCCAATATATTTCCTTTTTTATATATAACTTGCTCATATCAATAGTGTGAAAATATTCGCTGTGAGTAGTACAATGCCGTTTGATATTCCGTGTATGTTGTCTGTCCTGATTCCCGAGTGAGGATTGGCTCGTCACGTTTGGAGGAACGGGGCACGTCTTCACACGTTCCCTGTTTAAATGTACTTTTCCTTGCCAATTTCTTGTTCATTCTTGCTTTTTTTGGTCGTTGACCCTGTTTTGTAACCTTGTTAAATTTATGGAACGACAATTGGGTATGCGTTTGTTTCGCAAGAGGATATTTTGTTTTGTTCTATAAATATGGACAAATAATTTCCTTAATACAATGTCTGTAACACGTGGAGGATGTATGCTTAACTTAGTTGAAATAAAAGAAAATGTTTATCGCATTCTTTCACACTTCAACTACTTAAATGTCCATCTGTTTTAAGCTACCATGAGTACAACCTTTTAGTTTTATGTTCGAACTAGTAAATAAAAACACACTCTAAATGTGGAAAGAGTAATATAATCTTCACATGATAAATGATACCAACTTTGTATGCATGGCTCACGCGTTTCTTTCCTTCACACTGCGAACGACAGGCACTTTACGCAAGTAGTTCCGTTTATAAAAACATGCGTTGCTGGATGAATGAGTATTTCCTTTCTTTTCGAGAGATGTTGCTCTACACTATTATTTTCCCTTGAATTGTGGTCGGTTTACAAACAAAATTCTCACACGCACAAACTCCCTGCACCTGGAGCAATTAACTATATGAAGATCACGCAAAGTGTCCGATTTGAACCAGTAACGCAGAAACCTATTGCTCAACAGAAATTTTCTCAAAGGGAATTTGACCTATCAAGTCGTTATTTGGTCAAATTTCTATGGAATGTCAAATACAAGAAAGAAAACATAGTGCGCCCGTATATTGTTGAAATATGACACTCAAGTATTGAAGCGGTGACAGCCTAATGATGACCCACATTGCTAGTAGGCTTTTTTAATAAAAAAAGGGCTTTGTTTGCGACTCTTAGGGTTCAAAATGGATCAATAATATACCCAATTCAAATTACGTGATAGCTCATATTTACCGTTACTAAAACATTGTTTTAGTGTTAACGACTTAATAAGGAGCTGTCTCGTTATTTTAATAGAAGTTTTGAAGTAATAAAGACAAGTTCATCTTTTGCAGAAGAGGCAAAGTTTAAGACGAACACATACCAGGTTCATGTTTGCCTATAGGCAAAGTTATAATGAGTTACAATGTTCTTATTTGTTTGTGTAAGTTTTCGTGACTTTTCTTTCCTCATATTACTTTGTAATAAGGAGTGAATTCCCGAAAAATTACTGCATTTTTGTTTAACCAAAAAGTTTATAATATGGCAGAGTTTTTGGTACTTTAAATAATATTATTATTCATGTACTCAGACTAAAAATAACTTCATTTTCTTGGTATTCTTTTTACGAAAAGAGAACAGCTCATGCAAAGTATTAATTTATTTTCAATGCAGTTGATTTCTCATAGTAGAAAATGTACTCAAAATAATAGTGATATATTATTAGAAATTACGACTGCACGCAAGCAATATTGAAATTATATTTTACCATATTTTTTTAAGACGCACGCAATAAGGAATGTGCACTGATTTTTTTAATACTTTTTTATGATAGATTATATCGTTTTATTACTGTTAAATAATATTCAGCACCAAAAATGTAAAATGTAGTATATATTTATTTATTAAAAAAATTCAAACTTTTTCAGGCGTTCTAAACGTGCCGTAATGGCGGGCTTGGCGCGTGACGTCAAAGTCTGTGACAATTTAACAACAAAAATTTCTTTGACGTCACACTCGACGACGCCATTGGTTAAATCGTCTGACCAATAACACTCGGTTTCAACCGCTTTGAATTTCCCACATTTATTTGCACTTTTAAATAATTATTTTCACATCGAAAAAGAAATAAAATTAGGAAATATTGAAAGAGACGTAATAAGGATTCAAAATAGTACCCAAAAAAGAAATATTACGCTCATCTGTTTCAAGTGCATATTCCCTATAGCGATACATAATTATTTTCCAGAAAAATAATAGGTATTCGATTTTCTTTTTGTTAAATCCAAAGAAACATCTATCATCACACCACTAATCTTTTTTTAATGTTGACTTGAATGAATAACCAAGCTCTAGCTCACACACACACACGATTAACACATTAAAACTGTTTGGAGGTTCTTGCAGCAATTAACTCTGCGTTTAAAGACTCCATATGATAAAAAAGTGTGAAGTCTGTCAACCCGCAGTAATGTGGGGGCTCCATTATGGACAAGGCATAGTTAAATACTGCTCATTAGTTTAGTGGTCCTCAGTGCTACTGCTATGCTAGAGGGTACCTACCTGGGTTCGATTCCTAGGTCGAGCAATGTGTTATTGGGTTTTTCTATGTGCAGCTGGGAGTTTGTATATGTGCCTGGGGAATGGCAATAGGGTCGCCCCCTATTATATTGGAACCTAAACATAACAGTGAAATGTGGGTATCGTATTAAGTACATCTCTGCCTAACCCCTAGGGGAATACAGGCGTGATGTTATAGTTTGATCATTTATAAAACGAGGCCAGAATCGAGTTCAAGGGCAATAATAGCCTGAATAATTACAAAAATTCAGGCTGTAACAGCTCTCATTAAAATTCCACGAAACGTAAATACCTGACGTTAATCCATCTGTTATGGAAGTATCATTAACCTCAATAACGTTGACATGACTGATTGTCGGAAGTCATGTTCAAATTTATTAACAAGAAATAAAGATTGACGTTGTCAGGTTTGGAGTATACCAAAAAATAACCTGGAGCTATTTATTTGAAATGTAAATATGTATATCGTTATTACATTTTTGGGTCACAATCTTCTTTGATTCTCAGTTTTACTAGATGCTGATGACGATGTTACGTTCACGTTTGCTAGTTCCAGGATTATACTACTATGGACTAATATGGACTAAATACGTCTCCCCCCCCCCCCGGTGTTACCGCAGATCTAGCTTATCACATTATTATATCTAAAAATGCAAGATATTATTATACCTATTTCCATATTCCATATACTCTGGGAATTCTAGGCTTCAATCAAGATATTGATTTAAAAACCTGATCTAAAGATGCAGTTTCGATTCAAGTTGTACTTCGGTATTTACTTGATAAAGTAGGATCTTAGAATATATAAGACGAACTTTCGTCCATCGGCAAACGCTGGAGCAGCCCATGTCTAGTTTTTATAATCTTTCGATCCATAATGTCTTTATAAAAAAATGCTCTCAAAAAGAGATTTGAATTATCGTTTTATTCTCAAAGCTATTCATCAACAAGAATATAGGTCATAACTTTATAACAGTAGATTAAAAATTTATGTGGAATTAGTTGTAATAAAAAACATACCTAGCTTAGTATCCAAAACTGTTGAAATAAATTAATATTGTACAGCTATTTCTTATGGATATTATTAAAGTTCCTCTTCCTGTAATTATAATTAAATACTTATTAAATGTATAATGGCGACTATAAAATACCACTCAACAAGCTTGATTCAACAAAAGATTTTGCCCACCATAAATTCACTTAGTTGGTTGAAGATCGTAAAGTTTTTACATCACCCACAACTTACACTGTTATAATGTAAATGAGTTCTCTAACTCTTCTATCCCTGAATTTTCGCACCAAACGTGACAAACTTAATCTCAGTTGATCGCGATCGGGGGAAACTTGTAAATAATGTGTGGTTGGTCTCATAAATACTGGATAACAAGACAGTTTAAATCGAAATTTCCAAGTTGTTAAAAATAAATAACTTTATCAAATTTGCTGTCAAAACTTTGGGTCTGAATTTAAAACTTTATCAGATTAGCGTATCTTTTAAATAATAGCTGTATTACGCCATAAATCCGAAATGTTTCTTTAAATTTGTTTTATTATACAATCTTTCTTAATTTGGTTGTTTTGTATCGTTTGATAAATTTCTTTTAGCTTTATATCCTACACAGGAAGAACTATCAGGACATTAACACTTGTAGTAGCAAATATTTAGGCAAGAATGAAGTGAAAATTGCCATACTTAAGTTTATGTATCTGTACTGTAGGAATTACGACTGAAAATAAGGAATTTAATATTTTTTCGTTACTAAGCTATATTCTAGTAAATGCAAAATTTCTACCTTTTATATGAAAAATAACCTAAGTATCGGTATGGGAAAATGATTCTGATTAGAATTATTTTAACTATACGATGGCATTAATAATGTTAAAAGATCCTTTTGGTATTACTACTTAGTACTTAGTACGTAGTTTATTTCAGTATAAACTGTAAACGGGAATAAACTTGAACATGGCACGTCACAAACAAGTTTTGAGAATTATTCCGGTGCAAGTATTTGGTTTATGACGCAAACTTTTCTACTTTGTCCGGTCTCATGCATTCTTAGTGTTGTTCCATCTCGACTTCTGCAAGCTGAGTCAGTGTTTATGCACCGTGCCATACTCTTGGCACGGAATGTTTCAGCCATTAATCAAATTACTGTTTCAGAATTCCTTGCATGAGTATTTCCATATTGTTTCTTAAATTAATGTTCTCTATTTTTCCGCACTTAGTTGATTTTTGTCTTAATGTATTATGATTTTAAGTAAACGTACAAAATTTGCACATTAGTTTCCTTTCCATAATTAATTACATTTTATCACATATCCACGATGATACCAAGTTTCGAGAGGAGTTAATTATCAATACTATCAGAAACTGTCTCTAGGTGTTCTATGAGTTGTTTTATTTCTAGATAATTATAAATATAACTATAAAAGTGACCACTAGTATTTTACCTTCATCGAATAATCACAATATCGCATTACATTTGTAGGAAACGTTTTGAAGTTCACATAAAACGGTTTTATTGTCAATACAAGACTCATTTTATAGTCTGTTTATATGGGCCCGAGTGAAGAATGGATAGGTTTGTGGAAGGATGTTTGGCGATTTTATATTTATTGTTGGTAAAATGTCATATATGGAAATGGTTATTGAGGTACCTATTCCCTTTTTATATCGTGTTTGAAAATGTGAATGGGTATATAAATAAAATTATCATTATAATTAATCTGTATAGTAATTACAATAAAGATTTCCACGGCAAAAATATAAACATTTCATCAATATATGCACTCGTTATTTTTTTCTTTTAATCTAAACCAACCATCAACTTTATTCATGTCTACATCACAACACTAATTTTAGCTATTATTATGATGTTGTTAGTAGATTGGCACATCACAAATATTCTTCTGAACTCATTTAACTGATACTGGCATAATATTACCATTATAAAGAAAGTCGTGTTCCATTCCTAAGTCAGGTCAGTAATTAAAAACGTGCATCGCTTAGCTATTTGCGGCAGCCCACACAGGGTGAAGATAATTTCTAGGTCGTTCCGGCGATTCTAGGCTGAATAACTGGAGAATGAAACACTCCTCAGAAAATATAAGCGTAGATACCTATTTAAATATAGCTCAGGTCGTTTAACTGCAATTCACTATGCCTTTGATTTATTAGGATTAGACACAAATTCATCTATTCCGACCGTTCGTAAACTATCATTGTTAAATAGAGTTTGCAAGTGGGTGCTTCCTTTTTTTTTAATAAAATTGTATTTTAGTATGTTTCCATTATCATTATGATAGTCTAACATTATTAGCGTACACGATGAGTGTTGTCAATCTACGTAATATAATCATTGGTCTGTTGTAACATCCATAGCAAGATAGCATTTTGAAGCATATAGATTATAGATAAAAAGTAATTTTCAGCTGTCGTTCACTTTTCCAATGGCATTCTCATTTGTATCAATGTCATGTTTATTAGAGTGTTCACAAAGAACATTATTATGTTCAGCTTTGATTACAATGTGTGAACATAAATCAATTTGCTGTACCCATTTTCTTTGATATTTTTATACATTTACCAACATGAGACTTGGCATTAAGTAAGGCAGGCTCTGAAGTGAAGAGAATCTTGTTTCGTCAGCATTAACATTAAGACAAATTGGAAAAAAGATTGTAGGCCGAAGAAATGATAGGATTTGGCTGTCTCTTTGAGTAATCACAAGCTCCCTTTTATTTCCTTTTTCGGAATTATTTTTATTACTTCATTAGGATTAGTTAAATTGCAAACTCACTTTTAAGTAAACAGTGTCAAATAAGAATGGATGGGTTTTATTGATATTTCGTCATTTTGTATGTAAATCTTTTGATACATCTACTTCATTAGCATCGTCATTATTAGCGTCATCTTTCTTTACTTGTTATTAAAAAAAAAGAAACAAAAATATTTCGTTATACGAAGTTCTAGTTCTATTAAATAAATTTAACAATCGGCAAATTACCGACAATGCACCTGAGAACCAATATTGCATTTTTGTAATTTCTTACATGACGGGTTAACCTTCTTCAAAAAAGTATTTGCTATTTTAAGTCAGTGTTTACTTGAAATTATGGAAACCATTCATACTGAAAGTGTGAACACAGTATCTTTGAAATAAAATACCTAACTACAGCACCAAATGATAAACAAACTCACTCGGCTCGTTACCCAAATACAGGTGCACCTTCCAAGTACCTTTACGTGTGCATTTTCACTTCATTAACAACAACTAAAACAGTGCAAGCGGAACGTAAGAAGCCTTGTATAGGTGACAGCGACAAAGAACAGACATAGGTAGCACAAACAGAGCCGTTTCTGTGGTACATAAAGAGCTGGAACACAATACAATTTCTGCCTCGGACGCCTTGGCACAATACACGTCGTCCTTTTCAGGTCACTTCCAGTTGTAACATGTTCAACAAATAATTATACACCGTATATTGTGCGAAAAAACGTTTGTAACACCGTCGTGTTGGTAACGAGTTTATTGAATGTTAGAATTCGTAATGCAGGGCCTTTTGTTTTTAACTCGTGAATATTTACAGATTGTGGTGGTTGGTAGGTTTTAATTATATTTTTCCTTTGGGATAACTTTTGATTAGGAACTTTTAGCTTTCTTATAATTTAGGGGACTAATGATGTGAATTATTTTATGAATATTATAAAAAAATATTATGTGTTTCACATTTTATGTGTCCCTTTTACGGTTTACAAACTCATATTATCTTGGATATCCAACGATAAAGTGGAATGAGCCTTGATACAAAACATCAAAACAAAAAAATCCTCCACAACCCAACACCTTTTTATTTAGCTTTATAATTGTACCATAATCTGCAATATAACTCAAGTTCATAATGAACAAACTAAAATAATAATAAAAAATCCAAAAGCAATTAAAATGACGTCGTATATTTGAACCAATAGAAAAAAGTTTTCATTGTATTAATGAATCGTTTAATTTTGAAATAAGAATACCAACATTAATTTTGACTACAAAACAGTTTTTTATGTTTATATTATACAGATAGAAAAAAAAAAACATATTGTATTCAATATTCTTTTCAAAACAAAATTTTGTAACAGAATGAAAATAAAACATTGGGAAATTTAATACATTAAAACAGGGTTTTCAAGTAAACCATTAAATATATCTTAGTAAGCACGTAAGTAGAAACAGTTATTAGAATCACGTCTGAACGTAATACTTAGTGAACCCTTGCTTGCTTATGAAGTCTTACACATTCCTGCCGCTTCTGAACTGTAATGTAATTAGCTTCCAAGAGATTTTATAGGGACCTTATTACATAATCATATACGTATGCGAAGGAAACAATAATCTTAACCCATTTACCTACTTCGTTACAATATTTATATTATTATTAGAGCCAAAAATTATATTTATGATAATCTTATCATTAATTACCTAATTAATATTGAATGCTTCTACCAGGAGAAAATTTTTCACACAATATTTTAATGGCAACTAGCATGGTGGGATCATTTTGAGATATTTTTTGTTTAACATGTACTATTTTATTTGTTACAGAAGTAACTGCAGCGCAATTTTGCAGAAACAACGTATCTGAAGATACATTGCAAAAGAAAGATGCCGATGAAAAAGTCAAATGTAATACAAAGAACGATGAGTGTGCCGAACGGGTTTTAGTGAGAGATTGTGAAAAATAGAAAGAGTGAAGATGTCGGTAAAAGCCAGCGTTGGTTAAACAAAAAGGAGAAAAATGGCCTTCAAAGGTTTCTGTGGCGAAGTGATCGGTTTTTTCCTGGCTGTGGCTTTTTGCATCATATGTCCGGAATATGGTGAGTATACCACTTATTTATATCAAATTGGTTTGAAAAAATCCCAGGGATTAAGAGCTTTATTCATTGGTCGCGTGGAGTTCAATACTTTTGCAACTGATGGTTCGTTTGCGTTATATTACTCGATTGATTTTTCAGGAAATTTGCACAATGCCAATTTTACTGTACATGCTATTTTTATTACTGTACAACAGGAGTCAACAGCTTAAATTAATTATTCATTTAGCAGCTAGCACTAAACTAATCTTGTATATTTTTCTGAAGTGACGATAGAGTTAAGTGGGCTAAAATGGCCACATTTGGAGATTTGCTGATTAAAAATACCTAATATGATTCGCGAACTTGATTTGCACATCTTGCTATACATTCCTCGTAAGAGTGAGTTCTCACTGAATATTATAATAGCCAATAGCCTATACAAAGAAAATACCCTTAACCAGAGGATTTAATTCTTTATTTATTTTAATTTTAAGATCTTTATCAAAAATAAAATTATCGTCGCGCAAATTTATTTAACATCTAATCCAAAAGCTCAAGTAGTTTAACAAAAGCTTTCTATAATTATCCGACCGGAATTTCAACTAATACGTATAAAGCCTTTGAAACAAAATCAACAGGGATAACTTACCATTTCTGGAAGTTTAAAAGGGTTGAAATGTATCTTTCGTCTTTCCGAAGGTATTCGTCAAAAGGATAAACTCTTTCAAATCCAAACTAAAGATCAGAATTCGAGATGGTTGTGTTAAAGCCGCCCACATGTTCTTTATTTCCGGATATGCCCGCACATGTCGTACCGTTGTCATGCCGAACAAAAGCAACATCATGTTCTTGCCAAATACCAACTTTGTATCTTTTATCCTTCATGGTACGTAGAGCGTCAAATTCCCCCGGAAGCTGTGGTTAAACGTTTTTTCAATTGAATTACAATGTACAGGTGGGTTTTTATTATTGTTTAATGACGGACGCTCTGTTGTTTAATTACGTTTACGTTTACGTGTGGAACAAAATCATTAATTTATTATTGATTTATAATATCAGTATTATTAGAAACAATTTTATTTGAATTTTCTTTAATTTACTTTACAAAGTAATCACTGCGATGCAGTGACGGTTTTTTATTAATTTCAATGTATTATGTAAGTAAACGTTTGCAAGTAATTATGCGAACTTAATTAAAATTCTATTCATACCCGTACCGACTTACATACATGTAATTTTCCAACGAGAGGTTCGTTAATTAGCACTTGCATAGAATCTATAAACTTTTGTTGATAAATGACACACTATTTTGCTTTTCAAAACATGCTCGTATAAAACCGGATCAAAAACTACCAATAAATATACAATCGGCGGTTTAACGGTGTGTTAGGCATCAAACCCATAGGCGATGGATTTATTAACGTCGGTCTTATGGGCATTTGTCTAATAGGCGTCAGTGTTAGGGGCGTTAGGTGATAGGAATATCGGTGTTAGGGGTGTCGGTGTTATGAGCATCGGTGATATGGGTGTCAGCAACAGATTTTAACTGAATGTTAGGATTGACGACTATAATGCTGACGCCAAAGAGACCGACGCCTACAAGATTGATGCCCATAACACCGATGTCCATAAGACATCGGTCTCAGTTCGGTTCGTTCACCAATAAATATCAAAACAATAACGTGGTCTTTTTCACGCGAGGGCTTAAAATCTGTTGCATTTTTCATCTTGACACGCCTAGAAGACGAGTTATGAGTAAGTAAAACCTTTTGGGACGCGAATTAAACTGTGGGTAACAAAGTATTTTAATTAATTTACTTTGCGGTAAAAAATAATTATATAGAAAGTTAAGAAAGGGCCCGACACTTGCATCGCCGAGGGACCCTGTCATGGTTAACCCAGCCTTGTCTTTTCCTATGACCCGTAGCGATGACTTTTACTTTTATAGCTTTAACCAAAGTGCGTCATCACTTCCTTAATTCTACTCTACCAATGTAACATTTACGTGTTCCAAACAACTTAAATTATAAATTATTTATGTGTATACCATTACCAAACCTAATAACACGCTACCCGCTCCCGCCTGCATAGAGGTGGAGCCTATTTACGTAATCTGTTTTATTAAAACGTTCCAATGACCGTGCGAACCAAACGATAAAGCTACGAATATGGGACTTCGCGTTTCGCATCCACAAAGTGTAACCGCCATCGCAAATTGTTGCCGAACCCAATTATCGTGGTTTGAACCCGAAATTTGGCGAGGTTGCCCCTTGCCAAGTTTTACTAACAAATTTATCTAACCGAGATAAAACTAGTTCTGTACGAATGCTCACTGTGGACGTTTCAAAGCTAGCCGAACAGGTATGCTGTTATTGAGTAAATAAATAGTTACGATATTGGATTCGGAGTCGCATAGTAAAAAATAAATGGATTGGTTGTACCGTTTGTACTGCGTTTTCGTAGTTTGTTTGAGACTCGGAATTTAAATGACCGGAATCTAGCTACACTATCATATCTACCTAAATAATATAGGTATATACGTGTATACGTGTATACCAGTTTCTATGAAATATCCTCGAACGTCTCATATAGTTGCATATCAATCGGCTAAACAAAACAAAATTAAAGCCAAACCAGAGTTCAACTTCTGAAACATATATTTAAAGACAGGCTGGCAGGCTAAATTGAAGGGTAAAACGCTGGCTGGCAGGCTAAATTGAAGGGTAAAAGTTCTTTGTACGCAAAATTTCTTGTCATTTATACTATTATAAATTTCAATCCAGACTACCCATAATCCTACTTCCTACTTCCTATCCTACTTCCTATCCTATCCTATCCTATCCTATCCTACTTCCTACTATATAATATTATAAATGTGAAAGTTTGTGAGGATGGATGGATGGATGGATGGATGGATGTTTGTTACTCTTTCACGCAAAAACTACTGAACGGATTTTGATGAAACTTTACACTATTATTGTTTATACATCAGAATAACATATAGGCTTTAAATTATCCTACTTCCTCCTAATATTATAAATGTGAAAGTTTGTGAGGATGGATGGATGGATGGATGGATGGATGTTTGTTACTCTTTCACGCAAAAACTACTGAACGGAGTTTGATGAAACTTTACACTATTATTGTTTATACATCAGAATAACATATAGGCTTTAAATTATAACGAGATTTTGGGAAATTCCCACGGGATTGGGGAAAAACTATACCACGCGGACGAAGTCGCGGGCAAAAGCTAGTCATATTATAAATGTCTGCTTGCTGCTGTAGCCGATGAACCAATTATGATGAATGTTGATATAGAAATAGATTAGACATTGGAGAAGATCATAAGCTACCTTTTGTCTCACAAAGTTATTTAGGATGCGAGTGATATCGCGGGCAATAGGACTAGCTATTAATTGAATAAAAAAATGTTTTTTGTTTTTAAAAAGCTTATTAGCAATATAGGTCATACATTACTAGTATTCTTGTTAACCCCTCGTACTAAGCTTAATGCTTGTATTACGAGTGGTTTCACGTCAGTAGTGCAATGGGTGAGTTTCGAACATTAGGCTACCGCCGCGCCGCGCCGCTACATAAATGATTAATTGGTTAAATGTAATTTCCATTAATTTAAAGTTATTTACTGTAATAAGTAGTTTTAAGTAGTCAAGCTAAATGTTTCGTGTCAGCATTAAAAGCCCTTTATATATATAATTTTAATTATGTTTTCAAAAAGACGTAATCCCACAAAAAAAAACTAAGTTATTCATAATTGTGTCACGCGCGAAACCGGGAAAAGAGTTTTCTGACTGCAGTCAGACTGTATGGTGGACTTGGAAATATAATAATAGATCTTATTCTACTCGACTTAAGGTTTAGGTTCTGTCTCGAGGGTAAAACAAACACTTATTTAGTATTCCGAGCAGCCAGACAACAATTAAGTACACTGAAATGGAAATATTTATAATATGAAATGTATTTGGAAATAGTATTACACGTTCTGTTTAGATAGGTCAAGTAAAGAGATATTGATGAGTTCAAATAACAAACTTTGGATTGACCGAGTAAGTGCATTGGTTAATTTATTTTGAATTATAACATACCATCACGCCCGTATTCCCCGAAGGGTTAGGCAGGGGTCTACTATAGTACACCCACATTTCGCCGGTATGTTTTAGGTCCCATGTAATAGGGGGCGAGCCTATTGCCATTAACCGGGCACAAGTCCAGACTCCGAGCTTCTACTGGGAATTTCATAGAAAAACCCAACCCAGGACCTCAAGCGTAGCAGTCGCGCTCTGGACCACTAGACTAATGAGGCAGTCTAATTTGATTGATTGAAATTATTCCATTTAAATTATAAAATCTTAACCCGTTCGGTGCCACTGGGTAGTGTAAAATAATCACAGTACGTGAATATTTTAGTACCATTTGTAAGTGTAAGCACGTACAGACATTTAGAGTTCTCAACTTGAAATTAAGTCTAAGATAATATACTTAGTCAGGTAACAATTATAATTGTGGAACTTTGGTAGCGCTTAGAGCACATGCACTATTTACAAGCATAAAGCGTAGGTATCATTAACTAAAGTGTAAAATTATGAATATAGCTGCAATTTAATGTCTTCTTTCATTTTATTTAGCTTTTATTTATTATTTCACATTCAACACGAGAAATAGCTAAATTTTAGATTATTAAAAAATCTTTTGCCTACTTTTTAAGTGCCTGCGGTACGTAGATTCATGATTGCATGACCAATTTTATTGTAAAACACTTAAGTTTCTGTTAAAGTCAAAGTTACAAAATCAAGAAACAAGATTATTGATTATTATCTACGTTCTGACAAATTTTGAATTTTAATATTAAATTACTTCTATTTTAATTTTGATTTTAAAATGTATGATAAATTTCAAAGAAAAAATATCGAAAAACATTTTTTTTCTTTGTCGCCTCAAAGTAACAAAAGTATTTGAAAATTCCTACCGACATTTGTATGTTTTCTCGAGGCGCGAACTTCGCGAGACGTCGACAAAACAGAAATAAAGTTGTGAATAAAATATTACGTTGTTTGACCGCATAGCGTTACGAGGGTTAGAAGCGGCTGCAGTTGACGTATTAACTTATAAATAAAGAATGCTTAAAAGAGGAGCGAACCGCATTTTTATTAGTTTTTTCGCACGCATAAATTCACATTCTCGCACACGTAAATTCACATTTTCGCATACGTGAGTAGCTTAGAATAGGTTATTCAATTTGTTTTTTTTGCGAGACGCGACGCAGCATAAGTTGCACACTGTAGTATGTTACGAAAATTGTATTTACCGTGGAAATACAGTTGACTTTATGGCAAATATATCTTTTTTGTTTTTAGAGAAAATGAACCAACATGAGATACAATTATTTTCATCGCGTGTTGCTTATTCGAAACAATTCTTATCAGGGTTTTCTTATTTATGATATTTCTTTTTGTTTGTTAATTTAAAAAAAGAACGTTATACACTAGCATAAAATATACTGGTATTTGCTAAATTTTAAACGTGGATTTTTTGTAAACAAGCACACGACGGGTTGTTAACTACAACCTTTAGTCATCGAAAAAGGAATGATATTAAAGGAATAGTAATTATATACAAAGTAAATAACTGCAATACAATAATTTAATAAAATTAAATAACTATAAAGAAATAATATTTATTAAAACCACAAATATTTTCCCTAAGATCGTAAAGTTAAGTTTGTGTGTTTAATAAATTTTCTAATAAGTTTGTATTAGTACGCAAACTAAGTTATATCGATAACTTTGTTATAAATTAAAAGAAAAACAAGAAATATAAATATCTAAAACAGACTTACCCAAACTTTAAGAGAGTCTATAACAAAAGAAAAGTCCTAATGAGTATTTCTTTTTAATTTAAAAACCCATTAGTGACTCTTAACTGTCTAGACAGAGGAAAACTGTATTTTAATTAATATAGAAAAAAGTTTTGTTAATGCTCGTACAAATGTAATTGTAACGCTAAAATTTAAATAAACGGTTAGTACCTAACCTATAGAGTTAATATTGTCAAAAATGTTTTTTGAAAATAAGTATGCCCACATTATTTTGTTCTAGTTTTGTGGATTTCACCTCAAAAAAGACAATGTTAGGATACAGTCCTAGATGGAGATAAATATATTCTTCTACGCCCGCAACCGCTGTAAAGATGAAAACATTTTCAAAATATGTTTGGAGTTTATTTATGTCTGAAGCACAAGAGTTACTTATTTATATAACATGAAACATACATACATGAAACGCAATGAAATTAGTGAAAAGTAGCTCTTTTTCAATATGATGAGTTCATTTGTACCCGGATAATGACCACAGTGTCGTCCCCTACTTAATAGGAACAACGTGCTTAACTTCAACGCAGCGGTGACCTGAACTGCTTGTCTCCAAAGGGTTTCATTGGGCAAAAGTGATGGTATGGTTGGTGTTGTGTTACATTTTTTTCATTTATGGGTATTGGCTAAAATTACACCCATTAAAGCAGTTATAGGTATTTCGATAATATCTAAGTTTATAAGGACTTATCGTTACCTACTGCCGTAGACCAACAAGCCTTCGTTAATAATACGATTGCCCCTAATATAACCAACACTATATGGTATTACTTGGGTTCTACCCGCGTCCGAATATAACTACCTATAGAAGTTGTCGGAACTGGTATGCGAAGACCGTATACCGGTTCCAAAAATGTAGGTATGTAAAGTTATCCCAAGTGGTTAAGAACATCGGTTAGAATTAACTCTCCATATAGAACTGTGTGAATACCTTCATTTGAGAACGCACTAAGGTTATCGATATGACCCTATTCATTGCACAGCGTAAATAGAAGAGGGGCAGAAAAGTATTGGAATACTGGACCTAGGATAAGATGAAGATGTATCTGTAGACAAACATCTAAATGAGGTGAATACATCTTAGAAAATAATGCAGGTTAAATTGGTTCATAGAACCAAAACACCAAGAACAATGACGAACACAAGAGAACACACTCAGCATTTGATGCACAAAGGCTCAAAACGGGAGAAACAGAAGAGGTCTGTAGAAAGTATGCACTGAAAAGAGCAAAGCTCTCAAATAGAATAAGAAAAAAATAAATATCACATTACAATAAACGCGAAAATTTCTTCATCAAAAGCTAGGTAGCTTTGAATAACGACCACATCTTTTACATACGGAATAAACGAGAACAATAGGCCCCAATATAATTACAATATCACACAAATTAGTTTTTCAGGCTTTGTATAAAATTGTTTAAAGTTTACGCATGCGGACCTAGTACTGCCACAATGTAATGTTACTCTTGCTCTAAGTAAACTGTTTTCGTATGTTAAGTCTAACAAAACAATGAGTGTAATTGTTTTACTACAATTAAGTACGTAGACGCTTTAGTTTTGTGGTCGAATAACAAACGAAATGTTACATTAACGTTTTAAATATTCATTGGGGACGCGCTTCGTTGTACTGCGAAGTTAGTTGACTAAACACCCCGTTGTTTTGCTTTCTGTTGAAGGACTGAAACACCCGTGGTAAATTTACTTGTAGGATATTGAAAACCTTAAAGCTTTTCGAGATGTTAGAGGGATGGCGAACTGTTTTTATCTTGGTGTAATTTTTTTTGGATAAAAATTTGATAAAGCCATGACCTGCCGCCTAGACGATCCAAATTTTAGAAATAAATACATGACTATTGCAGGAATTCTATATACTCGTACAGTAACTATTTTAGTAACTTACTGCTGCTGCTTAAAAAAAATAAGCGAGCGCCTAAATTCCTTAGACCCGTGCCCAAAATAATCTGACACGTGTCATTGGTTCGCCATCATTATTTTAGATCATTCTTATAATGAACTTCATAGGAGGTAGAACTCTGCTTTACGTCTGCGTTGCTCACACTATATAGCCAAATATTTTGCCTCATAGTGTGCTAGCATTATTGTTCCAGCAGCTAGAGAAATTCCTGGATAAACGAGAATTACACAGAGGTCTCATGATGACAACGTGTGAGTGATAATGCAACAAAATAATCAATATATTTAAGTGCTTTTGTGTATCTTCAATAGAGTCTCGTGACTTTGGTTCTGGTTTGAGTTACGATGCCACAGACAGATACACACACACACAAACACACAGACACGTCAAACTTATAACACCCCGTCGTTTTTGCGTTGGGGGTTAAAAATAGTTGTTCTATACGCGGATCGAACGTCACCGCAACCAGTTATTCCATTGTCACGCCAATGGCTTAATTTGTTGGATGAATTGTTTCAGCCCAAGTGGTTGTAGTGATAGCCTAATGATATAATAGTGAAGGAAAACATCATGAGGAAACATACGTGGCTGAGACATTTTCTTGACGAAGTGTGAAGGCTGCCAATTCACAGTAGGCTAGCGTGCTAGACTAAAGCCTAATAAAATGAGACCAAGTAAACTTTCAAGCTGATCTTTAAATTTAGAAAACAACTTCGATTTATAAAAAGGCGTGGGTATGCTTTGGAGCTATTTCATAAAAACAGAAATCATGAAATAACGAAACATAAAATTCGCATCCATTTTTAATTTTGACAGTCAACTCGGAATAATATTCAATTTTTCACGCACAAATCCCCGAAACAAAAATGTATTTATGTAAAGATCCTCTAAATCTCTTTAAATTGTAAAACCCGGTATTTCGTTTGGTAAATATTGCATCCTTCACTACTATCTGAGTTTATAGGTCAAGTGTAATCACAAAATATTAGAGCCTATAGATGATAAAGTTTTTAACATTGGGCTGATCTGGTCAAGTTTATTTAGGTTCCTATTGTAACATTCTAATGGGCATGATGGATTTTCCGATGTGGAATATCATACAAAATTTCAAATGTTCCGATGTTGGAGTCACCGAGATGTTAAGTCCTTTGGGCAGTTATATATACAGCATAATGAATAAAAACATGAGTATTTTACTTGGCACCATCTCTAAGCTTGATTTACGAGCAAAACTTATAGCCCAAGCGATAAATCGATTCTTCAAATACCTTAGTCTCTCAAGAACCGATGGAGATCGCCGAAAATTCTCCAAATCGTACTTCTGCAATCGATTCTGGACTCCAAGAAAGCGATATTAGGAACCAAAATCGGAAGACGGAAAACCTTCTGATATAAAATTTCCTTCTTTGCCCCAGTATAGGTGGGATTAGGGATCCCCGGGGAGTTGCCCATTCGTCGGAGCGGGCACGTGCAACGCTCTCAAAGCGTCCCGGATCACTTCCTAAGCTCTGTCTGAAAAATTAAAAGAATACTACGTACATTGTGATATTCCGAGGGAATTCTGTTCTAAAGAATTCTATTGGTCAGGGAGCTCATCATGTTGAAGTGAATTCATTTGAGATTTGTATTGAAGAGAGAGAATTTTGAGATATTGTTTTGTTAATGGATGAATGTATATCTAGACTACGTAATTTGCTATCGTCATGCGTCGCAGACATGCTTTAATCCGTCCCATTTCTAATTTTAACTGACTATACGGGTTATTTTTATTATTTTTATTTTTTTTTTATTTATTTTTTTTTAAAAAAAGCTTACTAGCGATGTGGGTCACACATTGCTAGTATTCTTGTTAACCCTTCGTGCTAAGCTAAATGCTTGTGTTACGAGTGGGTTCACGTCGGTAGTGCAATGGGTGGGGTTCGAACCGGCAACCATATGATCGCAAGTCCGACGCCCTAGCCATTAGGCTACCGACGCTTCATTCAGTCTACCTGTGAGCATAGATGCGAGAGGATTTGGAGCGTTAGGATTTACAAATCCATTACCACAAGATATTATTTCTGTCTGATTATTTATAACGTTCACGCCTAAAACGCTAGACCAATTAATTAACATTGATATTTAGATAGGTATAATCTTATACGCCATCCAGAAGCTAAGTTATAGTAAGTAGATCCTTTTGGCACGCGAATAAAACCACGAATAACAGCTAGTCCTCAATAAATCTACTAAGTTGTACCGCAGCCAATTCTGTAATAGACAAATCAATTCCTTAGATATGCTGTTAACCGCAGAATAAGGAATTGGGCCTGCAGTGCAATAGACAATAGCTATAATACGTATTTGAAGATAAATTTACTATTAAAATATCCTGTTTTTATACAGACTATACAGACTACCTAAAGGCAGAGATAATTGAGCTAGTAGAACTATTACTGAATTACTCTGAGGCAGTATAGAGCCCGGCAAACATCTTAGATAAGGATTTTTGAAGGTAGTGTGTCTACATGACAGAATTAATGGGTTAGCATGACCGGGGAAGTACTATTCACCCACAGAATATCGACGTGCAGCTGTAGCAGTATGCATATAGTTGCGTTTCGTTCCGTGAGTAAGGAGCGCCGAGTAGGCACAGTTCTTCCCTCAGTCTCCTTGCTTTGTTTTTTTTTTTTTCACCTTTTACCCATATGGTAAGTAGTGCCTTGGTTTTGTTATGAAGCGAACACGGCCAGTCAGGTGGTGGTTGCCCATTGCCATCAAGTGGGCCGTTTGCTCGATCCTTGGCTTGGCTCGGCAACGCTTCTGCTACTCCTTTGGTGTTGTAGGTGTCTATGGGTAGCGATGACTTCTTACTATCAGCTGGGTCGTCTGCTCGATTGACTTAACCCATAAAAAAAAGAAAGAGGGCTAACACAATGTAGTGTACTATACAGCTCTAGTCGTCCCTTTCATTCATTGTTCAAGATAACTACCGCTTTCTTTACCAGGGCATTGCAAAATATTCTGCTGCAAAAATAAACCATCACTCCTGTATTTCCCGAAGGGATCAGCAGAGGTGTACTAATGTACACCCATAGTTCGACGGTATGTTTAGGTTCGATGTAATATGAGGCGAACCTATTTCCATTAACCGAGCATAAATCCAAACTCCGAGCTGCTATAGAGAATTTCATAGAAAAAGTCAATAACACGTTGCTTGAACTGAAATTGACCTCGGGACCTCTAGCATAGCAGACGTGCTTAGAACCACTTAGACTAATGACGCCGATAAGCACAAATCATTAGTTATAATCCATTTATATTCAATAGTTACTCTGTATGTTTATCAAGTTATATGTTATAAAGTTAATATTTACGACATTGAGATAAGATTAACTTTCAGATTTAAGAAAACCCAAGAAATATACCATCACACCTGTATTGACACACATAAGTGTACTAATGCACACCTACACTTCGCCGGTATGTTTAAGTCCTATGCTACTAAGCTGCTACTGAGAATTTCAGAAAAACCCAATAACACTTTGGTGTACCTGAGGATCGAACCCAGGACCTCTAGCGTAGAACTAATGAGGCAGTCCTAAATAATTACAAGAAAAAAAAATAGTTCTCCAACAACATTCCTGTAAAACCAAAGTGTCAGTTTCAAACTGAAGTATTAAAGCTTTTGAATAGTGAAACTAACATTATCCATCATACAGGCTCGTCAACTTATCCTCTTAGGTAGTAGTGTTCAAGTATTCCAACAAGGACTACGTCTTTATGACTAGAACGCCTCCCTAGGGTCATAATTGGGTTTAAACATAAACTGTCTCAAAGGCATACATAATATTACAAGTCCTACATTGCCCTTGGAGAGTAGCACAATGACTTTTTAACTAATGAGCCATTCTTAATGTCCGATCGTATAGCTTGGATAAAATATAGTCTCGATAAATTTAATGTTACTAAAATATTTGAGTTATCGTCTTATTTATTATAGGAGCTGGAATGTAATTACATTATAAGAAAACTATGTAATCATTTCGGTTGCAATAAAATTATTATGTATTATTATAATTATTTAAAATAGACCTGTTATTTTCAATAATTTCCAAACACCAATTACCCTATTAAACAGTAAATTTTTCGGTTCTGAAACAAGATAAATCGCTTCTTTGCTTCAATAAAATGACAAGTCCGAATTCGCACTTTTTTAAGAATTAGTTATAATAAAAACATTCTTATAATTTCCGAAAGCTTAGTTATGTATCTAACGATAATTCCTTAATCTTAAATAAAAGTTTCGGTAAAATCGTTTTAGAAAAATAGCCTACCGTGAAATTGTGTTTTTCAAGATGACACGTTGTTGAAGCAAAGAAGCGAAATATGGGCAAATTATACAATACAATAATTAATTGAGAACCTCCTCCGTTTCCAACATCGGTTAAAACAAATGAACTTAAATAAAACTTGTTATATTATTTAAAATATATCAAACTAATTTATAAAACCAATACTAAACGTCCAAAACTAATACAGAAGCTATCTCCCTGTAATAAGCTCCAAACTTTTCAAATTTCGGAATAATAATTCAAAGTAATATCCACGAAGCTATTAAGTGCTTTTAAATTCTAGTACTTTAAGAAATACTTTCGACACGAGTGCAGTGATATCCTAGAGATGTGATCATTGGACTGCCAAGTCAAAGGTCTCGAGTTGGAATCTAAGGCACAAGGCAGAGATGCCTCTGATTTTAGAAGTCATTTAATAATAATTAATTAATTATCTCGCGCTTTAACAGTGAAGGAAAACATCGTGAGGAAACCTGAGAAAGATTTTCTTGACGGTGTGTGAAGTCTGCCAAGCCGCAATAGAGTAGTGGATTATAGCCTAATCTCATTCTAAGACAGCGCCCAGCAGTGGGACTATTTAATGGTTTGATGATGGTGAAGAAATGGTTTGGTAAACATTCTGCATAATCATAATCATTTATTCTTTGTCAAACATAGGCACATGATATAGATGGAATATGATACAGTAAGCGCGCTATGTTTTGCCTCTAGGGTGCACAGAATTATATTAATGTCATTTAATTACATAAAAAGAGAACAAGCAAAACACATCATCAAGAAACACCTAGAATACATTAAAAAAATTCATAAATTACAATGTTGGCCCTGTACATTACCTAGAATATTATTACGCTACTTTCACTTTCGCGAATACCAGACATGCACTTTATCGATTTCATAATGTAAATGTAACGCGTTACAATTCGTGAAGTGGTTACGTCTCTATTAGTGGTATATTTTTAATCGATGACGAGATAACAATTCTCTCATCATCTTCATTATCATTTTCACCATCATCATCAGTGAGGAATATTTTTCACTCGCTTTCAATTATTCTTTAGCCATCCTTCACACAATCTATCCATATTTAATAATGTACCACTGCACTTCCACATAATATCATCACATCCTTCATATTAACTCTCTGATTATGTCACTGAATATGATATAAGTGGAAAAGGAAAGTCTAGCATAAACACGTTACCCAGGCAATACTTGGTAGTATTATTACCTATGGATTCAAATAAAAAAATATTTTATCAAAGCAATAAACGGCGAAAACTTTCACAGCTAGCGATACAGCATACGTAGCCCAATAAATATAATTAAGGTCACTCCGAAATATGACCCAATAACCGCACGCAATTCCACGATTACGCGATTGTGGAAATGTATGAGTTTTAGTACCACTTTAGACTAGAAATACGACTTCACAAATGTACACCAGTATTCAACAAAGGCGAACCACAGATACATAAATACTTAGAATAGTCTGAAGTTATGTTTGCAGCGGTCTGCTTGCCGCAATATGGCAGCTAATCAGCGTATTCGTCACCTAATGCGGGAGTAGCTAAACGAATTGAGCAAACAGCGTAATTTTGCTACTAATCAGCCGCTAACTGAATGAGCTTGCAATCTTAGGCTGCATGCACAGTGAAAAAAATTTACCCAGAATATTTTTGGATGTTAACTGGTGGCTCAAATTGATGCTTTATTTCCAACCGTCAACCGTTTAATTTTGTTTCTATTTAGGGTATCCAATATCCTAATGATAATAATAATTTTCCGTAAGAAGTGTGTTGATGAACGATGTGTACAAAAGTCATAAAATAAATCCTTCGCGGCGCACCCTTAGACCACTGAGTAACCATTACACGGAGTGATAAATCTTACGCGAGGTGTGGTATTACCATTTTAATTAGCTAATAATGTGAGGGGAATGTTGGTAACTGCACATGCAATCGTTAACTACAGCGTCGTACAATTCAAAAAGTATAATAACTCATTGTTCCTTTTCATGAATAATCGAACATTGAAGGTCGTATTTCAATTTATTTTTGTACTTAGTATTCAAATTTTGAATTCTATTATATATTTTTGGGATAGTAATAATAACTAAACAACATTGTAAATAATGGAATAATCAAAAATATAATATCTAACTTTAAAAAAGATTCATTTATATATTACACAGTTCAAACACAGAGAGGGCGGGTCCAGTTGACCAATTCAAAATAAGCTTTAGCTAAGGGTCCTGCATGTGTGGGACCAGTTGACAAAATAGCCTTAGATCAATCTTATACAAAACATCAAATTTAATCAATGATTTCTAAGTCGGCTATGATATCAGTCTTAATACTTATACAATACAATTTCAACCAAGAAACTCAAAATATCCACGAGTACAATATCATTTTCCATGTATCATCGAAAACTAAAGGAAAAAAGAAGTAGTTGCTTCGTCAACTGCTTATAAAAGCGAACAGGGTGAAATGGGTTAAGGGCTCAAAGCCATTGACAAAGGGAAAGGCAAGAAACACATAGTAATACATAATAATTTTCAACCTTAACATCTTGGTTTGTTTTTATGGTAACTTCAGATATGATATCGTTCGTTTGGATGAACAGGGTATTCAAACTCAAAATTTACGATTTTTTACCTAAAAATACAGTTCTACTAAAAGTCATGCGATCTTTGTGATGAACGTGGTTGAATAACGATATGACGTCAGATTGGCGGGGATGCGGGATAGTATCTTCGTCCTTTTCGCACTTTTTTGCCTGCCCGTTTGAACAACACCATTTTAACATTGAAAAACGCTGTATTCATTAAAAGGCGAGTTCTGTTTGAATACTTTTATTTTGTGAAATAGAGCTATAACTTCAAGATAATACCTTCTTTGCGATAAGTTGTTGCATTTAGTTATCAACGGGTGTTTCTAGATTAAAGAACTAATTTGAGATACTACTATGCTCACAAAAGATTTTTTGAGTTTAGTTTAATTCTTTCTCGATGAAAAATTATTAATGGTGAATAAAAATTTAATTTTCTAGTTAGTACTTTGGTTTATAAATATTTTTTGTGTAAAAGGTATTATTATGTTCTTGTCTGTAGAAATTATATTATTTCTCATTAATAGCATAATTGAGAAAGTCATGAACTGAACAAAAACGTTATCAATAAAGTAAGCTTAAAAAAGATATAGGTTATATAGGTTAACCAATTATTAGTACCAAATATTAATACCAAGTACCTACCTATTACATTTTTTTGAGAAAAACTTTCGAACAACGATATTTAAAAAAAATAACCTTGATTGACCTTTACAGCTCTTGAGAAATTAATCGAAAACTTGTTTAGAAATAGCATCCATTTTAATTCAATATTAATGAATTTACTTTACCCAAAAAAACTTGGAACTCGTTTTCTTTAAAAATTGTAAGCAAAAGTTTTCCAAATAGCTTTCTGCGTAGCTATATAGTCGAGAATACTAAATACAAAATAGTTAATATTTATAACCATTATAAGTTTTTAAATTTGCTGTAGACTTTGTAACTAGTTGTATGACATATCTACAAACTAAAATTCCTTGAAAACGAATCGGTTTTAAAAACATTGATAATAAAGCAATCATAGCAATTAAATAAGTTTACATAACCGATGAAAGTATGAAAGGTAAACGTTTATAATTCTAATAAGAATACCCCTTCAGCGATCAAAAGTAAACTTATGTACTGGAGCTTCGTTCATTTATTGAAGATAAACAAAGAATCTAGGCCGAGGTACATTTACCATAATTCAGAACTGCACTAGGATAAGTTCTTTTATAGAATTCTTTTGACACTTTCAAGTATTATATTGAAAGCGCAGGAAATTACAGTTTTAACTGACGTCAGTTCTGGTTTTAGCATTTGTTTTGTTTTTTTTTTTGCTATTTTGACTTTATCACGGTATTTTATTAAAAATCTAAATTTGAAACGATAAACCTATTATTTAGCATAAACTTTTAAAATGTAATGTGAAAAAATCACATTTGACGATATTGAGATATTTATATTAGTTATTTTGTATTGTAAACACATTTTTAGGGTTCCGTAGCCAAACGGCAAAAAATGGAACCCTTATAGATTCGTCATGTCTGTCTGTCAGTCCGTATATCACAGATTTTTTTCTCTGAAACTATAGGAGCTATGCTGTTGAAACTTGGTAAGTAGATGTACCTATTCTGTGAACCGCATTAAGATTTTTACACAAAAATAGAAGCAAACAACATTTTTTATTTTTTTTCTAAACTGAATAGTTTGCGCCAGGGACACTTCCAAAGTGGTAAAATATGTGTCCCCCCCCCCTGTAACTTCTAATATAAGAGAATGATGAAACATGTAAACTTTCAACGAAAATTAGTTTGAAAGAGATCTAGTAAGTAGTTTTTTTTTAACGTCATAAATCGTAATGGCAAGGAACCCTCCGTGCGCGAGTCCGACTCGCACTTGGCCGGTTTTTTTTAACTTCCTCCTGTAAAAAAGTGGAGCAAATTAATAAAATAATCTTAAGATCTCTCAAATCAATCAGTGAAATGACGATCCTTTTCACATAAGGTAAATTTAGATAGGTACCTGTTTACACTATACATTTTCACTTCCTTCATACATTCACATATTGCAGAATACGTCAGCCTTTTGAAGAAAAGTCCACAAAGACCCAAACGGACGGTCACAATACCCCAAGCAAACCCTATTAAGGTCCCAACAAAACGGTTCAACTTGCACAGTTAACTTGAACCTTTATTTGCACAATTCTCGCACTAAACGTATGTAACGGCGGACAACAAATATTGTACACGTGAAACTTGATTAGATTCCGTCGGTCAATATTTTTAAAGTGTTTCATTAGTTTCTTATATTTGTATTTGTCGATACTTAAATTATGTCAACATCAACAATGATTTGCTATTTACCTGTTATTTCAGCTACTTACAAATTGATGAAAATTTATTATTCGGTTAATTTTTTTTTAAAGCGTTCCATTTAAATTCTCTTAATTTTGTTATTTGTTGATCTTCATTTGTTTTTTATGACAATTAAGTTAGCCCTGTTATCCCTCACATCCTGTTATCGGCATAATGTACCAGCAAATTATGTTAAAACAATATATTTTAAAAGAGTGTCCATGGAGTTTCTTGCCGGATTCTTCTCCATGGGATCAACTTTTTGGAACCGTGCAACTAGAGTCAATAACGTTTCATAAACGCTTGTGAAAGCTTATTTGAAATAAAAACATTTGATTTGAGCCGACTCAATTACTTAATACAATCAATCGAAAATTTCGTACGTATTGAATGCAGGGACCGCACAACCCCCTTTATGAGTTAATTCAATTGAAAGAGTTACCCGTTGATTGGGTTACCGTATGGATGATGTTACATCTTCGTTCGGGTTACCCTTTCCTAACACCAATGAAAGGGTAACCCTTTCAATGTGTTAGCCAGTGCAACGGGTTACCCTTTCCTTTAAGGTATCAAATTGAAGGGGTTATCCTCTTGACAGGGTTTTTCAGGGTAACCGATGGTTATCATTCTAATTTACGTCTTTGGGGTGGGGAGACTAGAAATTCATCTTGCAAACATCTGGAAATGTATTATTTTACTGAGGAGCTTAATTCATAAGGCTAAAACGCGCTGTGATCAAATCGTTTCTAATATTAGGTGATCAATTCTGTGCTGAATATGAACAAAGGTACTATACTGGATATGTATCAAGCTGACCGCTTATTGTACGAAAGTCTATACAATGCGAGCTCAGCTTAAATAATAATATGTATAACAAGCTATACATATTTATCAGTACAAGCTGACCGTTTATTATATGGAAAGTCTTTACAATGCGAGATCAGGTCAATAGGAGTTGCGTAGTAGATATTTTCATGTCACCAAAAGTCGTTATCTCTTTATCGAGACGTATTTTAAAATCTAAGATGGCGGACATCATTTAAAGAAATAGATATGGGTGTCAATTTCAAGGTTTCCCGGAGTGCTGATTACGAAAATGACATTAATTTTGCAATCCAAGATGGTGGATATTATTTTTCTAAATAAATTGATATGGGTGTCACTTTCAAGGTTTATCGGGATGCTAATGTCCGCCATCTTGGATTTCAAAATTAGATAGTTATACTCCATTTGGTTAGGTATTTAACTAAAGGTAAACAATAAAAATGGCGGCTTTCAGAGCTGTTCAACCTTTCATTACAATGGTATCATATGATTTGGGAGTGAAATTAATAACAACACAACTAACAATCAATAAAAACAAAGAACAAACAAAATAATGACTAATTAACACAATTTGCGGCAAAAGAAACACAAAAACGACCGAAAGTAAAGTAAATACAAACTGTTACGTATGGCGTCTGGTTACCCGACTAAGTATAATATCGGTTTATTATTTTGCTCCGCTTACTCGCAATACTACTTCTCAATTTTTCCGAGTTATCAAAAGTCTACTACGTGGAAAAATGTTTTGAATATCTGTATTTTTAGATTCTTTCTAGTAGGCACTTTGCAATACTTTGTGTCATATTTATAAATTTTGATTTAATTAATTGGTCGCAAGCTTAAGAATAATAATTACCATTTAATATTAAACAAAGAAGTAAGATATGCTAGTATATAAAAGGAAAATGTGATTTTGAATTATTAAATTATTTATTTTGGTGACGTTTTATTTCAAAATGAAAAATGGCCCTATGAAAGAACCTTTTTTATGATTTGTTTACATTTAGTTAAGTACCTAACCAAATGGAGTATAGATTATTCTTTATTGTACACAAGAAACCAAATATAAAACAACGCAGTAAGTAGGTACAATTGGCGGTCTTATCGCTAAAAGCAATTTCTTCCAACAAATAAAGCATTCTGATTCTGATTCTGATTCCAGACAACCATTGTGTGGACAAGATTGGTTAAAAGATAATGGGCTGTTGCAGGTGTACATAGTTAATAGGTATTCAGTAAATAGGTATGTACTTAATTATAGATATGTTGACATATGATATTAATATTATAAATGCGTTATAAAATGTTAATAAGATAAATGTCAAACTAATGATACTATAAAAATAAATATTATACTAATAATACTATAAAATTAAATAGAACAGTGAAAGACTAATCGAAAAATTTTGTGGTATGCATAGCTTTAGCTTTAAGTTTTCTGATGAACGTAAGGATCTGAAATGTGTATCACAGACGAACTCAAAACGAGTTTTAAGGTAGGAGGGTGTAGTAGGATTAAATAGAATACTGTAAAGTAATGAAAGAATATGAGTATTCCGGCGAAGACGTATTGGGAGCCACTTGAGCTTAGCGCGAAAGTCTGACACATGATCATATTTGCGTAAACTAAATATGAATCTTATACAAAAATTTTGGAGACGCTCAAGTTTATTAAATTGGTCTACGATGAGATCAAGGTAGCTGACATCGGCATAGTCAAGGACAGGCAAGAGAAGAGATTGTGCAAGCTCAACTTTAGTGGCTGTTGGAAGAAAGTTGCGTAATCGTCTCAAGGATCCTGCTGACGCAAACATCCGGTGGCTAGTTTCCTGCAGTTGCGGTCCCATGATAAGATTCTGTCCATGATGATTCCAAAATTTTTGACACCTATAGGAATTATGATGCCATCAAAGAAAAACTGGGGTAGGTGAAACCAATAAATTTTAGAAACCATTCGTGAGCTACCTATAATGATGACCTGTGTCTTAGACGGGTTAGCACTAAGTCCATAGTATTGGCTCCACTCAGATATTTTTGCAAAATCCTTATTAATAACGCGGATAGTTTCCGATAATTGTTCTAGCGGAGCTTCCGAGTAAATTTGAAGATCATTTTTTATTTATTTATTTATTTATTTATTGCAAGGAAGATTTACAGACAAATACCATCAGTAACATTAAAACATAAATAATCCAGTGCCAATTAAAAATCTTCACAGATAAATAATTACAAATTGAGAAACAACATGAGAGCAGTTAACTATGTAATAACTTAACTTAATAAATTATAAAAATACAGTATGTGCAGTATCAAGATAGGAATTAAATATCAAGGAATCAAATTAGAAGTGCTTGTTTTAATGATCATTCAATCAGAGTTTCGGTTTTACAAAGAAGTTATTGGCTAAGAGTTGCTTAACTGACGCAGTGCTTGAGCAATATAGGTCAACTTCGAACGGCAGTTGATTAAATGTGTTACATGCACGCGAGATGAAAGTGTTGGCTCTATACTTGGTCTTGGCAGATGGCACAGACAGAAGTGCACGCTGTCTAAGGCGGAGGGTGTTGGTTCTCAGGCAAATTTTAGATAATAATTCGGGACAGTCGACCTTACCATTTGCTATATTCATTAAATAGCAAACGTCATTTATATCTCTACGGCATTCAAGTGGTAAGAAATGGTACCTTCTGCACCTATGCTGATAGTCTCTAGAGAACTGGTGGGTTTTAAAATCAAGGTACTTCAGGAATTTACCCTGAATGCGTTCAATTCGTGATTTATACACTTGGTATTGAGGGTTCCATATTTGTGAAGCGTATTCGAGATGACTTCTGACATAGGCACAGTAAAGGATTTTTAGAGTTTTAATATTATGGAAGTTAGATGACATGCGTAAGACAAATCCTAGTGACTTAGATGCTTTCTTAACGATGCTATCAATATGTTTGTCAAACAAGAGTTTAGAGTCATGCGTCACGCCGAGGTCTTTTATCTCATCGACTTTTAATACCTTTGCATTCCTCAAAGTGTAACTGGATTCAATAATTTGTTTGCATCGGGTAAACGAAATGCAAAAACATTTGGATACATTGAGATCGAGTTTGTTAAGAGAGCAATAGGCTTCAAATCTGAATAGATCGGCCTGAAGGTCCCCGACGTCAGCAATATTACGTATCGTCTTAAGTACCTTCATATCATCTGCGAATAATAGGATTTTGGAATTTAAGAAACAGTGCCTTATGTCCATAATAAAGATTATAAATAGTAACGGACCTAATAATGAACCCTGGGGCACGCCCGATGGAACTGGAGACCAAGTTGAAGTGTACCCACTTAGCACCACTGCTTGGCTACGGTTGTCGATATATGACGCAAACCACCTGAAAAGATCACCGTGAATCCCAGCGGAGGCCAGCTTGTTAAGGAGAATGGAGTGATCAATCCGATCAAAGCATTTGCTATAGTCCGTGTAAATGATGTCCACCTGTGCACGCTGTTCCATACCAGTCGTCATATATTCATTGGCAAGTGAGAGATTAGACACGGTGGAACGTCCCCTAAGAAAGCCATGTTGGTCTTCACTAAATGAGCATTTCAGCGCATGGTACACCTGGTCGTAGACTATTCTCTCTAATACTTTTGCGAACAAGCATAGCTTTGATATGGGCCTATAGTTCATCACGTCACAAATATCACCCTTTTTAAAGACCGGTGTGATAAACGCTGATTTCCACACCGAAGGAACCTGACCTTCGGAAAGAGATCGATTAAATATTACACATAATGGCACCAATAGACTATCAGCACAACTCGTTATGAATAATGGGGGGATGTGATCAGGGCCACCCGACTTCGATAGATCTAGATGCTTCAGAAAGTTAAGCACAACTCGGGGATCCACCTTAACTGATGCAATGCTAGAACTAGAGTGACTAACCAGTCCTTGAACCGAAGCGCTGCCACTGACAATGTCCTGTTGATTAAAGGTTGACGTAAAGTATTTATTAAAAAGATCACTTATACTCTGGCCACTATTAGCTGAGGTACCCATGTATGTCATCGTGTTCGGGTAGGAACCTGACTTGTTTTTACTTTTTACATATGTCCAGAAACTCTTTGGGTCTTTAGTTATTTGATCTTCAATTTTTACTATATAGGAAGAAAAACACTCCTTTTCAAGTTGGTTAGCACGCCGGCGCAGTAGGGAAAAAGATTGGTAATCACCAAGGTTACCATACGTTCGATATCGTGAGTGAAATTTCCCTTTTTCTTTTAGTACCCTAATAAGCGCAGCACTGTACCAACGTGGATATGATTTAGACGTAATAGTTTTACGGGGTACATGCTTATCACGAAGCTCATACAGGCGATCGTAGAAGGAGCTGACGGCTTGCTCAAGCGGTATCCCAGTTAGTAAGCGATCCCAGTCAGTATCGACCAATTCAGCTGATATAGCGTTATAATTGGCTCGGTTATAGATGAACTTGATTATTCGCTCAGGTGAAAGCATATGGATTTTCACAAAATCAGCTTGAATACTTAATGACCTATGGTGGGGATCTTCCTTAATGAGTGGAGATTCACAAGCGCAGACTTTGACTGTATCGTTTGACAGCACTAAGTCAAGTATCCGCCGATTGCAATTAAGCTCATTATTATATTGACCTAGGTTACAGGTGAAGAGGGTATCCACGAAATCCACAAGGTAGTCCGAGTTAAGGGCCAATTCGGCCTTTAGTTCATCGATACCTGCTTGTTTCACCCAGTTAATGTGACCCTGGAAGTTAAAATCACCCAAAACCACGAACTTATCAAGTGGGTGGGATAATACCAATTGTGTTAGTTTTTCCATAAAATTTGCTAATTGAGATTTATAGCCAAGTCCACCCTTCTCACCTATTAAGTAAACAGCACAAATATGCGTATTATATGAAATAGGAGGTCGCTTATTACACGTCGTTAGTGTAATCCAAATATCCTCCGCCGTACTAGCCCAGTCCCTCCTCTCACTTACGGTCAAGTTGCGTCTAGCCGCCAGAAGAACCCCACCACCCAGACTCTGGCCTAGGCGTCCATAGTCTCTGTCACGTCTCCAGACAAGGTAGCGGTCATCCAATAGTTCATTGTTTGATATGCTGTCCAACAACCAGGTCTCTGTTAGGGAAATGATATCGTAGTTGTTAAGGCTGGCCATTCGAAACAATGTATTGGTTTTGGAACGTAGGCCGCGTACGTTCTGGTAGTAGATGTTAAGAGACGCCATTTCTGATTGAGAGCCAACTATTTCGATTAATAACATAACACAATGAATAACCGCTATTCGCAATGGAACCAACACTCACAACACAATCAGCCCGCCCGCGGAACACATCATATTGACAACATATTATTAAAGTAGACATTGGATATCTTATAGCTTGATGTATGTTTAATGTAAGATGACCTGACTTTGCCCAGCAGCACACATTACATAAATAATAATTGGAAGCAGAACACTTGCAGCCACTAATTAATCTATACAAAGTAGACCAAGATGCATTTAATACTTTAATGAATAGAAACAGCTTCAAGCACAAAGCACTATACATAACCTCATTTTTATGAAGTAAGTTAAAAAGTGGAAGATGCGGAAGCAATTTCATAGTAGCTATACAATGTTTACATTCAATAAGCCTAATTATAACTATTGTAGAATTGCTGTAGCCAATGTTACTCGTTACATTCCATTTGTAGACATAAATAATATATTTAGAATGCGATAGTGAAGTTATGATTAATAGAAAGAAAGCAATTAAGAAGAAGGAACCTGCATTTAGCTGTAGTATCATGACAGCTTTGACAGGTCTTTTTCCGTTGTAATAAAAATTACCGGCGATACGGGAGACTTGCGGACGTGAATTTTGCAGTGTTTTACCCAGACGAATTGAAACCCCCGTTCCCTAGCCACCTTTTTTGTAGCTGACAGCAGGGCTTTGTTGGCGATTGTAAGGTGATCGTTAACGAATATCCTATTGGTACCTTGAAGACCCAAGGCTGACGGCATCAACGGGTTTGCTTTCATTGATGACCTAGCAGCCGCAACAAAATCCTCTTTTATATATTTGTTGCCAAAAGAAACAATAATCGGCTTAGGTTGATCGATTTCCTTTGATTGAACTCTTGTAACAAAATCAATTTGACTTTTAGAGATAGGGTAATTGATCTTCTCACCTATCTTACATATAATATCAATTAGGTTTTCTTCCTTGGATTGTGGTATGGCCTTGAGTTCGACGTTTTTTGATCTAGCCCATTGTTCCTTAAAGTTCATTTCCTGTTGAATTTCATCAATTTTTAACTGTAAGTTGTTACATTGTTTTTCAAGGGTTTTAACAACAGCGCGATCGTCCTTTCTCTGCTTGTCGTATTCGGTTAATTTTAAGTCAATATTATCATATTTGTTGGACAAAAAATCAATTGACTTCATTATTTCTCGGTATGAATCCTGTATTTTAATGTTTTGTGACTTAACTTCCGATATATCATCCGCAAGTTTATTAAGGACCCGGTCCTGGTCAGCTTTCCAGCCTGTCAGCATTTCCATAATTGATTCCTGGAAGGTGTTGAACTGGCTACCTTGATTTCCATCAGTTCTCAGGCGCTTATTTCTCAGCAGGTTGATAATCATCTGCATACAGGTGGTAGGACGAAATAAGTTGATTAGAAATTGAGTTAATAAATACTGCGCAAAGTAACGGGGACAAAACGCCACCCTGAGGCACGCCAGCTGCAGTATCACACCATGAAGAGAATGTATCGTCAATGCGGATACGCTGCCGACGGCCAGTCAGGTAACTACGAAACCAATCAAATATAGAGATATGTTAAGAGAGCCGAGTATGCCTAGCAAAAAGTCAACGGTGTTGAAAGCATTACTAAAATCTAGCAGTACAAGTGCCGTCAACTTTTTATGTTCCATACCTAGCATCCACCTGTAATATTAACCAGAGCTGTTACAGTACTATGACCAGGGTGGAAACCGGTTTGAAAAGTATTCAGCAGTCTATTCCTGCAAAGAAATGAGCTTAATTGTTTGTGAATAAGACATTCGAGGACCTTGGATAAGAATGGTAATATGGAGATAGGACGATATTCAGAAAAGGATGTGGGATTGGGTTTTTTCGGTAACGGAGTAATCTGGGCGTCTTTCCAAGCAGTTGGAAAAACACCGCTGGAAATGGAATGATTCAGGATGTGACAAATGATGGGAAGGATTCCGTCAAGGATAGGAAGGATCATTTACGGCTGACTAAGTCGCTTCCAACTGCGTTAGAAGTTATCGATAAAATGCTCTTCTTAACATCACAATCAGAAAATTGATTAATGACGAACGGAGTAATCAGAAGTCGGAAGACTAGAAAGACTGTAAAGCGTTTTGGCTTTAGTTGTCCTGTCAAAGTAGAACGAGGTAGAGAAATATTTATTCAATAAATGAATATCTAAATTGGTAGGAATTGTATCTTGACGCGATTTCCCGACTACCATTGATGTAAGAAATTTCCAGACTTTCGCTGGATCTACATTTTCAATCGAACTGTGAATATGTTGGCGTTGAGCATTCCTACACACATTATTGCAGTGTTTTCTAATATTTACGTACCTCTCCAAGTTTTGAGACGTTGGTTTACATTTATATTTTGATCTAGTACCCACTTTTTTGTTCATATTTTTTTGTCATCAGTTAACCATGGTGAGGGCAGGTGTTTTGATTAACCGATCTAATTGGAGCATGGACGTCATATATATCAATTAGCTTAGAAATAAATATCTCTAGTTTTTCATCCACTGACATAGATGTAAGTAAACGTGCCCCATCAACTTTTCTGACAGATTCGCGAAAAATCAGTATCCATGCCACCAAAATTGCGCTGTAAGGGAATTTTGGTTTTGCCTTTGGAGGACGAATTTTATAAGAGAGGAAAATAGGATCGTCATAAAAAAATTCTTCAGCCAAGCATTGCCCATGCTTGGCAACATGATCAAGAGAAGAAACAAAGATGAAGTCAAGAAGTGATGGGACAGAGTTTGGGAAATGGTGAGTTGCATTTAAAGGCAAGATAGATAGGTTACTAGATTCAATAAGAGAAAGAAGAGAAGAGGAACGAGAATCCTGTTTAAGAAGGTGTTAAAATCACCCATGATGATCGTATAACTGTAAGAGGCCACTAGGTTTTCTAAAATGTTTTCTAAAGGGGAGAAGAACTGATACGCAGAGATGGACAGTAATAGACGCCAAGAAGAATTTTCGAATGGTGAAGCAAAATTTCCAGAAAACGATGCTCATCAGCGTGTGGCGGAGGTGGTTGTGAATCCACTGATCTGGATGCGGTCCATCATGACGTTGGCAACAATTTGTGCTTCATCCTTGTCTCCGTACCGTACGTACCATCCGTATCTTCATCCTTGGCCTCAGGAACACCATGAAGTGGCAGAATTCGCCTTAGCCCGCGCATCTCCATTCTGTCAATGTTTTGAGCAAGAAGTTCAACTTGCTTTTGTTAAGTACCTGTGTTATAAACACTTTAAACATAGCGAAGTCAGAGGCCCAACCCGAGGAGCTTGTTGAAGTTGATGGTGCCTTCTGCAACTGTGCTTCGAAGTCAGACATGCTTTTGTGGAATGTGTCCATCAATTGTGACAATGTGTTATTGATTGTGTCCACTTTGTTAAAGTTGAAGAAAAACAAATTTTAAACTGGTTATTGTGGTGGAGTGAAAAGCACTATGTACAAGAAAACACTACCAGCAGGAAGACTTGGTTTTCCAATGATGTTAACATTTATTTACTGTATTAAAGTGAGTTTTAATAATTTTATTTATACAGTTTGTTCGCAATAAGTAAGCCGATCGGAAGTTGTCTACAAGTGCTTAAGAAGAGGTTAATTTTAATAGAAAGATGCAGTGTAAAGATAAATATAGACGTTTATGTTTCACATTTCTAATTATTTTGTTTACTAATTTCGATATTTATCTATAAAAACACGTAATTAAACGATTTTATCACCGCGGTAGTTCGGAACGGCTAACTTCCGATTGGCTTACTTATTTCGAACAAACTGTACAGGTGTTACAGTCTTAATCTTCCAACTACCCTCTGCTTAATTCTGCGAAATTGACACCCATATCAATTTCTTTAGAAAAAAATAGTGTCATTTTCATAATTAGCATCCCGACAAACCTTGAAATTGACACCCCTATCAATTTATGTATTTAAAAAAATAATGTCTGCCATCTTGGATTTCAAAATTAATGTCATTTTCGTAATAAGCATCCCGATAAACCTTGAAATTGACACCCATATCAATTTATTTAGAAAAATAATATCCGCCATCTTGGATTTAAAAATTAATGTCGTTTTCGTAATAAGCATCCCGATAAACCTTGAAATTGACACCCATATCAATTTATTAAGAAAAATAATGTCCGCCATCTTGGATTTCAAAATTAAAAAAGCCACGATTAAAATTTTTAATCGTAATTTAAAAAAACTCTCAATTTGACGCAGCACTTGCAATCTCTTGCTAATTCAAATGGCTAATAATTATTATGACATCGTGAAGAGAGCATTCCGTAAGAGAACCAAAATCGTACATGAAACAATCGCGATATTTCCAGTAAAACAATAAATTCAACTGTAGTACAACCGTCTTCACCAACCATAGTCCCGTATTTATCGAATCGCTTGTGTCTGTTTTTCTCAGAGCAAGTTGCAACTGGACACGTGCTAGCTCAATGTATGCTATTTTGAACTTAATGCAAGTTAGTGAGAGATCAAATTAATACTTGGATTCGGAAAGTGTTACCATGTTATAGTGGTTGAAGGGGTAACCCGTTCGGAACGGCTTACCGTTTCATAGTATAACCCGGTAACATTTTAAACAGGTAACCAAAATGAAGGGGTTTTGAAGGGGTTACCCATTGACGCGGCTTACCTTTATAAAGTGTAACCCCTGTGAATTGGGTTTTCTAACAACACTTTGCAAAAACCCTATCAAAAACCCTTTCAACGGGTAACCAAATTGGTCCCTGATTGAATGGTATTTTTTCAGTAATTATGCAAAAAGTAACCATTGAAAAATATTAAGAGATATTTTCTCCAATCTTGAAGGTTAAAATCTGATTTAGCATAAAAAAAAACACGATAACAAAGTTTTGGAAATTCCCTAGAAGGTACAAACATTTAGTTTACAGACACAATTACAGAAATAGGCTGTAACATAGCTGTTATCCGTAACTGAGTGGGGTCGGATTATAAGAGGTAATTGAGTTTTGGCCTCAAGTTGTTTGAATATGTTATCACACAAGCGAATGTAACTGTAATTTGCGAGCAAAAACTAATTTGCTCTAAGTTAGTAACGTTCGTAAATTTTATCGAATAGTGGAGAAATGGAACGAGAAAATCTTGGCTAGGTAGGTATGTAAAATTTTGTATAAGGATTCTAGAAGGAATTCTAGTTGCATTCAACCTTGCCTGTATAGTTACTATGGTACCTGTCAGGGTCGTGTCAAATATCAAGCATCTGATGGCCGTGGTATAGGGCATGTTATTAAGATGGTACGAATCCGATACAACCTGCTGACTCGACAGGTGCTAAAAAGACGTATTAGGATTCTTGCTTATGAAAAATGGAGTAGATAGCAACTGGAGTTGTTTTTTTCTTCAACACCCTTAATGGAATTGACTTTTATTAATTGTTGTTGAATTCGTTCAACCCTAGTCTTGCTGCGGAGTCTAAGATTTACAAAAATACCAATAGGAATGTATGGATTAATTATATAGTTAAGCATGTTAAGGAGAAGAGGATCTGGCGCAATATAGGGACAGTGGTTTATAGGTATAGGTTTTAATTCTAGGTTCCACGAAAATAGCGTGGGTGATATTTGTAGGTCATTGAATACAGGTGGCATATTTGTTCAGTCTGTTAACTAGGACATCCTTCATCTGATGGTGATGTAGTTGACTCCGCCGAGGTATGTTTAATTTCTGTTCATCAATGCATTTCCTCGAGCGCGCAATTTTTGAAAAATATATTTATTCATAAATTGCACCGCATTTATTTAAACTTTTATGTACAAATAAATAACATATATACCATCGCGCCTGTATTCTCAGAAGGGTTAGGTAGCGGTGTACTTATGTACACCCACACTTTGCCGGTATGTTTAGGTCCCATGTAAAAGGGAGCGAGCCTATTGTCATTAACCGGGCACAAATCTAGACTCCGAGCTGCTACGGAGAATTTTATAGAAAAACTCAGCAACACGTCTGCTCGACCTGGGGATCGAACAGGACCTCTAGCGTAGCAGGTACGCTCAAGACTACTAGACTCATTAGTGTAGTGGTCATTGGCGTAGTGGTAGTCTGTTTCGTCTGTCGTATTAGGCAGGCGAAATTATAGACCAATAAAAAAATATGTCATTGAAAATTGAACCATATACTTCTGGTCTGATTAAAGAATCCCCCAACATTAATACCAGAATGGGACGGTGTAATGCCAGTCCACATACATTTTAAATCCCATGAGGATTAATTCTGCAAACATTTTGCATGTCCAATCAAACACATTGGCTCGTATTTGCTCGCAATATTATTCAACACGTCCAGAGTGTAGAATTTAATTTTACTCACTTTTATCTCAGCAATATTTTTTTATAGCAACATTTTCTGGCAATTTGCGTCATTTATTGCAGAGTAAATATCGCAAATTACAAATTCAAGGTATCTTTATTTTTTGTTTCTGTTTCTATTTCTGCCTCATTAGGCTAGGACTTTTTCGTGATGGTCTAGTGGTCGTAAGCGTGACTGCTCCGCTGGAGGTCCTGGGTTTGTTACCCAGGTCGAGCAAAGTGATATTTGGTTAAACTATCAAATTCTCAATAGATAATTCTCAATTTATAATATTTTCAGCAGATATAACTACATCACTATACCTCTGACTAACCAACCAATATCGAGGCATATATAATGTGACTCGGACTTGCGATCATAATGGTTGCCGGTTCGAATCCCACCCATTGCACTACCAACGTAAACCCACTGGTAATACAAGCATTTAGCTTAGAACGAGGGCTTAACAAAATTATTAGTAATAAACTCACACTCACAGTAAGCTTTAAAAAAACGTATTTGTGTCAAGATCTTTAACCATGTTCGTGGTATAAAAAGCAATACAAAATTGTCGCAAATACAATGAACTTTTGTAGTAGCTTGCAAATATCCACCTAATAAATGTAAAAACATAATTTACTATTGCATAATACTACATTACGAAACTAAGCTACAATTTCCCCGCAAAAATGCAGTTGAAATCAAAACAGAAACCAATTTCTTTGCTTAATTACCATTCGAAATTATATCCAATGTACGAGGTAGTTTCTTTCCTTAGCCATTACAGCATATTGCTACAGTAATTCTTAAATAATAACACGAAACAAGGTTTAGTTGCGAACGACACGACAGTAAGGCATAGTTTAGGCTGTCGTGTGGTTCTCGGTGGAAGGAAATATTAATTTGTATTATATATAATGTACATTTCGCTTCTTGGTAACAATACGTTACTGCTTGTGGCTTTGGAGGCGATGTATCCTATGTACGCACGGCTACATATCAAGCTATACACAACCAGTATAGGCTGGCCTTGAATTATGCGGAAAATCTTTACCTAGGGAAGTCACTCTAAACTGGTTATGTAAAGCTTGATGTGTAGCCGTGTATACGTAATGTGTTCAGGTTTATTGATCATTTCTCTATTATGGAATCAATCAATTGTATTCATGAATTGCAATACCTTTTGCATTCTTTAATTAGATAATAAAGGAAGCAACTAGAAAAAAAAACCATCCAGAGTTTAATGAGCGATACACGCAAACGTATCCATATTGGGAATACTAGTTATTCAAGTGGCTCGCTGAATTGATATATTCTATTAAAATATTTCACAGATTCACATTTCATAGTCAAGCTGAAGTAAGGTATTGTTTGGCGTATTCATTATAATAATTATAAACATACATATTATATGTTTTATCTTAAATAGAAAACAAACAACGGGTTTTTTTTAAACAGAAGCCTAATAGTAGTCGCCTAATAAAATTATGTACCTACAACAGTCATTCTCTACCTAAGCGTTCGGGGAATACAGGCGTGATGGTATATTTAACATAACACACGTCTCTAGACGATTACTTATGCACTTTAGTCCCAATTGTGTCATTTCAATCACATTCTAGCCTTGCCCTACCGTTCCAATCAAAGGTGGGAGATTTGATTGGAGCGAGAACGTGTGAACTGTGTTATAGTGTGTCCCAGGCTTAAGTAGGTCGCGGGAAGGCGGGGGGTTGTTTGCTGGCTCGAAGCTATTTTCGCTCTAACGAGCTATCGGCCTTTATATGAAAAGAGGTAATTGCGCATTATGAAATTCGCGTATCAAAGTTTAATATCTAGTTCCATCCTTATTAACTTTAAATAACGAGTTGTAAAGGTACTTCAGAGTTGATAACGAGGATACAAAATTTCGTGGGTAGTCTTGGAAAGAGTAGGTTGAAATTGTTTGATTTCAATAATTAAAGTTTTGTTGGAAAAAATTGACGGAGAAGAGGTTAAATATGTTTGAAAATTATGGATAAATTGGTTAGTTTTACGTGTTATTCATACATAAACGTGCAGCACATACAATATATTTGTTATTTCTTACAAATGCGTCCCGAAGGGGCTGTTATGATATTTTAGAATAAATATTCACACGGGTACAATTCTAAACTGCTTGCAAGAATGCTCCATTTTTTTCAAGACTCTAACAAAAAGTCATATTAAGGTATAAGCATTCTGTTACGAAACGCAGAGAAAATTACGATGATTGTATTACTAGCTATTGCCATTTCACAACAATTAGAAAAAAATATTGAGATAAAAAGTAGTTTACTTCTCCTCCTTCTTCCTTCTCCTTTTTACTTCTCCAAGGTTAAATTCTATCCAAACAAATATTATTATCAAGCGATTTACAACAAACAGAGTAACTGGTACGTTTATGATATTAGTTTCAACTTGGATTGTATTTAGACATAACATTTATTTTTTATTATTAATACGGAGAAATTGACTTGTATTGAATTGTATTTAGACTGAATTAGAACCCTTTAATGATGAAGTTTTTATGTTAAAATAGATGAATAAATAATAAAAAAAAACAATCGCCGTATGTATGACAGATCATCACTTCAGTACAACTCAAGCTCCATCGATTTGGCTGTTTTTTAACTCCCGTCGGAAAAAGTGGGATGTTATTTTGTTTGACTGGCGTCGAATTTATTGGAACAAGCCTAATGTAACATAAAATAAAATATAAGACGTATAAAAACTACTCGACTGCCTCGTTGATCTAGTGGTCCCAATCGCGACTGCTACGCTAGAGGTCTTGGTTTCGATCCCCAGGTCGAGCAAAGTGTTATTGGGTTTTTCTATGAAATTCCCAGTAGCAGCTCGGAGTCTGGATTTGTGCCCGGTGAATGGCAATAGGCTCGACCCCTATTACATGGGACCTAAACATACCGGCGAACTGTGGACGTACATTAAGTACACCTCTGCCTAACCCTTCGGGGAATACAGGCGTGATGGTATGTTAATGTTATGTTATATAAAAACTATTAAAATTGACTAATAAATAATTCTTGGCTATAAGCTAAGTTTTTGGTGGGGATTGATAGATACTCTGTTCCTTTTCCGATAAACACTCTTGAACACTCTTGTGATTCACAAGCCGAAATTCTAGCATAGCATAAAATGATAATGCTCATCACTTTCTTATTTTTTAACCAATTTTCATTTTCATTTTGTTAATCGACTCTATTTATGGTAAGTAATTTTATGGGACCATAAATAATTACAGTCAATATTAGTCTATAAAATTTATTTTTTTGGAATAGCCAGAAATGTCGCGTAGAATGGGAACATTTGGTTCGCTAGTATTATTCTTCACGTCTTAAATAGCAGAAGTTCCTCTTTTATAACTTCAGTGTTTCAACTTTCTAATCTTGCAGACGACATGAAAAACGTGGAAACGCTTTTTCGTGCCTGCAAACACAAATTTTTAAGTGCTTTACAAATTATTTACACCTAAGCCAGTAGCCACCTCACGGGTTCGTATACAGTGTTATACAGCTAATGGGACCTGGCATAAGGTAAAGGCGATAGCGATTTTTAAAGCGACTAGCCACTTTTCTGTCCGCCTGTACGCACGGCTACACATCAAGCTATACAAAACCAGGTTACGCTGGCCTCCTATTGTATGGGAAGCCTATAAAATCGAGTTTAGCTTAATCTGGTTTTGTACAGGTTGACCTGTGGCCGTGTGTACACGCAAAAACTACTGCACGGAATGAGATGCGGTTTTCACAGTTATATTTTTGGAGGCCTATCTTTAAATCGAATACATTTTTCATCTTGAAAAGCCGAGTTATTAATATAATAATTGTTTTGTCGAGTCCTTTTGGGATGTAAATAAAACCGCGCGGACAGAAGCTACTTCAACAATAAAAATAATACTCCAACTATGTATTGTTCCCGCTTCTGTGGCCTCACTCGCGCCGGCCACGTTCCTACGCCGAAGTTAACACGAAGTCACGCAGGCCTCCCCCTGACCCCACTGTCCCACCCCATCCCCATTCGTGCGAGGCGATTAACCAAATTGTAGGGAACGGCTCAGCACTGCGCCACTCTACCTACTTAGCTCTCTTAATAATAGAGGTTCACGCACCCACAGGATGCAGGTGTATTTTTGCCTTTGCCTAATCGTAAAATTTGCGACGAAATTGCGTTCAATTAATAGTTGATGAAGGGTTATGCGTCCCCAAAATTTAAGGGTAGTGCTGTACGTAGTTAAACGTCCATTGCTCTGCTGACGTTGTTCGATATACTTAAGGGGTAACTAAAAGTATTTTGTAATTTCATATTTTTTTCATATTTTAAACATTTCATATTTTCAACGGTTTACCCAAAAATCGTACGTAGTTGGTTAAATTGTGAGTAAACTTGCGCAATTATTGAAAATATCTAATTTACACGGCTTAAAATTGCTAAATAGACACAAAATGAAATAAATTTATGTTATTTATCCTATCAATTGACATAGATACGAGTATACAAGCTAAATTCATTGCATGTTTCACTGCGTGTCATAAATTATGCTAGAAAGCTAAAATTATGCGGGATTTAATCGCAATACAAAAGTTTTATTTCAGCAGTCATTTGTGGTTAACATAATAGGTACGTTATTTGCGAAAAAGTTTGTATAAGTTGATAACTTTACAAATAAAAAAACAACTTTTGTAGATAAAAGGGTTAACCAAATTAAGTTAACTAGATAAACAACATTTTAATGGTATAATAAAGCTGGTAGTTTTTTTTTAAAGACCACATGCTTAACGAATGGATAATTAAGCAAAAATTTATTTATAATAGCATTATTATCATCATCAGCCTATTAAACTATTCCACTGCTGGACGTAAACCTCCCCTAGTGTGCGCCATCTCAATCTGTCCACCGCTTTTCTCATCCAAATTCTGCCAACTTCTGCAATCCAGCCATCCCTTTCGCAAATCATCTCTCCATCTTGCCGGAGTTCGTCATACACTACGTTAACCTTGTTGCGGTCTCCACGCGAGAACAGGTCTACGTCTATATAATAATTAATATCATAATCGAATCTAATGATTCCTTTCTGAATCGTTACAATGTAATCAATATAATATGTAGCTATTTATCGACGTGTGTGATAAATTTTGTCTATAATTATAGACATAATGGTGTGCAATTTACAAAATAGCTTGTAATATGAATATGTTAATGCATTTATTACCAAATGATTACGTCATTGTAAATTGTTTTCAATCAACAGTAAATTTGAGCAGAGATTAACCACAGGATTACATTTGTTTTTGCATTTAAATATGGCATAGGTATGGACTAAAATAAAATTAATTAGTACTCAATTTAAAATTATACGATTACATACTTAATCTGGATTAAATATGTAAATTATGCATTCATATTGTTTGAATTTTGCCACATAGTATCTAAGTTATGTATGCCCGTTACCTTTGAATGTCCTATTAGTCTAGTTGTTGCAACCCTGTGCTGTGCGTGTGGTCTTTTGGGTTTGATTTCCAGGTTTGATAAGACAAGATAATGGTGATTAGTTTTGAGCCCTTGAAACTTACCGGCAAACTGTTTGACCTTTGATGATATTGGATCGGTGGTTCGTGTGCTGCCCTTTGCACTTTGCTGTCACACGACAAAGCAAAGAGGTCCGTAATAACCCATAATCTTATCTTTAAAAAAAAAACAGATGTCCCCTTGGAACACATAAAACCTTTTTGTACCCTTCCCGTATGTTTTTATTTACCTTCATATCCGCGGAAAATTAAAATGCAAACTTTTTACTCCCAAAGAGTAATGATAAAAGCATTTCATATTACCATAAAATTATTATTCATGGCTTTCCCCAAAATATGTTCATGCGTATAGGAAACAGGCAAAGTTATAATAACTTGAAGAAGTTAGATTAACATTTATCCAAACGTGTGCCGTGTGATTTATTTTTATTATTCTGTACGGATTTATGCAAACTGTCATGGCAGCTATAGATACTTGTCCGATAGACGTCCTATTGAACATTTTTGACATATCGTATATTATTAGATGCTCCATGTTCTTTGTAAATGGTATTTAAAATTAAATGGCGCGACATCACATTTATTGCATTTATATCTCTGCCAATTTCAACCAAAGTCATTGTACGAGTAGATAATTATTCTCATTGTAATGACATGCATTAACAGTTTAATAATTATATAACCACTAAGTTGTAAAAACGTTGTTGTATCGTTGTATAAACCCGTATTGTAATATAGTATTATTTTTTATATGGGCCTTGTTGTCTGAAATAAAAAAAAATATATACCCGTACTTAGAACACTTCTGTGAGAACCACAGGCACAGCATAGTGTCGACAAATTTAATTTAGATGATGTGGTATCGTTGACCCTATTTGCGGAGTGTGAGAACACATAATATTTTTTTAAATACGGCTGTAAATCCCTTGGCTTTACAGTACGGTTTATTCATTATATTCTAGATAATTCTGTATATAGTAAAAGCTTGCGTAATTTTAACGTAATGAAGTGTTATAATAATAACAGAGTCGAGCGCAAGCATCCAGCAAATTACAAATTAATTCTTGTTCCACTTCATATCAGCTGACTGAGAATTGATTAATATTGGAAATGATTACCTGCAGAATTATTTAAGCTAGTGATACGACCATAATATTGCCAACTCATGAGTGCAAAATTTGAAAACGACTTTATTATTTTGATCATATTAATTATTAGAACATCCGCAATTGAGCTGTGGTAGGTACAGTGGGTTAAAGCTGTTACCTGACCCACCGAGACCCCAGTGTCTCACCCAGGGTGGGTCAGGTAACAGCTATAACCTACTGTACGTTCGCTGATGAAGGAAAACATCGTGAGGAAACCGGCATGACCTAGTACAAAAATTCGAAGACATGTGACATCTACCAACCCATATTAGGCCCTCGTAGTGGATTACGGCCCACTCCCTCTCACCAGTAGGAGACCTATGTCCCAGCAGTGGGAACATTATAGGCCAATTATGCTACGCTTGCCGAGGTTGACCGCTTCCAATTCGTCCATCCGTATTCGCCACGTATAATTGTTTCGTGAATTGCAGTCATTTCTACGAGCACCCTAAATTAACGAATATGAATAAGGACATTAATAAAACTAGATCAGTGGTATGCCAGGATTGTAGCAAGAGGAAATCTATGGTCTCTGATTACCCCCATCGGAGACAGGCGTGACATTAAGTATGTATGTATTCATAATTATTATAACTCGAAAACACTCAGATCAAATAAAAGTTTAGATGGAACTGTGCGAACAAAGAAGTGAGGCCGGTTAAAACTACGCCTTGCCGTGTACAATACACAATTACACGCACATAATTATGTATTAGTTAACTATGCCTTATCTTGTCAGTCGAGCTACCGAAAGCTCGACTGACAAGATAAGGCGTAGTTTCGGTATACGTGTGTGCGTGTAATTGTGTGTTGTACACGGCAAGGCGTAGTTATAGCCGGCCTCACTTCTTTGTTCGCAAAGTTCCAGCTTTTTATTTGACCTGAGCGAAAACATCGCGCAACTGCATGATACAATCATTATATCAACGGTGCAATCTACCATTGAGTGATTAGTCCAGCATGGTGAAGACTAAGCCCTCTCATTCTCTAAAAAAACTCGTGAAGGGACATTAAACGGCGTAATGATAATTACTTAAAACTTTTTTCATGCAAAATTGTTAAATAAGAACAGTTAAAAATATAAGACAGATCTTATATTTGAAACACAAACCACACAATTTTGCCTGAAGGCGAACTTTGAGTTCTTTTTAGCAATAAAAGTAACCTTTTATGTAATAAAATAAAACCTCAGTGTTTAAATAATATCTTTTTTATCTTTGCAATATAGAACCCACTTACTTATGGTAAGTTTATTTAATATTATCGTTTAATGGAGATGGAATTAGGGTCTAGTAAATTACTTAGATATAATATTTATTTAAATAAAATATTTTGCAAACTATTGGAATATCAAATTTTCTAAATGTGAAAAGTTAATAAAATAAGATATAATTTTAAATTCAGAAACATTATTTTGAGATATAATTTTATTTAAGTAGTATATGTATGTTTAAACAGGAATGATGATGTTTCAAAGGGACCCTTTTGTAATTCAATCTTGACAGCTAAACAAATTTCACAAAAAATACCAGGTATATATTATATGTACAACAGTAGAAAGAGCTGGAGTCGAGGCCAAAGGTTCTTTAATATGGGCCCTGAGGCCGTTCATTATTCACTTGTGTACCTATCTTTTGAAACAGTGCCTTGAATTTTAAAACAAAGCTCCCTTTTGCAGGTTTTGCTATATTTACAAGGGATTCCGTGTTGATTTTGGTAGATAACATTTCTGTACAATATTTTTAGGAATTTACGATGTAGCTCGTAATTTTTTTATATTAATGTAAATAAAAAACAAATAAACAGCAAGTCCTTTGAAGATGTTGGTGTCTATGGGTAGCCATAAGAATATATTATGCAGATCATGCTTCCACATTCGACTGATATACGACAAGACTGCCTCGTTAGTCTAGTAGTCCTAAGCGCGACTCTTCGTTCTCGTTATAAGGCATAAACAGGGTCTAAAATGGTAGGTAATTTAAGAATGGTTTAAATTCTGACCCTCAGATACCCACGATGGAACTGAACATTTCTTGATTTTCGTTCGAAAACTTGTTCATTATCTTGGGTACTATTAATAACAATTTTAAATCAAATCAAAAAGTTTTTATTTCAAATAAGGTTTTTCAATCGTTTATGAAAAGTTATTGACTTTAGTTGCACGATTCCAAGAAGTGTATCCTATGGAAAAGAATCCGGCAAGAAACTCCATGGATTTCACCATTTTGATTTATGTTTCCCTTTTCAAATTAATAATATTACTTTATCATCCTAGCCTTTTCCTAAATATGTTGAGGATGGCTTCCACGCTAACAACATGCGGCTAAATATCAGTATTTTGAAAGACGCGACTGATATCAGGACTCCGGTTAACCAGCTTTTAGGACTTCTGTCTAAAACAATTGACAATGGTGTTCGTATAACAATCGGGACCCACGGTTTGTGCTCTTCAAGGCATGGAGGGGTCCTGATCTGTTTAGAATGTTCACCCATCCACAGACTAATCACGGCTTAACCTTGCAGATAAACTATTGATTAGTGCAGTAATAGCTTAGTCATAAGCTGCTTTATTTAATACTAGCATTCCGCCCGAGGAATTGCCCGCGTTAACGATACGTTTTTTGTAATTTTACGGGATAATAAATAGTCTATGTCGCTCAGGAATAACTTTCTATTAGTGTTTTTTTATTCCTATCGGTCCAGTAGTTTCAGAGTCTATTCAATGCAAACAAACAATCAAATCTTTCCTCTTTATAATATTGGTTTAGAATGTTACTTGCAAAAGAAAAAAACAGAATTACAAATCAACGAAATATTTTTTGTACATCAAACAGAAATCACTGTAACTGACGTCCAGCATACACAATGCTAATTAATTACCCACAGTGGCAGCTCCAAAGTGTGTTGACAGTTCATTGTTTACCGTCAAATGTGAGAAGACGCAGACACAATAGGTGGAAATAACCAATTATATCGTTCTACTCAAATGAATAAATTAAAAGCAATTGTTCTGAACTTTGAGGACAAATTAAGTGAAATGGAAGAACAGAATAACGTATGGAAGATTGTTTGATCAAGAAATTGTAGGTATAATATAAATCAGAGTACTAAAATATTAGAAAATGTTGCCGTATTTACATTACAGACATTATATTACAGACTGCCTCAATAGTCCAGTGGTCCTGAGTGCGTCTACTACGCTAGAGGTCCTGGGTCGATTTCCAGGTCGAGCAGAGTTATTGGGTTTTTCTATGAAATTCTCAGTAGCAGATCGGAGTCTGGATTTGTGCCCGGTTAATGACAATAGGCTCACTCCCGACATGGGGACTAAACGTACCGGTGAAATGTGGGTGAACATTAGTACACCTCTGCCTTACCCTTCGGGGAATACAGGCATGATGGTATGTTATGTTATGTTGATATTATTTGCAAGAGAGATTTGCTATCTTTATTTTAATTACTTTTGTTTTTCGAGTGAATTCATTATAAAAAAGATTTTAATTTGTTTTCTAGTATTTTAAAACTTTTAATATCTTCGTAATAGATACATTATTCTAGGGCTCTTAAAAAAAACCAAATAAAAACAATTTCATATCTGTATTTGATTCCGTTTATATACCTACCTCAAAAGCCGGAGAACTCGCAAAAACACAAAATATACTTCTACCATAATCTTTGCCACATGACAACGCAAAAACAGAATGGACATTTTTTACGATCAATAAACTCCACTGTCATGATTAATTAAACCGAAAATTTTCTCATAATTAAATATCGTTGGAAACGTTAAACGTTATAAATCTTAGTTGAATGCCGTCTTTACAAATTGTGGTTAAAAGTATCCTTCAAAAGATGTGTTACGTAACAAAACGGAATACAAAAATTAATTTCACAAAAGCATTGGTTTTTTTCCCTTATTACGAGTTCTTACTAGTTTTTCCTCGTTAAATTGATATTAATTAAGCATTTCTTTAACAAGTTTATGTATCTTCCATCATCATTCCCGATCTATCAAAATTTTCACAATAAAAAATAACCTAAATATTCAAGAGGCTTATCGTGTCAAGTGTTTTTTGCCGCGAAACATTGTTTCCTTTACAGTTGATTGTGTTTGCTTCAACTTTAATCAAAAAAGAAAAAAAAAAACAAACAACAATTCATTCCGAGGACAAAAATACTTTTCCTCTTTTGTCTACTTTACCGACAGATGTCGGAGATTCGTTAAAAATAAACAGAATGATACCGTCAACAAAACCGTAATTCTATACCGTTCTGTTTACGGCAATCCTATTAAGGGTAGGATTAGTTTTTAATTTCTAATTGTTTTGCGGACTGTCGGTGCGAAGCCGGTTGAGAAATTAGATCAAGTATAATTCTATTATAGCAATTTATAGTGTTAGTTAGTAAAAATACCTCTATATTTAAATATTTTTTTATAGAAAATGTTATCATTTGCACTTAAGTATTGATTGTTTGTTCTTGTTTTATTCGTTGATTAATGATTTAATAGTTTGTTACAATAAACACGTATTCTCTATTTAACCTATCCCTAGTGTATAGTTGGGAATGTTGGGAGATTTTAAAATTCACGTTTAAAAATTATACGAACTTTCAATAGCTACTATACGTTTCTACCATCAGGTTATCAAAATTTTCGTCATTTGCTTCTTTCATGAAACCGTAACCATCCCGCAGATCGAAAGAACATAAGTTTTCTATTGTATTTGCTAATGAAGTTAAGCTAGTTTTTACCGGATTAAGATTTGAAATGATATAAGTTACAATAATTTGTTTTCATTTGGAATCAAAGTGGAACAAAACTACTACCACTTCAAACTATCCCTCTTAATCATTCACTTAACCTTCCAGAAAAACATTTCTTACAAAAACGAATACTATCTAAAGAAAATCTTCGGACGACAAGACAACGTAATCTAACTTATATGTTACGTATATTGTGCTTTCTTTCGCCACAATTTGGCCGACTATCGCTGTCTGGGCATTTCTGCCAAGATTTATAACTACGACTCTTTCTCTAATATTGTTTACTTCAGTAATGGTCGGTTTTATTACTGCTATCCATTCAGTTTGTTTTATTTCTTGGGTATTTGGATTATCGGCTGTTAAAAGTTATGAGATATTAACGAATGCTGATGAAAAGTTTCGATTTCTACTTGTATTATAGCAACTTCTTTAGGTATTGGCCTTACTTTTTATCAATTTTCTCGCTAAAATGATAATTATAACTATCTACAGCGATTTATATTCATTATTTAAATTTTCTAGACCTACTTTAAATCTAATTGTAACTGATAGCGATTGCAATACCGCACAAAGTAATCATTAATATCAGAATATTAACGTTTCACTAAAACAAAAAAAGGTTAACTTAATGCTCATCTTCATTTAAAAACCGAATCCTTACAAATTGCATTCGGAAACCACCGTATAAGTAATCCAAGTATTTTGTTATTTCTTAGACAAACGCGTTAGCTCTCTATTCCACAAAAATACTAGCTTTGTGTTCAACCTTAACCACGACATAATCCTAAATACTGCAGAAACTAGACATCTAGGAGCCATTCCGTTGCGGCATCTGCAATGCGTATTACTTAACTTTAAACACATGCTTATAAAGCTTTCTATGTATATCTCCATATCAAATCTAACTGAGAAATGATAGCTTAAGACTCTCCAGCGTGCTGTTACATTTGGTGATTAAGTTTGATATAGTTGGACTTAAACTAGTTAGAGTGAATCCTCTTTTACATTTAAGATACAGTTAACTTTATAACAACATAACATAACATAACATACATTCGCGCCTGTAGTCCCCGAAGGGTTCGGCAGAGGTGTACTAATGTACACCCACACTTCGCCGGTATGTTTAGGTCGCATGTAATAGGGGGCGAGCCTATTGCCATTAGCCGGGCACAAATCCAGACTCCGAGCTGCTACTGAGAATTTCATAGAAAAATCCAATAACACTTTGCTCGACCTGGGGATCAAAACCAGGCCTTCTAGCGTAGAAGTCGCGCTTAGGACCACTAGACTAATGAGGCAGTCCAGTTAAATTTATCCTTTAATATATTGTATGTGCATACTTCTAAGCTTTGAACTCATTTGCAATTGCTTAAACTACGAGTATTTTGAAATCACTTTTAATGTATATAATACTAGCTTTCCGCCCGCGGCTTCGCCCGCGTGGTTTCTCGGCTTTTTTGTACTATAATACGTATGTATTATACAATTCGACATTTTGTGGTAACTTGATGTGCTGGCCACCGTACTATACGATATCAGCCGGCGTAAAATATAAAAATGCTTCTTCGTCAAATATAATCCGCTAGATATTATTATCTATGCACTATGCACAAAAATGGTTAATTCAAAGTTCTCTCCAAAATAACTCAATGTAGATGGCGCTAGCATACAGAAATTCGTATATTTTAAACTGAAAAGTTACTAATCTTATATAGCCTGCATCTCAAAATCCTTACTTAGGGGATGCCTATAGTAGCTTTATGCATGCAAAGTCTCAGCCCGATCGGTTTAAAATTGACAAAGTTTCATACAACCTTTCATCCCCTATTTTATCCCCTTGGGGGTGGAATTAATCAATATCCTTTCTTAGGGAATGCCTACGTTATAGTAGCTTTATGCATGCAAAGTCTCAGCCCGATCGGTTTAAAATTGACAAAGTTTCATACAACCTTTCATCCCCTATTTTATCCCCTTGGGGGTAGAATTAATCAAAATCCTTTCTTAGGGAATGCCTACGTTATAGTAGCTTTATGCATGCAAAGTCTCAGCCCGATCGGTTTAAAATTGACAAAGTTTCATACAACCTTTCATCCCCTATTTTATCCCCTTGGGGGTAGAATTAATCAAAATCCTTTCTTAGGGAATGCCTACGTCATAGTAGCTTTATACATGCAAAGTCTCAGCTCGATCGGTTTAAAATTGACAAAGTTTCATACAACCTTTCATCCCCTATTTTATCCCCTTGGGGGTAGAATTAATCAAAATCCTTTCTTAGCGGATGCCTACGTCATAACATCTACCTGCATGCCAAATTTCAGCCCGATCCGTCCAGTGGTTTGAGCTGTGCGTTGATAGATCACTATGTCAGTCAGTCAGTCAGTCACCTTTGAATTATATATATTTAGATATGGGATTCAAAGTTGTAAACGTTGCAGTAAATAGTGTTGATTTACTAACTCATCTCTTAACAAACTGTAGCTATTAGTTTGGTACGAATTCAAATATAACATTTTGAAAATATAACAAGCTTAAATATGGTGGATATCCCTTTAGTTTTGTAATTTATTGCCTAAATTAAGTCTGTGTCCAATTAAAACGTTCAGTAAAGGGAAAACAACTTTTTGACATATTTCCATTCACGCATCAGTAGTGAATTATAATAAAAAAAATTACGTCAAATAAAATCGAAGATGAAAATCGGCATAATATATATTAACACTTAACCGAAAACAAAACCATTGGGCACACAAAAAAGTTTTGACATTTCCCCTCCAAAAATATGTTAGGGCTTCCGCTATAAAATTACCAACGAACCCTTCCTTGCTCGTGTTTTGTTCCGATCCCTTGTATTCGGCCATTTTGTGATATTCAATACCGCCAGCAATAACAAAAGGCAGGCCTTAGTTTATTATCATGTATGTTATTAGCATCGGGCCCACAGAAAGTGGGCACAATCGATTCTTACGAGGTAAATTTATTTGTACCAACCCTAGTGTTTGCTTGTGGTAAATTTTGACAATCTATTTTTATAAATACTCACGTCATTAGATATTTTGATTCTTTATTACGGTCTTTAGGATATATTTGGCTTGTAGGCTTGCAAGCCTTCTTTTTTGTACTTTCTATTGTTAGAGCTTTTTTTAATATACTTTTTAGGTACCTTTACGGTACTCGTAATATTTCACTCCAATATTGTATTGCTGTGAAAAATGTTGTCTTATTAAAATGTAAGGCGCATTATTGAGATTTATTTTTCTCTATAATGACTCAGCTCACGTCTAACCTTTGAAACTCATAAGAGCACACGAACAAATTGTTGAAATATTTTATGGAGCACGTCAAAATTAAATCACAATTTAATTTGAGTACACAAGTTTTGTCTGCTTTTTTAGTATACAGCTTTTTGACAAAATTTCGACATCCATTTACAAAGTGTTTACAATTTAGTATAAGATGAGCTGTATTATCTTTTATATAACGTAAAATAAAAAAGCTATAGAAATATTATAATTTGATTATTAGAATTAGAATTCTGCATTTACTGCGAAAAAATATGTAAAGTCCTAAAATATATAACTGATACAGTACTTAGATAAAGAAATTTAAAAAATTTAAATGAACAACGACATAAATAATACTTAATTAAATTATTTACACATATATTTAAAGAAAAGCTTAATAAAAATAGCCTAAAAAATAAATAGAGTCGTGTTATTTTTAACATAAAGAAAAATATATTAACATTGTAAGGGCATTAAGCCTTATAAGGGATAACAACGCTATCATCGGTTACAATAAATTCCAAAGAATAAAGAATGTGTCCTTAGAAATCACCAAAAAGTACACAATAAAATAAAGCACAGAGTTTACTGTACCCCGTCTAATAACAATGATAACAGAGAGAAGAAAGGACACATCGAAGAAGTCTAAAGGGAACAGGTGTCATTATAAATTACAGGATAATAAGTGATAAAGATGACAGCGCTTTTCAATGTAATTGTGGCATTCAAGAGTAGATGGACGCTACGCCTCTTAATTTTATACCCCTTGAGATTTCATTGTTTAAATATTCAGATAAGATTTTGTACACTAGACACGAAATAGAATTGGAATTGAAATATCTGATACTACAACAATGTTCTCAAATAAAATAATGTCTCAAAAATACAACTTCGGAACAGTATTACTACATTAAAATAACATTAGCACACTCATGTTACTTACCTAGTCCCTGAAAGCATTTTGACGCAAGGTCGCAATCAAATAGTATATGTAGTACAGTTTGTTCGAAATAAGTAAGCCGATCGGAAGTTAGCCGTTTTCTAGGGCCGCGCAGTTACAGTCGCGTAATAAAGTGTTAGCGTTCGGAAATGTATTCAAATAATTTCGAAAATAAGATAAATAAGTTGTTAGAATTACGTGTAATATTGCTGGATTGCTTTATTGATAAAATCCATACATGAATTTTTACAAAATAATTAAATTGTCATTTAAATTTTAAATAGTTCACAGATTTGCAAAACAGTGTTGCGTTTAGGCATTTTTCCGCAAAGAGAAACAAGGACAAACCATAATGATACAATAACATTGAGAAATAACGAAAACAATAACCAAAAACTATAAACAACAATAATGTCAAAATAAAAACAACGCGTAGCACTTTTGACACTGACTGTGTACTTGCACTGGGGGAGCGAGACAGAATTATGCATCAAACACTAAGGATTGAGTGAAACCGCGAAGCGGCACTGACCCCGCCCCTCGCGCCATTACCACGCATGCGCGCTACTGATATAGGCGTAAAAATGCCTACTGCGCAGCGACTTGCAGACAACTTCCGATCGGCTTACTTATTTCGAACAAACTGTAGTCTAATGTTTGTTGTAATGTTATAGACCAGGTGGCGTATAGTTGTTTTGTTTGACAATACTTATTTGACACTTCGCTTCCGTACATTTTTTTCGTTGTTGCTATGGTAACCGGTTATAATAGCTCCAAATTCTTTTTGGAGGTATTGTTTTAATTTTGTTTTGCATATTTTTTTTACCGGACATTTATAGTATTGTATGGCCCTTAGAAAGTACTCAATTTATTACATATTGTTGGAAATCTTGCAATTTTCTAAACAATTACAAGTTCACTATTTTATTTATCTTTATTAATTTCTACCTTCTTATCTTACCGCAAGATTACCTCATAACTGCGGTCAGAAACTAGCCTGCCAATCTTAGTAGTTGTGTGTGTAGTAATCAGGTAAATAATTCGTTTCCAAATTTGTACGAAGATACTTAGTTCTTAATGTTTCATTGCATTTGTGTTTAACTTTAAGACTGGACTGTAATCAAATTTAATCAATATGAACTCTGTATTATCTACTACTATCTCAACGAATTTTTCGCAGCAATTAAGAATCACATTCATCATTCATATTCCACGATTCCAATTTTGATCGAGTTTCCCTCGTCTAAGAAAAAAAAAACAAAAATATCGTACATTTTCAATCGCAAAGGCACACGGCATGAATGCCCAGTATGACGTCACCGAGTGATGTTCACACACGTGATCGGTTTCACGAAGTTTCCAGTAGAACAGACGGGGATAATAAAGTTGTCGACGTTAATCTATTCCAGTACCTTCCCGTACTATATTTGCAAGGGTTTAAATGGGGAAAGTAACTTCGAGTTGAGTCAATTTGCCGAAATTTATTCTAGAGGTGAAACTGTTTTGGGCTCGTAACGAAATTTTGTTCTAGATTTGAATAGTATTAGGTGTAACTGTTTTTTTTTTTTTCTATTTGGCGAATTTAATGACGATTGGACCAATTGGACTCTCGTCCCTCTTACATGAGTCCTAAACCGGTGACATGTAGGACAAGGGTATACATAACATATTAAGTACACCTTTGCCTTAACTTTCGGGGAACACAGGTCTCGTTATGCTAGGGGCTATGTTTGTAGATCGATCCAATTAAAAACATCCTATAATTTAAGATTGTTTCCTTAAAGCATCGTCATCAAACCATTACATTCTCCCACTGCTGGGCACGGGTCTCGTGCTAGTGCTATAGTCCCCACGCTAGCCTACTGCGGGTTGGCAGACTTCACACGCCGTCAAGAAAATCTCTTAGGCATGCAGGTTTCCTCACGATGTTTTCCTTCACCGTTTAAGTGCGTGATAATTAATTATGAATACGCAAATGACTTAGAAAAGTCAGAGGTGCGTGCCTTGGATTCGAACTCGAGACCTTTGACTTGGCAGTCCAATGGTCATATCACGTGGCTATCACTGCACTGATAGTATCTGATATATCTCATTCCTTAAAGTATACCAAATAACTAAACAAAATTATATTATGCTTATTAACTCAATAGCCCCAAACTCACAAGCGCTTTCTTTTTCGCAGTGTCATCGGCTCAACGCGAGCTCGGCAAGGGTTCACCGACAAACGCGTCGGCCACAGCGTCTCCGGCTGGGTCCGTGGACAACGCGATCCGGCCTGGAGCGGCTCTGGATGGACCCAGGCCCACGCCTCGGACTGGGCCGTACTTCGACCTGATGGCGTCTAAGAACGTGACGGCGCTGCTCGGCAAGACCGCCTATTTGAACTGCCGCGTCAAGAATTTAGGAAATAAAACTGTAAGTGTTACTGTACTAATTCCATTTTTGCTTGCATCTTGTATTGTTTTAGCTTCAACTTTATGGTAAAGTTTTGTGAAGCCAATAATAAGAGAGACACAGAAGATGGAGGAAATTATTTCTGATCAATTATTTTTTTTAAAGCTTACTAGCAATATGGTTCGCACATTACTAGTATTCTTGTTAACCCCTCGTACTAAGCTAAATGCTTATATCACGAGTGGGTTCACGTCGGTAGTGCAATGGGTGGGTTTGGAACCGGTAACCACATGATCGCAAGTTCGACGCTCGAGCCATTAGGCTATCGCCGCTTGTAAAATATTAAACAAATACATGTTTATTTTAATCGTAGTAGCAAACCAAACTATATGTTATTTATAAAGACAAAAACCTATGCAGCTTCCCATCCGCTCCAAGGTTGCAGAGTTTACGACTCCGGTGAAATTGCGCTAATTCACTAGATAAAAGGTTGGGATACAATCTTGCCATTTTGCACGTATATCTGCGGAAATGGGTATGTTCTATCTTTTGGGGATTGTGCTTGTCATAATAAGTTGGCTTATACGACCAACATATTGCGCTACCAACTCGCCAGTATCATTATTACGTAAGATAAGTATGAACGCCATTCATAGTTGGCGTATTAGTCACGTATATTTTAATGCAACGTGTTTTTTGTAACATGATTATAAACAACTTAAAAAAACCTCGTTCCGACTATATTTTCGCTGATTTCAATGTTTATTTCTTATCTGATAGAATTGGTGTAGGTCCAACCATCAGTTCTAAAGATTTAAGAGATCAGAAAATGCATGAAGTCCATTTTAATTCCTAAAAAGTTATAAGTAATTCGTAATACCTATTACTTAGTGTAATTATCAAATTGACATCTCATTAAAAAAAAGGTTTCACTCATCCTACCTTATTATCCAAACATATAAGTTCCTAACAGCTAGAAAGATCTGTACCATAAAATTGCCATCTCAACTTGCATCCGAGAAAGTCAAATTAATCCACAACATTACTGCCGCCCCGACGCACTCAGTGCAAGCACGTCCTTACAATACAGACGTGCGCGTAAACTCGAGTACACACAACAGAACTAACGAGTTACCCTTATTCCAACAGGCAACGTCCAATTTACATAGCGGTGTACCAACTCCTCGCTTAAAATGAAACGTAACAATAACACAATGAAACTTTAAAGTCTGTATTGTGCTCAACTTTATAAATAAAAGTCTCATTAGGCCGACTCGCCACATCCCACATAAATAACAAGTTGGGGTAACGAGATCTCTGTTTCTTTCACACGGTTTTTTAATGCGAAGTCATCAACGGTTTTGAATTTATGTGCTGGACGGTAATTGGTCTGCACGTCTGGGGTAAACTGTTCTGTGTTTTTTTAATAAGTTTGCGGGTGCACAACAAAATTTTTTATAGGTGTGAACTTAGAGATTTTATGACGGAGAGTTTTGGATATGAGCTTTTTCAGCCATTAACGTCCCACCACTGCAGGGTTAAGGGTATAAGTTTGGGCCAGGTTTTTAACCTACCAAAATAAGTGAAAAAAAGAAACAACTATTCAATTACTGACTGACTGCCTCGTTAGTCTAGTGGTCCCAAGCGCGACTGCTACGCTAGAGGTCTTGGGTTCGATGCCCAGGTCGAGCAAAGTGTTATTGGGTTTTTCGATGAAATTCTCAGTAGCAGCTCGGAGTCTGGATTTGTGCCCGGTGAATGGCAATAGGCTCGCCCCCTATTACATGGGACCTAAAACATACCGGCGAACTGTGGGTGTACATTAAGTACACCTCTGCCTAACCCTTCGGGGAATACAGGCGTGATGGTATGTTATGTTATGTTAACTATTCAATTAGTTACTGAGGAGAATTTTATAAATTCACAGAATATCTCAAAGATCATATCTCAAATTCTAAATTCTATATTCATATCTCAAGGAGATATCTCAAGTAACCATATTAAATTATTCAAAATGATATCCAAATATACTATCTAATTGCAATATGATATGATAGGATAATATACTCAATATTTAATTTAGTAAATTTTAAAATAAAAATATATATAAATTACAGTCCTCATTACCTAATAATCTCGCCTGGATATGGAATTAAAAATAGCTTGTTCGTATTTTAATTCTAGATCTTTTAAGAAAAACTTCTAATAGATACGTTCTGCAAGAATATCTGGCCGCCTCAATAAAAAATAAAATCCCCCTTCATTGAGAACTGTAATGATAGCTTCATTGGAATGGAAACAAAGCTTTGTAACCCAACTAATGCTAATGACAGTACCGTACAAGTTACACAGCTATACCATTAAGGATGCCTGCCCACTAAAGTGGAGGGGCGAAGCGGAACGGAAGATTTTTTATGATGTAAGGAACGTTGTACATTTCAACGTAACGAAGGAAAAGAAGGTAGTAGCGGTCGGTTTTGGCTGTCAGTCGTCCAGTAATGAGAATGGCGGACGACATTGTTACCGTTACAAGTCGAAAGTGCGAGTGCCTGGAGATTGGTAGAACAAAACAGAGGGCTATACCCAACAGTAGCAGAGTACAAATAGACATGAGTGATAAAAGCAAGTGCGGTAGTCTATTGTCATCCACCGCCGTTTGAAAATACTATAAGTCATAACTGCGCTGCTCAATAGATCTGAACAGTTAAGCTGGCGCCTGCCCGGTGAGTCTGCGGATGTGTGACCATTCTTAACATATAAACACCCCTTCATGCCTCGGAGAGCACATAGCCGTTGGTCCCGGTTGTCATACGAACACCTATGACAGTCGTTAGTGGTATTCAGAAGCCAAAAAGCCTGACAGTCAGTCTATCCTTCGAATCCTCCTATCCTTGATGGCAGTCACTTCGCGTAAAACACTTATATTTAGCCGCATCTCGTTAGGCTGGAAATCCCAACATTATTAGAAAAGGGCTTGGAGGATGCATGCTCGGCATGCTTTTTCCGCCCCACTTCACTAAGTTTGGCCTATCTTCCTGCAGTACTCTGCTCGATTCATCACACCGCTTCAATGGACAGGGAACCCTTATAGTTCCATTTCCCAGCTCGGCTATAAGCTATCGCTAATGTGATTTTACTAGGTCCTATTTTTTTCTCGTCAAACCAAAACGAATTTTCGTTAACTACCTCATTTCCCTTTGAAATATTAAAGGCCAGCTGAATATCCGGTTGCCAAGAATATTTTAGAGATAATCCTTGTAGATTGCATTAATTATGGGGTTTTTGTAAAATATTTCTTTCGGCACTGTTTCCAAAAATCTTTTTATTTTTATACTATTAAGATGTTGTAGACTGCCTCATTAGTCTAGCGGTCCTAAGCGCGACTGCTACGCTAGAGGTCCTCGATTCGATCCCCAGGTCGAGGAAAGTGTTATTGGGTTTTTCTATGAAATTCTCAATAGCAGCTCGGAGTCAGGATTTGTGCCAGGTTAACAGCAAAAGGCTCGCCCCCTATTACAAGGGACCTAAACATACGGTCAGCGAAGTGTGGGTGTACATTAGTACACCTCTGCCTAACCCTTCGGGGAATACAGGCGTGATGGTATGTCTAAGGTGGTCAATACGGCCCGCGTTATGGTTAGCGTTTACCATAGCCTATAGAAGCTTACAACTTGCGCGTTGCATACCCTGTAAGGGAAAAGGGAGGGGAAAGGAGGAAAGATAAAGGAGAAGGAAGGGACTTTCATAGGTCACGATTAGTGATAACCAGTAGGTGGGGTATATGATTTACCATCTTAACTATATCTATGGCTGAAGGTAGAGTTTTATAATAATGTAGACTTTCAAAGCAATGAACAGTAGCGTTAGTGACGTCACGTCAAGCTATACAAATTCAGTATGGGCTATACAAGTAACAGCAGCCTTTAATGGATTTGTATTGCTTCGTATGTAGCCGTGTGTACTATGTAAATGTAGAGAATGAAATTCGAACGTATGTAGCTGTAATAACGTGGTGTAAACGCTGTAAACGCTGCGTCATTGGTGCTTCGACAATGTACCATAATAACCGTATAAATACTAAATACATAGCTCATAGCGATATAGCTCAAAGGATTAGCACACTGAAGTGGCAATGGGCCGGTCACGTCTCTCGGAGAACCGAAAACCGTTGGAGCAAAACGAGTTCTCGAGTGGAGACCGCGTCTGGGCAAACGTAGTGTAGGATGCCGGCTGGCAAGGTGGAGTGACGATTCGCGGAAGGCAGTAACTGGATGAAAAGAGCTGAAGATCGGGCTCTGTGGCGTACACTTAAAGAGGCCTATGTCCAGCAGTGGACGAATACGGGCCGATGATGAATGATGATAAATACTAAATATATAATAAGCCAACCTAAAGTAGACTAGCATTGTGGACTATAGCCTAGCCGTTCTAAGAGGCGACCCTTTCCCAGCAGTGGGACAATGGAATAGATTGCTGACTAAACCATTATTAATAAAAATGTTTGTTTCAGTTGAACATGCAAGTATCATGGGTTCGGCACAGGGATATTCATCTGCTGACAGTTGGTCGGTACACATACACGAGTGATCAGAGGTTTAGAGCGATTCACTTGCCACATTCCGAGGACTGGACTCTACAGGTAAGTTTTATTCAATCTTTCTTACCTACGGGGTAGTTACAGTTTGGGAAAATGAGTACTACTCTTAAAATAGCATTTCCGAACGGCCGCCAAGGTACAGTGGACTGAAAAAGTGTTATTGTTAAAAATATTAGTACTCGCGTACATCTTCATGCATAGTTTCATTGATAATAAATATTATTACGCCTGTATTCCGCGAAGGATTGGACAGAGGTGTATTTATGCACACCTGATGTAATAGGTGGCTAGCCTTTTACCATTAAATGGAAAAAAATCCAAATTCCTGCTACTATGAATTTCATAGAATAATCTAAAAACACTTTGCTCGGAATTAAAATCAAACCCAGAATTTTTTATCTTATCTTATTTATTTTATTTTAAAAAAGAAGTACTGGATATCTTAGTTTAAACTAAGAAAATACATAGGTACTATTTCCTATGACTGCATTATTAGATTTAGATATATTTTTTTTACAATCAGCGAATGTGATGCCAAATAACATTAAATACGGTTTCGTCATTGCCACCCTAATAATGTAGATACATCATAATGTACATGCCCTAATAATGTTTTTAAACTACATACAATATACAAAGGCAGAAACCAGAATATACAAAGTGTTAATAATTAATTATTAGTGAAGCAAGAGTAACTACAATTATCTAAAGAAGCCTCCAAAAGTGTTTTGCCAAAAAGTTTATTTTAAAGTGACATACATTAGGTCACATTATAAGATCCGAGCCTTTAAGCCATAGGACTTAACTCCGCTACATGTTCAAGTATCCACTTAAGATCTCAATCTGTGTTTTGGAAACTTGCCATGATATAAAAAAGAGCATACCCGATGGCCAGGCTACCACAAAATATATTGGAACTTGTTAAATTCCTCTTTTCCTAGCTATAGAATTATAAAGAAAGCTTATATTTTTTTTAAATTAATTACATTAGCATCTGTCTTATTGTAATTAGCTTAAAAATCATATCCAGTTATAAGATGTGTTATATTTGTAATAGATAATAATATTTTGTGTTCCTAAAACGATTTTTTTCTAACCTAAACTGCATTCTTAAAGAGTTGGAGCAAATCACTAACAAAATCTTAAAATCTCTAAAATCAATCAGTGGAATGACTTGTAAACTACCTCATAGAAACATATTTAAATTTAATTAATTTATTTTAATTTCATTTTTAAATATTATTATTCTTTATGTTATTGCTTTGTATTAGTTTGTATTATTATAAAGTGTAGGTTTGCAAACCACTATTGTATTGGGGTTATCCTGTAAAGATAGTGTGTGGAATAAATAAATAAATAATATTATACCTCTGCTTAACCGTTCGGTAAATCAAGGCGTGATGTTACCTATATGCGTTTTTTTAATAATGAGCAAAACGTAAAAGTTTGTTCTTAAATATTGAAAAGGAGAAAATTGCACAAATTCAAAAATATACATGAATTAAAACAGTGAAAACTAAATTCAAATCTGTTCAGTAGTTTTTGGGCCAACCCCTAACAAAGATTGTAGACAAGAATTCTAAAAATAACTTTTTTGGGTTCTGGGACAATTATGTATACCCAATTATTTTTAGAAGTATCTACTATATACTGCCTCCTTAGTCTAGTGGTCCCAATCGCGACTGCGACGCTAGACGACGGTCTTGGGTTCGATCCCCAGGTCGAGCAAAGTGTTATTGGGATTTTCTATGAAATTCTCAGTAGCAGCTCGGAGTCTGGATTTGTGCCCGGTGAATGGCAATAGGCTCGCCCCCTATTACATGGGACCTAAACATACCAGCGAACTGTGGGTGCACATTAAGTACACCTCTGCCTAACCCTTCGGGGAATACAGGCGTGATGGTAGTATCTACTATGTACAGGATCTTTGGTCTTTTACAAATTCATAATAGAATAGGTAGAGGTACCTACATAAATATACCTACAACAGTTTGCGAGAAAAATATTTTCATAAAGATTCTAACATTTTTATCATGTTCACTAGACCAGAAAATTAAGTTATACGTTGCTTTATTTATTTTTTGATGGTTAAATGAGACGTACTGTAATCTGTGTTTTGACCTATGCAACCCCCCCCCCCCTCCCTTAGGTCAACGCACAGACACGCAGTCACTCATAATTTTCTGTCTATCTTAAAAAAGTATTTTGCAACTTTATGAATCTAATACCTATATTTTTTTATTTAAACATCTCTCGGTTGTTTATAAGATATAGACGTTGTCAAGGTAACGAGTCTCAAAAGTTACAAAAAATCATGTAGAAGCTGCTCTTTATATTTTTTATTAGATTTTCTTCAAATGAAATCAAGGATCAAGGGATTGATACAAAAAGCTATAGGTACTTCCGAAGGCACCCGTAGGTTACTATTTCTTATTTTTGTACACCATAAATGTACACTGCCTCATTATTCCTAAGTGCGAATTTTACGCTAAAGGTCCTGGCTTCGATTCCTAGGTCGAGCAGTGTTATTGAGGTTTTCTGATAAATTCTGAGTAGCAGCTTGTAGTCTGGATACCATGTTTGAACAACCCATAACGGCGATCTTTTATATCTATAATGAGCACAACGTCAGTGGTAGGTATTTATTAAATTTTGAAAAGGATAAAATTACACAAATTATTTAGCACAAATGCAAAAATATATATTCATTCGGGATGTTCCTTCAAAACAATGTGTATTTGATAAAAAATATAGTAAAGTACCAGCGCGGCAAGGGATGCTGTTTAATCAATAAATAGAGAATACACAGTACCAGAAAATGATGTCGTGGACAATATGTTAACTCCTGAAGTGAGTTTTCCCTACAGTAATACTTATATTTTTGTTCCAGATCAAATACCCGCAGCACAGGGATTCGGGGATTTACGAGTGTCAAATATCTACGACTCCACACATGAGTCATTTTATACATCTCAATGTTGTTGGTAAGCCGATACTTATTGGATTTATTCGGCCATGGGCCTTGTTATTAGTAGTTTATTGACTACTCCGACGAAGCCACTTCAGTATAAATTATGTTATCTTTACGTGTTTTTTTTATTCGAATCTGTCTTTATTTTTGGTGGTATTAAAACGTGAGAAGCAGCAATGATAGTGATTCTAATGCAATGCACGGAATTCTAACAATTCGAAATTATTTTAATAACTCGTTTGAACGGTAAAAAGAAATATCCTATGGAAACCTGCATGCCTATAGTAATGCAAAGTCTGCCCACCTTCACTTGGACAGCGTGGTAAATGGCCTAACCCCTTTACTTCTTTCTGAGAGTAGACTTGTGTCCTATGATGGGACACTTAATGAGTTGATGATGAAAACTTGAAAGCAGAGGAGGACAAGGTTCTTTTTTAACAATTTCTTGATCTAGCTCAACAACTGACTTTCTTTACAATCATATTAAGGCCACAACCTCAAAGCCCAAAGCTATCCAATTAAGATGAAATCCAAAAATCTTAAATAATTAAATCTAACATTGTGCTTACCTATCTAATTCTGCACAAAACCTTGTTTATATTGTGCTCGTTAAATACACTAATTAGTTCTGTAAATTTGAAATGTTCCATGAAACCGTCCTTTGAACTCGCCCTTTGTAATTTGAATGTGATAGATTGTGTCATGACTCCTGTGTTGAGTACCCGTATTTAATTTATTGTAAACTATTGTCGCGTCAATAAACATACTAGAAACGATACTATTGTTTTAAACTAATATTATAGTTGGTATAACTATAATATTAAGAGAATGATTATATATTATGATGTTTTAGTGGTTAAATAATTTCTTATTAAATGTTATTTATGAAGATTACTGTAGCAACTAACAATGTTTGGGATAAATATAATAAAATAAAGTAAAACGTAGGAGCTCGGTGGGAGCCTTTGTAAGATTAAGGCCACAACCTTGAGGCTACTAAGCCCTAGAGGGTAACAACGATTATTACATCACCAAAGTAGACCTAGATGAAAGCAAACGGGTGAGCGATAAGGGCCATATACATAATTTCTCTAAGAACTATCCTACACGAGTATTGTAAAAGTCAAGGCTTCTGAAAGGTCAATATTTGTGCCAAAAATTCCTTGAAATAACAGTTTCCAAAGATAAATAGAGTTTATGTGTAGTTGAACTGTTACCGTCTGTTTCTTTATATCATTACATTCGAAGTTCCTTCGAGGCCACAGTAATTGCTTCTAATATCAGTGACGCACCTAAACAAATAGGAGTATCAACTTTTAATTTAACGTTTATCATAGCTGTTTGTGTTTTACGACATTTGCGTCACAAAGTTAGTGAACTTAGCACAAAATGTTTATGTTACTCATGTTTGGCCAAGTCGGTTAATTAAGTGCGGCGTATTATGGGCACGCACGCAACTCATGGGGTTATAAGAAAAACAAAACACACTGACGACCTTTCGTTAATAAGAAATGTTATGTATAATGACTTAATTTAAAATAAAATAATACTGCAAAGAAAATGAGTAGAATAGTTTCAATAACTAAAATATTTAACTCCTCAGCTAACAAAGAAATTAATTTAAAAGTAGGTAAAATAAAAATGATGCAAATAACTCCTGTCAGATCCACAAAGCTAAACAATCTGTTTCATGAAAGTTTTGTTCAGATTAAAGAACACAATATTTAATTCATTCATCCATCAAAATTAAACTTAGAAGACAAAAACATTGTAGGTAATACAATTAAAATTCCCAAAGAGGAAGACAAAGTTTCCGAAGATAATATCTTATACTTATCCGTAAATGATAGTATACCGGATTGAAGGGGTTGAAGAAGCAAGCACAGGAATAGGCTTAACTGAATCTCTTATACCAGCCCAAGTTAACATTGATGGTTTTGTTACAGAGCCAACAACAGAGATCATTGGTGGGCCTGACCTGTACATTGACCGGGGCAGCACCATCAACCTCACGTGCGTGGTTCTCTACTCGCCAGAACCACCAGCTTACATATTTTGGAATCATAATGATGCGGTAAGGGTTATAAATAATCTCAAAATTTATACTGGAAATTCTTAGAATAAATTGAATAGTGAGTGTAAATAGTGATTCGATAGTGATTCGAAAAAAAATTTGAGAAAATACCTAAATAGCTTAACAAATTTAAAGCAATACTTGTCGTTTTTTTTTAATGTGGCCTCTTTTGTGTCCCAATGCAGGGCAAAGGCCTCCCCTAACTTCTTCCAGGATTGCTTGTCATTTATTATATTATGCAAAATCAAACATGACAACAATTGGTTCAGCATACAATATTTAGAAATTTTGCCGTAAAAACAAAATTATTTTATTCGAGTTATTCGATTCAGCTGATATCAAGCCAATTTATTTATTTCAACCACACTGCAGTCTTTATTTATAGCTCGACAGTTTCTTATAACAGAACTCCAGAAATCAACAGCCCAGATGTAATTCTATTTGTCAGACATAATCTGGATTACCATAATATATCCAATCCAACAGTTTTATATCATGAAAAACAGGAAAACGTATCCAATCTAGAAAATAGCATCAATCCTATTACCATAAAACATGGAGTGAATAAAATGTGTACAGATAATAAGCTACGACTCCCCGAGAGGGGGCGTGTCGGTGGTGACTGAGAAGGGGGAGACAACGACCTCGTTCCTGCTAATCCAGCAGGCAAGACCTTCGGATTCCGGGACGTATCAATGTAACCCGAGCAACGCGCAGTCGAAGAGCATTGTGGTACATGTGCTCAATGGTGAGTGTGGACTTAGATTGATGGCTTCCGATTTAGATTTCTTACTTTGAGTTTGATTTTTATCAGGTTTGGCTATATTGGTATATTATTGTTATTTCACTTGGAAATTCTGCTAATAAGACCGCTCGTAACGTTATAAAGTTATTAACAAACAGTGAAGCAATCCTACAAATGATCATCCAGAATGGCTTTTACTAAATATTTTAAACATTAAAGTTAATTACAGTGACATTAAGGCTAAAAAATATATACAAGATGTCATCAATAATAAATTCCATATCAACAATCTGTTTAATTCAAATCATAATTTATAAAATCCTTAATCTATGAATCTTGATGGTGATTCGTAAAGAGCATCCCAATCTACTTGATAAACGACCTCTGTAAGATAAAGGAAAGAAAATAAATTTTTTTAAACCTCGCTTGGAATAAAAATTAAGGCTAAAGACTATTATCATTAAAGCGATGAATCAACGGAATTTTATGTTTCTTTTTAATGTTAGGTTCATGGTTGAGAACAATGGGCAAAATTGCGATGTAATAAGGAGGTTTTATGTAGGCAACAATTATTACTAGGATAATTTGTCTATTTTACACATTGTAAAGTAGTGTGTGTAAGCTTTTTTAAATGCTAAATAATTATGATGGAAGAGGAGTTTTCTGTTTCCTTACGATTTTGGGGTCGGCTTATAGTATTACTAGTATTTTATATAACTAGACTGTTTCAAGGCCTCCACACCCCAAAATTTGGGTAATAAAGGCAATTATTATTACAATTAATCATGTAGATTGATTGATTAGCGCAGCTATACTTTATTTAGTCACGATCCCTCCACTTCTTGTCTATAAGCTTTTAAGAATGTTTTCGAGCATTAATAAGTTTCTGTATTTAAAACACGTACATTTATTTCAGCATCAATCAGTATATTAACGTTTCTTAGTTCTTATTTCATTAGAGAATATGTACCGTCTTTTCCCATTTATTTATCCATACTTGTAACCTGATTCTCTTCTATATTAGTTTAGTTGCTACCAATATTGTTGAGAACAGTTTTAATTTTTGCCAAAGAAGCAAATTCGATTTTTCCTTTATCAGGTGAATACCCCGCGGCGATGCAGCGAGGGGGGCAGGCTTTCGCACCAACGTCGCCTGCGCACTGCCTGGTGTTGGCCGCTTGCCTCTTCCTAACACTCTCTTGACACATACGGATCTTCGAATAAATGTAAATACGAGATTTTATCAACATCAGTCGCTTATATTGTCAATAATAATGAAGATGATGACTTGTCAATATCATCGACTGCTGAAAAAAAAATGCTATTTTATAGTGTGGGTTGTGTTATGTACAATATAAAGTAAATCCGAGAGCAAGAACGAAACGCTTGTTCCATATAGTGTTGTATATAGTGTAATATAATGCGTGTTAATCGTATTGATTTATATAATGATAGATTTGATTTTAAACATAATTATTATAAAGATAGACCCTCCTCATTATATGATTAAACTTCCAGTTAATGTTTTAATTATATCAGGATTGTAACGAATAATTTATATTATATTTATTGGCAATTATAAGATTCAAACGTAATATTCTTGTTTATCATAGATGTGTATTAGAAAAATGACGATGACACTATTATTCCAATGAAAGGACATAAAGATAGTGGACACAGGAATGTATAAACAGCTGACAATACTACGTTTAAAAACACAAAATGTTTAGAAATGAAAATTGTAAATAGTTGAGGTTATACGAATCACTCTATCTAGCCTTTAATAATATCTGTGTTAAGTGATGTAAATTATAAGTAAGTTTTTAGTAAATTTTGTGAATCTAAATGATGTTGTAAATAGTATTTGTAAGATAGCTTTTACAAAGGGGTCTTAAGGTTTAAAAAAAGTAAAGTTAGTCACTTACCGCAAAATTAAAAACAAACTACACTAATTAAATAAAAAGGAACCTAATCATCCAAAAAATACATAAATTGGAAAATTGCATATCGATTTAAAATAACACAAATAATTTGAATTTAAACTGATCTTGCAATAAGACCCATTTGAAAAAGTAACTAAATGTATAATATAATCTTACTATAAAATAATAGAGTAGATAGATGTAAGCGTAAATTAGGAGAAAATATTTTACATAGTTAGAAAACAATTCTGATTTGAAATCAAACATTGTTTGTATACTATTCTTCCTGTGACCGAAATATTTGTATTAAATAATAAAGAAATAAAATACGTAAGGTATCTTTGACTTATGACATTGTGTTGCCTGTTAAATAAAGGTCCACTTTTTTTGAAAAATTGTAAAGAAAAACCTAATTAGTCTTGACCCCCGTCCCCTTAATTTCTTAAGACGTGTTACTTAAAAATATCGAAGTGCTTTCTCGACAGATACTGTCATTAAAAAAAAACTTAATTTCAACAACTGTACATAAAAAGTGTCCAGAAGGGCAATTCTGGTAATTATTGCAAAGATAGATTCAATCAGTGTTCCACGTTTATCGTGTGTCACGTTTGATATTTTTTTCGTTAATTTAAGAGATTATCATTATTATGACGTTAAAGGTGAACGCACACTTATCAGAGCCGAAGGAAGCGAAGGAGCCGAACAATTTGTGTACCTTCAGAATTCTTCCGGTGATTCGTCCTATTCGGCGCGAATAAGCGTACGATTTTTTATAGGATTTTCTTGCGGCTTTGATAAGTGTACGTTCACCTTCACACTACAATTTGAAACTATTTTAATTACCAGAATAAACCTTCAGATGTTCGCGCTGTCTTGATGTAATAACGAACAAAAGTCATTGAAGTGTTTTTCTTGAATTAGGATATTGACAGATCTCGATAAGTATATCCAGTTATTATTATGTCAAAAGTTTATTATTGTATACAAGTATCAATAGAAATAAATAAAACTTGTTGTATGTATTATGATACCTGACGGTGCGGTGCTCCGCATAATATAATTACATGTGTAATAAACATTATAAAGAAACAATAAAGTTTAAAAAAAAGTAGTTATTTTTTCTTCGTTATACCTAGGTACACAGATCTTTAAAACAATTCCATGTTGTGAAAAAAATTGCCTTGCAACTAGATGCCTACGTTTTGACTTGCATCCCAAGGAAGCGGCGGTAACCTAATGGCTAGGGCGTCGAACTTGCGATCATGTGGTTACTGGTACGAAATTGAACTGCACTTCCGACGTGAACCCACTCGTAATAAAAGCATTTAGTACGTGGGATTAACAAAAATTTGTAGGTATTAGTGCGACCCACATTGCCAGTAAGTTGTATTTTTCTAAAAGGCTTTATGAGACAGTCTGGTACCATACCATACCAAAATTCCTAAAAAAATATCGGTTTCGGCGTGAAAATATAAGTAGGAATATGGCATCACTTTTAGTTGAGGGTGGTCCCGCGTTTTAGGTACACGGAAACTCTGATGAGCAATACGTGATTATTTTTAAAAGTACATAAAATCCTCCTGGATTGTATGCTATGTACTTGAAGGCTTATTATGGTTGTATATAATGTGGAATACATAAGTAATTTTATATATAAATGGTATTTATAGTTATAGTTAATTTATACATAATATAAAAATACATACCATCACGCCTGTTTTCCTCGTATTCCCACAGTAGGTGTTTAGGTCCTATGTTATTGGGAGCGAGCCTATGACTATACTCGAGAGAATATCATAGAAAATCCCAATTACACTTTGCTGAACTTGGGACTCAAAACCAGGACCTCTAGTGTAGCAATCACACTTAGGACCACAAGATTAATGAGACAGTTGTTAATTAAATTATAATTTCAAACAAAGACAAATAAAATATTATGTTCATAGTTTTATAGGATTTGAAGTGCTGACAACAATGGAGAGAAATAAATAAAGAAAATTTATTGATTACACACAAGACATTTTTAGATTAACATTTTGTGCCTACATGCCAGCATGAATGGGAAGTACTACCCTGACGCAGAATATCGACGTCAAGTAGCAGTATACATACTTTTGCGAGTGTGGAGTGTGGAGCGCCGGAGTACCACCTCCTTTTATGGCTCCCTCAGTCCTCTTCCTTCTCCTTTTCTCCTTCCCCTCCCTTTGTCTTAAATAGGCTTGGCAACGCATCTGCAACTCCTTTGGTATTGCAGATATCCATGGGCGGCGATGACTACTTACTATCAGGTAGCTCGCTTGCTCGTTTGCCGAGTTATCCTGTCCCACATATTAACGTACGGTATAGTACTAGTATTAAATTAGTTAACGTGACCTATCTAATTTTGAATAACCGTGCTCAAATAAAACAAGATTTCCGGGTTCACTGTTTGGTGATTATCAACTTTTCTTGTTAAAGTTTCCATAATCCTCAAACATACAAAGTAATTTTTGAAAGGAAAACCGTGGAAGCTGGGTATTATAGATTCATATTACTTTGGGGCAGTAAAAGTTTTTTGTTTACATACAAAAATAAATCATGGGCAAAAAATTGTTCGGGGGCGGAGAACAAGGCATGAGCGAGCGATCTTATGAATACCTAATCGTTCTGAACAGAGATGAAAGATGCCGTCCCTAATTCGTAAAGACTTATTTACATGCTACATCGCTCGTGTTTTGCCAAAGAGCGCAAGCAATTGGATTTTTCCTTTTAATTTTGCAACAATCATTCATTTTTGTGAGAAAAAGTTTCAACGTACTTAAGAAGCATTTGGGCATTATGCTCGAGTCGTGACGTGCATTTTTAACCGACTTCAAATAAACAGGAGGTAGGTACTCAATTCGACTGATAAATTAAACTAGACTAATAGCTAAACTATATTTATAAATAAAAGAAAAATTAAAAAAGGGCATCAAAGAACTCCTCCGCATCGCTATCAGCCGGGAGGGTACCCAAAAGGCTGGCTGCATTGCCACGTTGTATGGCAATGCTGATTCTTTGAGCAAAGTATAGGCCAGCCTTTGGGTCACGTGAAGCCTCGTTCAGTCGTTTGGCAATACCCTTAAAAAGGGATAGTGCGCTTGGACCCCATGGCCCCAGCGTTTCAACCCCAAACGGCTCGAAAATATAACAGTTAATTAGATTGTTATATTTTCGCCGCTTGTTGGTCTCCGCCGTTGCAGCAGCAGCACCAGCATAGCCCGCTGAACTAGGAAGATGGGATGGCGCAAGAGTATCGACGCAAGTCGCGTCCCACACTAGGGGCCTACCCAACTTCCAAGGAAGTAATGATATCCCATCCGGTCTCTTGCCATCGTCACGTGCCAAACCATTAGGTTCTAACATGGCTGGAACGCCAGCGGTGACGAGAGCACGACGAATGATGTCATTAATACTTGCGTGTCGTGCTATGCGCCCTGCGCTCCTGCTGCAAGACAAGCCATGGTGTCCGAGACTTGCGACGGCTTCACCACAGTGACAGCGATGTGGAGCACAGCAAGGAGCCCCTAAACGAAGGCAAACAGCGATCCGGAAAGTCGAGTCATCCAACATGGTACCTATGCTAGAAGACGGAAGCGCTTGTAACCACAGACCTGACTCCCACTTTCCCACAGCCAGTAGGCGTGCTCGCTCAGCAGTATTGATTGACGTATTAATAAGTTCATTCCGTATCAAACTGCAAAGCGGCTCATCCCACAGTCTCTGGGAAAGAGGGTTTAAGGGTGGGTCGGTACTCGGGCAAATGCCAACCCAAGCATTCTTAGCCTCAGTCATGTAAGGTACCTCACAGTCAACCAAAGACGAAGCTAAGATATTCCTGGTTAATTTTTCGGTACTGAGAACCGAGGATAAGAATGCCGGTAAACTTATACTGGAAATTTTGCGGACGCCAAGGCCTCCAAAACGGATCGGCAGCGTAGCTTGTATCCAGGCCCGGTCATCCAGAGCTACATTCAAAATAGAAGTGAGCGTCTTACGAATGATACAGTCAATTTTATCTAAAAGATCTGTACGTTTCCACAAGGAGGAAGAGCGAAGGAAATAATTGAACTGGGGTCCAAAACAACAATAGCGAATAATGGTAAGTGCCGAATGCATGTTAATTTTAAGAAGTCTTTCTGAAATGTCATTAAAATTTTGAATTTTCTCCTCTATGAAATTTGGAAATGACTGATCCAGGATTGGAGACCCTAAGAGGCGAAGAGAATATTTATCAATAATTTTAATTTGTGGAGCTATTTTGTCAAAAATCTCGAAAGTAGTCTGTCTGTCAGTGGTGTCGGATAAGTATATTTCACACTTAGAAGGGTTGAGATCTAAGCCAATGGATTTAAATAGATCTTTCAATAAAATTAGATCTTTTAAGACTGTATCTACATCGCCACCTAGAGTGCCGTCATCCAAATACCAGACATTAAATTTTGAATTTAGCTGACGAATGATAGGTTGGATTGCTAAACTAAAAATCATTGGCCCGAGAGGATCTCCCTGTTGGCAGCCTACTGAGGAGCTTAATAAATGATTTTGAAAAAGTAATTTGGATGGTAATCTGTAGCATTGCCAAATAAAACTATAAATTTGGGGAACTTCTTTTTTTATCTCTGCCAACAAAAAGTCCCTGTTAACCGAATTAAAAGCGTTTTTTAAGTCAACCTTAAGGATAACCTCACTTTTCCCACTTTGTAAATAAGTAGAGAGGGCGTGTACGGCAGCTTCACAGCCCCCTTTGCAGCCAAAACCAACCTGAAGGGGCTGTAATTTTTCTGCAATGAGTTTATTGTAATGCTTGCAACAAATTTTGGCTGCCGCACGACGGTAGGTAGTCCCTACGGCAATTGGACGGATGCCGCCATCCTTTTTGCGCAGGGCACATAAATTGGCCCCGTACAAAATATCGATGACGGCCCCATGCACATTACCGGACAGCATGAGATTAGTCAAAACCGTGAGCTCCTTCAAAAGCGTGTCACCAGCCTCTCCGGCGCTGGCACTTGTGAGGTCCTTTAGATGCTGAGGAGTCAAACCATCGAGGCCACCGGCAGAGCCGCTTCGGAAGGAGCTAATGGCTGTGACCAGATGTTGGGCTGTAATCACAAGAGTGTTAGAATCGGGTTCAGGAGGATCGGGAAAAGAAAGGTTATCTGATGGAGAGGGATGCTTGCTCTCCAGGGAAGAAAGTGTTTCTGGAGAGCATGGCGCGACGATATCACTGCTAAAAATTAAGCGAGCCGCGCCACTTATATCACCTTCACTTAGCTTGGATTCTACACGGGGGACGATATCTCTCGGTAAGGAATATTTCTGCGTTGACAATTTTGAACCTAAATTTTGATTTGAAATGTTGCAATTGTCTTTAATCTGGGTCGTTAATGTTTTTTTAATAGCCAAATTTTTTTGTACGTGTAAAATCCTGTAAGGGAAGGTGAGTAAATGCTCCCAAGCACGTGGCGAGTTCTCCCGAGAGGCAAGGCGGACACATCGTGCTAGGTGTAGTGCAACTAAAGGTCTGGCGCCGCGGGGAACCCGCTTAAGAACAGGGATAGAATTCTTTAATTCTGACAGCCTTGTCCAGAACGGTGAAATTACAGGAGAAACAGGTGATGGTGGAATTGGTACGGAGGTAGGAATGGGGATGGGGGCAGAATCATCATTTTGAGGTTTATGAACCTTCCCAAAGTGAATATTAAGACCCCGCTTACCTTTAAAAAAGCGCGCTTGAGGGCAATGTGGGCATCTAATCAGCTCGTCCGACGATGGGAAATAAGGTTGACTTAAACCTTCCACATCGCTATTGCCGCTTAGCATTACACTTATATAGGCTTGCTTAAACAGAAACTATAAAAACAGAAAGTATAAAACACTAGTGAAAAATTTTGACAGTAACTAGGTAAACAAAAACTTCACAAAATAGGTGGCCAATCCAAGCACGAGTTCTTGCAGCTGCAACAACACGGAAGCAAAACGCACCAATCACATTGTAGAGGAAACATGAAGCGCCTTGGCAACAGGCATTGTTTTCGGTGAAGATGACATCAGGCTTGTAACCGGTCAACGGCGACGGATTTGCACAACGAAATTGGAAAATATTGCGCATGCCCCAGGTAGTTACTATAACATGAGGGTCAAGCTGACCACTACAACGATAAGGAGCATGGGTTAAACTGGAAATTGGATGGGAAATTATAAATAATATACTTTTTACAATTTATTTCTAACGTACACACACAAATCAAGAGTACATTTTCAGAATTTTATTCAATTTGACAATCATGTTATTTTTGTTTCCATGGTTACGTTTTTTCTTTTTTACTCATAATGAATTGAACATTCCGCCCACCAAGGACATACTCGACATAGTTGTCCTTCCAATAAAGAAGCCGCCCACCATGAGGTCAAGGGCACTTTGAAATAATAATATTAAATATACACATATATGTTGACAAATTGGTCTTTGTCACAAAGAACCATTACATTTTAAATTGACCACTCTCGTGATTCCGTCTGAACCTGGATGATTGTCTAAAACTTTGCCCAATAACCATCTACTAAGAGGCAGATTGTCCTCTTTCATAAGAACAATATCACCTATGTTAGGCTCTGTTTCATTTTGCAAAGGTATATGCAATATGTAAGTTAATAATTCCTGAGACCAACGTTGCCAAAAATTCTGAATCATTTTCTGCAACATTTGCCATCTCCTTAACGTACCGACACTGTTGCGTTCAAAATTACGTTCTGGAACAAGAATCATTGATTTCCTGATCAAAAAATGACCAGTTGTAAACGCCATTGGATCATCTGGATTTTGAGTTGTAAACTTCTTTTTGCGTTTAAATTTAAAAAACCGTTTACCGTATGCCACCACTCTAATTGCGTTTAAGAGGGTTGAATATTTTGTACGTCGTGGTTCATCTAGACATATTGTTAAATATGCTTTAACAATATTTTGTGATGTTTTCTTCAATTCCATTGAGAGTGAGATTGATCTGGTGTAGTCTAATACCTCTTTCTTCAACCATGACAGACCATACTTCCATAGAGAAGATTGTAAGAGTACTAAAGATATCATGCTTCTTGATGCTATATCAGCAGGGTTGTGGGTGGTCCTTACATGACCCCATTGCGTGTTGTCTAGATAAGTGAGAGCATCAGACACCCAATTATCAACAAATTCAGGTAAGTACAGAACTTCTCTTCGGTATATACATTTGTTTGATAATTCTGCAGGTAAGTCATCATTCCAGTCAATCCCAGCAGGCTGTAATTTTTTAATAATTATTTTTGCTGGTATGACGCATGGTGCCGCCCACCTTAAAGGATTGAACAGACGAGCGATTTCTGATATGACTTTCATTATTGTTACAGATGCAGGTTGCAGTGGAAGTGTTACTGAATGTCTGAAATTACCAAATTTCTTAACCCAAGAAAGTCCTAGTGTCTTCACTACATCATCTAACTTTATCTCCACTAGTTCTTCAAGATTTATATCTTCTCCCATTGTTTCTTTTGCAATATCCCTCTTGTTTGTCATTAATCTTTCCCTTTCCCTATGAATCTCCTTTCCTTCCTCAATAGTTTGGCATCCTGACATGAAATCGTCTACATAAAACTCACTCTTTATTTTTTCAGATATCAGCAGGAACTCATCTTTTTCATCGTGTGCTAGCTGTTGCAACGTTTTCACAGCAAGGTAAGGTGCAAACGCAGTACCGACAGTCGCTCTTAATAATTCATATTCTTTTATTTCAGATGCAGGATCACTTCGCCACACACTTCGTTGGAAATGTATATCATCCAGAGGAACTTTGACTTGCCGATACATTTTTAAAATATCTGCGTACAAGCCAATTTGATCTCGTTGAACAGTACGAGTGACACACACTACTGCCAACGGAGTGTCTTCACACTGTAAGGTAATTATCTTTTTAAAACTAGGGACTGATTCGATCTCCCAAAACTTTTTAAGCAAATCATTGTCACTGATATGCGAATGCATACTGAGTAAAACTTTGTGATGATTTGCTGATTTGAGATCGCCTTCTTTTGTTAGTGTTCTTCCAGATACAATCCAGCCCAGGGTTGTATTTTGCACTATGAGAGGCCCTGGGAAGTATCTGACTAGACCTTCTCTAATGACTTGGCTGTAAATTTCTGCTCCAAGCAAAACATCAATTTTGTTTGGAGTGTGGTATTCTGGATCTGCCAGAACCATATCTTCTAGTTGCGGCCAAGTTGTTATAGATATATTAGTTGATGGAATTAGCGATGTGATAGTGTTTAAAACATATGCCCGTACCTGAATAGTAAAGGTGGGATTGTGGCGTGAATTAATGGTTAGGAAAACCATAAACTTTGAAGCAAGAGCACCACCATCGCCTCCTATACCTGAGATAATACTCTTTTCGGGTATTTTCTTGAGTCCGAGCAATTGGACTGCCGATTCAGTTATGAATGACGCTTGGGATCCCTGATCCAATAACGTCCTCAGCAGTTGTTTATAACCAGTCTCTGTCTGTGCTTCGACAAGAGCGGTCGCTAATAAAACTCGATTGGGATCAACTTTCTTAGAGAAGTGTGTATTAATGTTTTGAAATTCTGACTCTTGAACCGAACCGGAGGCAACAAGCATTGTGGGTATAACTGATTTGACTGCTACTGCCTCAACAGGCTGGCTGGTAGGTGACGTTGATCTCGAGGACACACGGTGTAATAGTGAGTGGTGTTTACGGTTGCAAATTTGACAGGCGACTCTGACCCGACAATATTTAATTGAGTGATTTGCACCGAAGCAATTAAAACATAAATTATGAGTTCGGACGAAATTACTTCGAGTTTCATAATCTTCTTTACAAAACTGTTTGCAATGGCTAAGAGTGTGACTTTGTTTACAGAATGGACATGTAGTGATGACAGTACTATTACTATTAGAATTTACCACATGTAGAACCTTTGGTTTATTAACGGTAGGTGTTTGTCTGGGTTTCGATGTGTCTAAATACTCTAAAGAGCGAAACCTAGATTCTAAAAATGCTTTAAATTCATAAAATGTGGGTAACTGTTCATTTGAACATATTTTTGTCTCCCACAGCTTACGTGACTCGCTATCTAATTTAGCACTTATGATGTAAATGACTATGGCATCCCAGGATTGTACATCAATACCGAGAGTACCTAAGCCATGTAAGCAATCCACCGTTGTATCCAAAAGTTCTTTCACAGCTGTTGATGATTCTGTTACATTTGGTTGATTGATCAATCTCTTTAACATTGAATTAGACAAATATCGTTTATTGTCGAAGCGTTTATTTAACAATTGCCAGCACTCCTGGTAGTTTGCGGCAGTAACAGGAGTATGACGCAATAATTGTTCTGGTTCACCCGATAAATGCCCTTTTAAATAATGCAATTTCTGTACATCATCAATTGTATCATTGTTGTGAATAAGAGATCGAAACAAATCACGAAAAGAAGCCCATTCAGTATATTTGCCAGAAAAAATAGGAATAACAACTTTAGGTAATTTTACATTTGTGTAGGTTTTTGATGTTGATTGTTTATCGGAACTCGGTTTCATTGGTGCCATTTTTTTAATGGTTTCTTTTAACTCAGATTTATAATTAATATAGATCTCTTCAGCGTTGTCATAGATTTCTGATGAAAAGTAACTATGTTGTATATCGACCTTTTCCACAATATTCCTATGTGTTTCTACGAAAACAGACCACTGTTGTTCTAAAGTTTCCAATCTGGTTTCTAAATAGGATAAGGTAATACGTTCTTTAGGCGATTTTTTATAATTAATCCTGCCTTTTTCTATGTTTTTTTTATTATCAAGCTGTAAATTAATTAATGACTCCATGACTTTAAACCGAAGAAATAAATGTCAAAGTATTATGACAATTCAACAACAAGAACTAACACTTGAACACAATTCACAATTTCAAATTACTGAAACTATTCTAAGTCCAAACTAAATTAATAAAATTAAAGTTCCAAATCCTTGGTTAACTCACAGTTTTACAAATCCACTCACACTTTACTAAATAGATCAATAAAATTATTATATAATTTGAAGGTGAGGTGACTCTTGAGGTGATCTCGTTTAGATTAGGTGAAGAACTGATAGCTCAAATTGTGAAAAAATCTCTTTATCGTTAAGTAAAACCGCATTCAAAACAAATGTTATGTGAAGAACAGTTTCAGAAGTCGGTGACGAAAACAAGATTCAAACTAATCAAAGGCACGAACTTCCGAAACTTTTCGTTTTGAGGGCTTTATTGTAAATACTTTTTCCGTAAACTATGATCATGAATAATATAAAATCATGTTCAAAGTTATAAAATAATACCAACAATGATATCAAAATAGATGGAACGCCTACTCACGAAATTAAGTAGGTACATTTATGTATATTAATATAAGTTCCAAAAAAATTGTTTTATTCGAAAGTTTTTTTGTGTGTCCCCAAATGAATGCAAATTAGAAATTAATAGTATTTTTTCTAGAATCGTGGTGTAAACCTTGATTAATGGTTGAGGTATAAAATACCCTCTAACCAATCTAAATGTATTTGAAGAGAGTCACAATATTTGTTTGGTAGTCCACAGGCTAACCGCTTTGTTATCGTTGGTACAAATTGTTTTGTTCCAATCTAATCAAGAAACCAAATTTGTTTTTAATTGAAAATAAATGCTAGAAGTATTAATTGCAATTTGAAGTCAAATTCGAAAGCGGTTCTTTGTATTTATTTACATGTTTTTTTTATATTTTACCTTTGACGATGATGATGATTCCCAATGTTGCGAATCCTTTACAGCAACCATGGGCACGGGGTCGACTGAGGGTGTTGGACATCTTAATGTTGTCTTAACCCTTAAAAGTAGTTTTATTTCAATTTTTAATATTTACGTATTTTTCAAAATCCAGTATGATGATTTTATTAAAAAAAATATTAAATCCAAGTGTAATGATGTAATGAATATAAGTAAAAATACCCTTCAATTCAAACAAAACTATGTCTACTCCTTTTCTTTTTGACGAGTTATACAAATCGAGAAGTGTCAAAAATCTTAGTGCATTTCAATGAATGAAACATGCTTCAATACATCGAAGCATCGATGCATCGAAGCATGTTAGATGGACTTTGACGTGACCAAAAGCTTTTTTAGGAATTAATATCCAAAATCGTTTTTTGGAATTGTATTACAATTTAGTATTTTAAAACGGTTTGGTTGTTACTTTAATAAACAAGAAAAATAATTGAAAACTTCAACCCGATACACTCAAATAATTTCTATAAGCAAACAGAAAAGACCATAATTAAATATACATTAGAGACCGCTCTATATAATATTATGTTCCTACTATGAATGACGACGTTCAGCTTTGTAAACTATTTGTTTGTAATTAGCAACGAGGCTTGAAATATCCTTGTTTAAAATTCTTGGTTGTATTTAAAACTAGGTGTTGCGGGCAGTTTTACGCGGATCCCAAAAGACCTTTTAAAACAATTGGAGGTCTAGAAGAGCGGTGGTGTCCCGTGGTAACGGCAGCGACTTACGAATTTTATGTTGTAGGTTCGAACCGAGACCGGTACTTGCATCATTGTCATCATCATCATTAGCCCGTATTCGTCCACTGCTGGACGTAGGCCTCTTTAAGTGAACGCTACAGAGCGCGATTTTCAGCTCTTTTCATCCACTTGCTGCGATCTTGGGTACTTGTTGTAAATTATTTTACCCCCACTGCTCCCAAACGGTGAAGAAATAATACCGTGAGTAAACCTACATGCCTGAGACATTTTCGCAACGGCGTGTGAAGTTTGCCACCCCACAGTAGACTAGCGTGGTGGACTATATCCTAATTAATCCCTCTCATTATGAGAGGAGCACCCTGCAGTGTGACCGTATATGGGTTGATGATGGTGTTGATGATCATTCTGTTCAGGGTCTTGTCACAATACGCGAAAAACTGCTCAGGCAGCTCTACTACTCGTATCAGGAGTGTGCATTTTATCTAAGCTTTGGAGTGGACCACCTAGCGTCCAGCACTTCATGGCTACCTTAAAGCATAAATCCAAACATATCCATCCTTAAATCCAATCCATTCTTTAAGCCAGGCCAAATTTAATCATTGTCTGTCATGGCGAATATCACGAATCCTATGGCCGTGACTACAGGACAAGAGAACGCCATTGTACTTATTGTTGTGGTAGGGCCACGCTGTTCGCAGCATGAATGGGCCGGCTTGACCGGGGAAGTACCACACTCTCGCAGAAGACCGACGTCCGAGTAGTAGCGTTTCATTACTGCGCTTCGTTCGGTGAGCGAGAGGGCCGGAGGCCCAATTCCTCCCCCAATCCCCTTCCTTCTCTTTTTCTCCTTCCCCTCCCTTTCCCTAAATAGGCTCGGCAACGCATCTGCAACTCCTTTGGTTTTGCAGATGTCCATGGGCGGCGTTGACTACTTACCATCAGGTCTCGTCTGCTCGTTTGCCGAGTTATCCCATAAAAAAAAAAATTGTGATTTATAGTCGATACGAGTCCGACATACCCGCGACCTTGGATGGCAGAAGATCCATGAGTATTTTCCATTATTCAAAAAAATACAAATATATTAGAAGTTACTTCTTAAACGTTGCAATAGTTCTACAATATCGTATGTCTGGTTCGAGTACGTTTGAAGTAATCTTTTAATACTGGTTTCTAACACTTACGCGAATATTAGACATTGAAATAAAACTACTTTTTTACGGATTTTATCGCGTTATATTGATATTTTTAATTCCTGACGTTTCGGATCCTTTACAGTATCCATGGTCATGGGTGTGTGTTGGTCGTCCTGATGTAAAAATTATCAATAATCTTTTTATTCCAAAAAATACAGGTTCCCTAAGAACATTGATTATCGAATACTAGTCGAAAGCTGTTTCGAATCGCTTCGTGACTTTGTGATTACTCCCCGTCCTCCCCTAGTTTCGGAACTGTAGTATAATGATACCCATGGGGAGCGATGGAGCAGTCCGTTCATAGCAAGAACTTAATATACTGCTTCGCTTGATATTTATAATTCTACCGTCACCAACATTCTAGTGTTTTCTCTTGTTTTCCAGTCCCGCTAAATAAGGATGAATATCAGTATTTTACACTAAGCGACTACTATCAAATCTCCGAACACTAATAACGTTCACGGGCTGATATTTTGATTTACCATTATTCCATTGATTACTACTAACTATTGCTAATAATGGGTTCGCATAAACGACGACACTAATGGCCAGAATTGGTGCCCAGCGTGGGACACCAGTCCCATATTGGGCGCCAATCCAAGGCCTTATAGTAAATAACGTTTTTTCGGTGTCTCTAAACGGCTCATCATCGGCAGTAATTAATTGTTATGCTTGAAAATTTGCATGGCGTGAGCCTGAGTATGGCGACATAATATATTCTTAATTGTAACACCTATATACCTACCCATATTCTGCAAATAAAGAATTTGATTTGATTTGAAAGTATAAAACATTAATATAATTGAATAGCTGAATGTATAATAAATTAATATTTGCATCTGATCAATTTTTTCGTGCAGGTTATATTTATAACTTTACTAGCTGTGCCCGCGGTTTTTGTTTATCACTACTATTAAATTGCAAAGGATTAGTCGCTGGGCATTTCTGAAGATTGCCTTAAAATTTCATCAAAATCCACCTATTTAGGAGGCTATTTAGAAGATACACTCTCATATAGTTATAGTTATCTAGATTCCAAACTTTGTATATAACCAGTATGAGCCTTCTTCCACATGGAAATAATGAAAATCGGAGGGAGGCGGTTACTGTATAATTTATATGTACGCATGGCTACAAGATCAAGATAAACAAATCCAATATCAACTGATCTCGTATTGTACTTTCCGCACAATGCGAGGCCAGGCTACGCTGGATTTGTATAGCTTGATGTGTAGCCGTGCGTACCTCTAGGAAGTGGATCTCTGTTAATGTTTCCAGTTACGTAAAACTTCAAGAATTCTATATGACTGTGAAACGTGGACTTTGACCCATGACATAGAGACAGAGAAATGTTAAAGGCATTTGAAATGTGGTACTGGAGGAGGATGAGAAGATCAGTTGGAAAGAAAGGAAAACGAATGAGGAAGCCTTATTAACTGTAGGGGAGCGGAGACAGCTTTTAAGAGACATATAAAACAGGCGAGGAACGATGATTGGCCAGGCAAACGAGGAATGGGAAGATCTAGAAGAAGTTTTATTGAAAAAGTGAAGGAAAAAGTGGGAGTAGAGTCGTATCAAGAGGTCAAACAGAAGGCAGAGAATAGAGAACAGTGACGATTGCTCCACCGACAAGAGCTGAGCTCCTTAATGAGAGCGAGAGAAAACCTTCAAATCATAAGCCTAGGTTACTTCTAGACAAGCTTGCTCCATCGCCAAAAGCACTCAAGTCTGCAGTAAAGTAAATAACCTACTTTATTGCCTCACAAAAATAAATATGCAAATGTCTGACATAAAATTTTCATTAAAATAAAAACGTCTCCACGTTCTCTGCTGAACCATTTACACATTTTAATAAACAGTTGCTAATAATAAACATGCCATCACGCCTGTTTTCCTCAAAAGACCAGGCAGAGGTGTACTAATTAATGTACACCAACAGTATGATGATGAGGCGAGATGTTTAGTTCCCATGTAATATGGGGCGAGCTTATTGCCATTAACCATGCACAACTACAAGCTTTGAACGAGCTACTGAGAACTTCACATGAGAATTGAACCCAGGACCTCTAGTGTGGCAGTCGGGAATGGGACCACTAGACTAATGAGGCAGATTTTTCATTAATATAAAGTTCAGCTTTAAAGGTTAATAATGTCCTACTAATATTGTTTTTCTATAAACATTGTAATATGTATAAATTGTTGGCAATCCTAAAAAATAGATAAATTAGTACTTACACCTCTGCCTAGGCTGAAGATTTGAAGTATGGTTAATATAATTACTGCCAACTGCTTCACCTGGCATGCTTGCCTATGTGATGTAGCGGCATTTCACAAAATTGGACCGTGACTTGCTATAGTAGGCAGTTTGTATTATATTTTGTGTTGTGGTACACTGAGCTAAACGATTTTCTGAAACTATAATGGTAAATCAGCCTAGCCATCATTCATCAACCTAAAGTTTATTTTGCATCCCAATGGATTATTATTTATGAAACAAATTTCTTTTCCCAAGATACAATCTATCTCCTTCCTAATTTTTATTTAAATCTGTTGAGCAATTTAGGCGGAATATTTTGAAACAGTTATGTAGGTATAATATAGTCGCCAGTACATCAAGTCATACCATCAAGTTATACAAAACTGTAAAATTTCTCCAAATGATTTTTAACCCTAAAATGTTAATAATTAAGGTCAAAATCGACTGAGAAAATCTGACATTTAGTGGTAACTTGATGTGCTGGCGACCATACCACAGAGTATCTAATATTCAGGGGTCCAATATTGTAGAATTCTACAAATTAACAGTTTATTTAAATTATAACCCGCTCAACTCAGTCATTTATACTAGACATCAATATCGCTATTCGCGATTGTTGGCACCACACCGAGTCGAATCAACTCGATTACATCATTATTCCAACTCTAGTAGATCAAGTTTAAAAATATACGATTCTACCCATCGCTACTGCGTCAAACGTCTTTTTGGACTAGTCGTGTCACAGTTTGCATTGAATAGGGTCGTAAGTCACGTAACACTAGCAAAATGACCAGCCCACAAAAATAGACTTACCCCCGTTGTGCCTACAGTGTAAGTAAACGGTTCGAGGTCAAAGTAATAACATGAAACGATACCATCCGCCGCCGGTCGGTCGGTAGGTATAACTTGTTAGTTTTTAAATTCTCCGATCGACCCGCCTATAGGTAAAGCGATGATTTTTCATATTCTTTATGACATTTTGTTATTTTGCAAATGTTTTGTGCTAGTTTTTACCTGTTAGGGTACTGTACCGTAAAAGGGAAAACATGACATTTAAGCTCCCTGTCACGTCGGTGTACCACAGACGGTTTACTCGAAAACTATGTGATGTAGGAATATGGCGTTATATAAAAACATTTGAAAGAAAATTCTTGAAATGGCTTTAGCTGTTCTAGCCTACTACACTAGCAAGATGTCAGTCATCAGGTGATATTATCAAAATTTATTGGTTCATATAATTATAAAAATAGATAGGATAGGAACTCGGTATGAAACCCAACAGACGGACACTAAATTACATTATTTATTGTTGAGTGTAAGCTTATTATGACTAAAATAGCTTTATTATGATTTTAGACCGCATTTCACTATGTCAGATTTACCGCTAATCTCCGAATAAATTCACAAATGGAACCAAATATAAAACAAACTGCCGAGGTGTTTCGAATTTGGTGAAAGGCGACCATAAAATTTCGTAGCAATCCTGTGAGCATTGGACGATTATATGCTGAAAACGGAAAAAGATTATATAATGAAGCTAAGTGTACAATTGTTAGTACAGAATCTGAAATCTAGAACACATTAAGCGTACAATTACTTTTCCTTAAACGAAAGTTAAGCACTTTTTGAGCTCATTCTAACTATAAGCACTTGAGGCCAAGAAAAATACACATAATCAAAAAAGTTTCACGTGTAAAAAGGCCTAACTAAGATTAATGTTCCAAGAATTTAATTATCTATCCGTAGAGTAGGTGCGCAAAACTTTTTCCTTTACGTGACACTGTGGCGTCTTGTGTTTTTTCCTTGCGTGACGTCATACTCTGATAAATTACGTGAAGTGCCGAGTTTGATGTAAATCCTGCAAATATTTGTGCTTGTGTGTAAGCAGATTGAAATGTCACGATTTTATTGGGATAAAAATAGAAGAATGCTTACCTAATTTATCGGGATGGATTGGGGTACCATACAAATATATTTGATTCATTATGTTTGCTTATTTCTTAGATTAAATTAAGTTAAAAGCACTGAATAAAATCAGATGCTATAATATTAATACAAGTTACAAACAATATTCATATTCATATTCATTTATTGCATTCCATAATGTACAAAAATATATAAAACAGATGGTAGGCTTAAATCTAGGAATCAATTATGGACCCTGTTGGGCACAGCACAGCTTAGTAGGAGAGAGGGAGACGTGTCTATACATTATATTATTTTGTTCTATTTATATTTTCCAAGTTGAAGTCAATATTTATTATAATAGATTATATTTATTATATTTATGTATTATTAACGATTTTAATTAAAATATTTTATTGCACTATTTATTTTTTTATTTTATCACAATGAGTAGGTCAAGCATGGTTAAGTGTATCTAATTTATTTTCTAACCACCTCTATTAGGTATATATTTTTTATTATGTCTCATTCATAATTTAATTAATGCAATAAGTGAGAATTTATTTATGCGTTTTTTCCCATTGTAGCTAAATTCTATTTTATTTTTGTATTTAGTTTTTGGTGTTAATGGTTCTTATTTTTAATTATTTTTATATTTCTCAATATACTTCGTATGTTTATTATTATTTTATTTTATTCGGTATTTATTTATTTTGATTTGTTTATTAGAAAATGTATTAAATATAAAATTGATAATATTAAAGTACTTACTTTTAATTAAATTTAGATATGTCTGTATTGTTAACAAATATTATATCATATTCCTAATGGGTTATTATAGTTTATCGTCAAGGTATTCTTTTATACTGTAGTAGCTTTTTCTTATTAGGAAGTGTTTTAATTTATTAACAAAGATATTAAACCTATTTTCATTTTTAATGTTGTTTGGTAGTTTGTTGTATATTTTTATAGACATGACCAGTGGGCCTGAGGAGTGCATTTGTAGTCGAGATGTTGGTAGGTTTAATCTGTTTTTATGTCTAAGTATAATTTTGGTTTGTATGTCTTCGCGTTTGTTATAGAATTCAGGGTATTTTCGGACAAATTTACATAGTTCTAGAATATAAATGCATGGTAGGGTTAAAATTTTGAGGTTTTGGAAATACGGTTTACAAGAGTCAGTTTCTTCAATATTGACCAAAATACGAATTAATTTTTTTTGTAGGATAAAGAGAGTAGATGCGTCTGTACTATTTCCCCATAATATCACACCATAACTGATCCAAGAGTAGGCGTATGCGTAATAGGTAATAAGTGCTGTTTGTTGGTCTGTGGTCTTTTTTATTTCGTATAGGGCATATGAAAAGCTTGATATTTTTGCTCTCAACTTCTTTATGTGTGGTTTCCAATTAATATGAGTGTCTATTGTCAGTCCCAATAATTTAAATTCGTTCACTACTTCTAATTTTATACCTTTGAAAATAAAGTTTATATTTAGGGGTATTTTTTGTCGGGGGTGGAAGGATATTAGTTTTGTTTTAGAGAAATTTATTTCGAGGTTATGGTCATTCATCCAATCAACTGTGTTGGTGAGTATAGAATTTAAGTTGTCGTTTAAATTTAAATCGGTTTTGCATGAAACTAGTAGAGAGATGTCATCAGCAAATAGGACGCATGGTCCCTCAACGGTTTTAGGCAGGTCGTTTATGTAGATCAGAAACAATAAACATCCTATAACACTGCCTTGAGGAATTGAAGCATTTAGGTCTTTTTTATCTGAACGGATGTTTTCGATTTCGTTAGTAGATTCATTGAAGTGTTGTATCTCCACATGTTGTTGTCGGCCCGTTAAATATGAGTTAAGCCAATCGTAAGCTTTTCCGCGTATACCCACTCCATACAGTTTATGAAGTAGGTAATATTCCAAACTGCACTTTGTCATAGGCTTTGGTCATATCTAGTAATACACCAACAGCATATTGTTTGTTATTTATGATATTGAGGGCTTCCTGGATGTATTTATATACTGCTAAAGTGGTTGATTTATTTTTGCGAAAACCGTTCTGACAAGCATCGAATATTTTATATTTTTCGCAGAATGAGTATATTCTATTAGTCATAGCTTTTTCAAAAATTTTGGAAGCGGTGGGTAACAAAGCTATAGGGCGGTAGCTATTGACGTCAGTTTTTGCATTTTTTTTGTGTATTGGTTTGATTATAGCTTGTTTTAGTTGATCAGGGACAGCACCTTCTTCAAATGACTGGTTTATTAAGATATAAAATGGTAAGGTCAGTTCATTTGCGCAATATTTGAGTAGGGTAGGTGGAAGCTCATCTATTCCGTGGCTTATTTTGTTTTTTAGGTGTTTTAAGAGATTGTTTACTTCGCGAGGATCTACTAGGCTGAGAAACATGGTATTTTCGATAGGGTTAAGAACAGGAGCACCGTTTGGTTATATACCGGATAATTGAGAGGTCATTTCTCCAATAGACGCAAAAAAGTTATTAAAATAGTTAGCTATTTGTTTACAATTCGTTGTGAGGTTATTATTTATTTCTAATTTTATATTATCTTTATCTTTTTTTACTTTTTTGTTTGTTTTTTCATTAATAATATTCCACATGGTTTTTACTTTATTCTCGGATTTTGTGATTTTATGTTTGTAATGTATTTTTTTTGCATTTGCTACGGTCTTTTTTAATATCTTTTCATATTTTTTATAATATTGTGTTATTGTTGGGTTGTTTATTTTTAGAGTCAGGATTTTTAATAGTCTTTTGTTCTTGCATGAGAGTTTAATGCCTACTGTTAACCAGTGTTTTTTTTGTTTCGGTTTTAATTTTATTTTTTGTATTGGTATGCACTCATTTAGAATATTATGTAGTGTATTTTGGAACGCTTCGTAATTTTTATTTATATTTTGATTATTTAATAAAATATCATCCCAATTTAGGGTACATAGTTTTGACTTAAATTTTTGCATGTTTGTGGTATTGTATATTCTTTTTTTTGTGCACCACGTAGTTTGTTTATTTTTTTCGGGTAGTACTAGGTGGATAATAGTTCCACTATGATCCGAAAAACCTAATTCTTGTACTGTTGTAAATAATTTATCATCTGTAAAGTTTGTAAATATTAAGTCTAAGCATGTTGACGCATTTGTTGAGATACGTGTCGGGTATTTTATATGTTGTGTGAATTTATATTCCAGCATAAGGTCTAAGAATTGATTACTTTTTAGTCTATTATCTAAAATATTAATATTGAAATCCCCACCCAAAATTACATTGTTTTTGGAATGTTTCATGTTTATATATTTTAATATTAGTTTAAGTTGGTTTATAAATACCTCTTCCTCTCTTCTATTCCAGTATATAGTTATTAATAATATATTTTGTTTAGGTAGTTCACATGCACACACTTCTATAACATATTCAATAGACATGTCTGTAAGGTCGATTATTTCTTTGTGGTTGATATCTTCCTGTAGTAGGATGCAAACACCTCCGCCAGTTCGATTGACCCGAGAGTAAGAAGATGCGATTTTATAGCCGGTGATCTGCACGGTGTCTAGTTTTTGAGGTGAAAGCCAGGATTCAGATAAACATATTGCTTTATATAAAGGGTTTTCTTCTACAAAGGCTTCCAAGATATGCTGTTTGTTGTACTCAAAACTGACTGCTGTATTCACAAATACGTATACGGAACCCGATTAAAAATAGAAACAAAACGACTGCCCTCTATTGAGTCCTACGTTCATTTATTCTTAAAAAAAGGAATAAAATATTATAATTTAAATTTTAGAGTTATAAACATAAAAAATAATCTTTGCTTTACAAAATTTCATTATGACATGAAAATCTCAATCTGTATAACAAATAAAGGGGTTCCATAATTAAAAGAGCATGAAATTGTAACAGGCACACAGACCGGTGAACAACAATTAGTTTAAAACCAAACTCCCATTGCGTTTACTGTATAAATGTTAATTATGCCGAGTTACACCCGACAGAATGTCAGGATAGGCACACTTTGTAAAGTTTTAAGGAAAATTTACATGACAATTAATACACTTGCAGGAAGGAAAATTGTTCATAACTATAACTGGATGGCTTACTTTTTAATTGACTCGTCATATTATTGTTACTTCGCAGTTTTTTATTTCAAAAACATAACTTTTTTATTATTACTCCGGTTTTCTCTTATAATAATTTCCTACAAAGAAGTATCATAATTATTTTTTTAAGACTTAATGGCTAGTTGAGAAATAGAGCCTATTAACAAATTCAAATTAAAATTGGTTATAAAATGAGGAAGATACAAGCATTTTTATTTTATGCTAGACAGAGAACGCATTATGTCGGCTTTTGACGTCACCATCCGATATGCCATATAATTTCTATACTAACGTTTTTTGCGGGAAAGGGACAGAGCATCCGATCTCCATTCCCGCCACAAACTTCAAACGCTTATAATATCTTAGTACTTTATTTGTAGATTTAAATGATTTTCTGTATACGTGTTCTTGTATTTAATTTAATTTTACAAGAGGGCTATTATTTTCAATTAATTGTCATAAAAATGTACTCAATGTTTGACTCTTTTTTAGTGAATTAAAAAAAGGTATACAATTTTATTATTGTTATTATAACAAAAATTTACAGCCTAGTGTGACTGTGGAGAAACTACACCATTATTCAGAAATTGCTGCGGCTTGAAACAAAGCCATCTATCGGTTCAAAACCAAACAAGTTTTCAAACAATAGATAGCTCTCCATAACGATTTACTTTTTTCACTGGGAGTAACAGCGAACACTGTAAATTTATCAGCAAAAATCCTGTCCAAAGTCTGCATTGATAAGTACATTACTTATTTTGCCACTATAATCTTGTAAACAAATACAGTGTTTGTATGGCCTTTTGGTTGACATCAAAAACGAATATAACACACAAACATCTTACTCAAAATCCAGAAACCTTCAATCCCGGAAAACATTCAATTCGATTGTTACGATAGTAATCGAGTCTACCTTTGATAACCATAGCGATTAACTAAATCCCCAACGGCACAACCCTTGGGCCAATCACCTCCCACGCTCGTGCCAAATTAATCCTTGCGTGATTAAGGTTACACTGACTAACATGTATGCATGTCACGACACGTCTTTCTTATTTTGGTTTGGGAAAACTCCGTCATTTCTATGGTAACGCCCACGTGTCTTAATAGAAAGTTTTACTAGTTTGGTATGGGGAAAAAATGATAGCGGGAAAATGCATACATATTGAAGTAACAAAGTCGAAAGAAAAAAACCTTAGATCTTGGGTTCGATTTGTAGGTCGAAGAAAGTATTAGGTATCGTGTTTGTCTATGAAATACTCGGCATAATTCATAATCATAACAGTAGCTCGGAGTTTGGATATGTGCCCAGTAGATGGCTATGGGCTCGTCCCCCGTTACATGGGACCTATATACACCAAATGTGGGTGAACATTAAAACAACTCTCCCTCCAGAGAATACAGTAATAAAAAAAGAACAGATGATTCCCATCCTTATAGAAATCGGCCGTAATCGATTAACTAGTCGACTCACGCCAAAAATAACGCAATTGGTCCTTTCAAAACAGGAGTACATTACCTCCACGTTTGATTACCGCACAGTGATTAACTAAATCGTGTGGAACACCATCCCTTAGCCCAATCTACCCTCACGTACTGCGAGTTGATCCACAAGAGATTACACCAACTTTCTATCGGGCAATTTCTAACAACTGAGTATTAAGCCTCATTGATTGCCTCAAGTTTTGAGCCCTTTTAAGTTGAGGTGTCACTGTTTGGGTTTTATCTTGATTGGATTGCATTTGTGTTTTAACGCCTTGAGGCGTAATTGTAAATTTCTGATTACACCTACATTATTTTGCTAAGAATTCAAAATTTCTAAAACATAATCTTATTTTCTTCATTCGCGTAAGTAACACTATAATTATATTAGTATTATTTATTGAATCTGGCATTAACACATGCCATTTTTGTTTCATCCATGTTTTTATACGGAGGTATAGGTATTTTTATAATAGAACTGATAGTATCAGTTTTTCAGAAAAAACAGTCTTGTTTATTATTAGAAAGAGTGACAGATTGAGGTCCGGCGGACACCACGTCGATACAACTTATCTCTGCCGTTTTATTATTTGACAATATCCTCAATATACAACCTTTCAATAATAAAAGTTGTATATGATCGGTGTACATGGTATTTAAACACTTTTGTGTTATTTAGTATTTGTAAGTATATATAGCTTACTAGGGAGTTGCCGCCCGCATAGGATACCTTTTACATCGGGGGGATATAAATAGCCTATGTTTTATGATGAAAGACTTATTAAAATCAGTTCAGAAGTTTCAGATTTTATCATTCCTTTTAGTAAAGTATAGATTTGTAAGGAAGTTGTATGCTTCCAAATTAATTTTATGACCTATTTATTGTGAATCCGAATATTTTTGTATGTGAGAATAATATATTTATTTGTAAACACACCCACAATACTATATAATTATATTATTAATTAAAATCCATAACAATATCTCAATCTTTTATCAATATTGAGCCATTTAAGTGATACAAATAAATAATAAGAGGCCATACCACAACATTATTAGCGTGTGCTGTGCGAAAGAGATGGAGCCATTTAATATAAAGCTGCATCCTTCTCTCTTTCAATCGCAAAGCGGTCGCAATCTCTGAAATTGACAAGTAATTAAATCGTGACAGACAGCCGCTAATCATCCGCTACAGGATATCGACCTCCCCATCAAAAACAACGTCAAAAGACGTATTACAGTTAAAAATAACCCCAGACAGTAATGATCAATTTCCTAGCTAGACTCCCCTCTGCTTGCACATCAACGACCGCCAGAAAACACATCAAATCTTCGCAATATTTTAACACAAAGGGGATTGGGAAGGGGGACAGAGATTATGGTATGAAAAACACCATGGATGAAGGGAATAAGTTTATAATAAGGAAGTATACCCTTATACTGTTATATTGCGATTTCATATTTAGGGGGAGAGGGGAAGTTTGCTTTTATTTGTTGAACTTTGCTCGTACAACCGATTTACATAATTGCTGCAGTATTTATTGTTATATGACAGTGTTACAATATTTATTTGTGATTCCCTACCCTGATATAAATTTAATTTCCACCCTCAGGAAAAATGTTTCGTAATAAAATACGTGTATATTATTTTTGTTTTGCAAAGTTGAATGTGTAATGAAAACAGCTCAATTTGGACAATTTGTAAGCTACGGTTTCTAAATGAATTAGGTAGAAATTCATACATCGTATGTATGAATTTGTACCTAATTCATTTTTGGACTATGTTTTCTTTAAATTAAGGGCAGAAACTATAGACTGCCACTTGCTACGACTCTTGCATATCTCTCTCTTTTGTTACATACGTTATCCTGCAAATTATGTTCTTGTCGATCTTTTCGAATTCTTAAAACTACCTGGGCCCCTAGACAAGTGGCATGAACGCTAATCCAATAGAATAGAATAGAATTCTCAATGTATGGGAGTGACACTAGCTTACGACATGACATGTCAATTAAAGTCGTAAGCTAGTGTCACTCCCATACATTGAAAATTCTATTCTATTCTATAGGAATAGCGTTCATGCCACTTGTCTAAGCCCTCAGGTAACCAAGACGAACTTCTTGCTCCTTTCGTTAAATCCGAGTTCTATTACTGGTAATTAAGCAGTTGTTACCCAAACTGATCCCGTTGCTCGTTACTTATTTGCGAAGGGAAACGTAGACAGAATCTTCAGCCATTAAGGACCGACTAAAAGAGAGCAAAAATCTCACTGACTACTGCTTTTAGGGATGATACCCTAAAAGTGCGTCAACAATTCCCAAATGAATAGTACCTTTATTATCAAACATTGCAATCGTGTCCCAACACTGTTTCAAACCGATTTACACAAAACAAAACATAACATTATTTTTTTCTACAAAAGGGGCGAGTGTCACGCACTGTGCCGACGCGGTGCCACTCGGTACTGTATTCACCCTATTACACGCCTCACTAATTCCTAATCCAATTAACATAAAAACAATACATTCGTTTAGAATGCTCGAGAATTAAATCGAGGGTTTGAACCGAATGTATTCGGGTCAGCAACGTTACTACAAGTACTTAGTATTAAGAAAAAGATTATTATGTGTAATGAAATATAATATTATAAGATAATAATTAACTCGATTAGGCCCACGAGGTTGTCGACTTACGGAAGGTGAATTCAGCGATCATTGCACCGATCTTTGGGTCAGCCAATGGTCTAATAGCCAAGGGCTTCGATTAGCATCGTGACTGGGTCAAGAAATAGGTACTTTTGGACCATGTTGTTGTTACTATGCATTTCTTATATTTTTACACCATACATGAAGTACCTTAATATACTAATACTATAGAATAACCTTGTATAATTTATTAATTTGGATATTAATTATTATTAATCTTAGTCATTTACATGAGAATGAATTGAGGGGACACTGGATAGAAGTTAGTTGTTGGTATTGTAGGTTGTAGTATGACGGCGTGCTTATGTTATAGAAATACTTATGAAATTTTTAGGTAGAACATTTTAGGTGGCATGAAGAATTTTCAAAAAACCATAACCTACACTACTTCTACGCCAGCATATAAAAATATACACACAGACACAACAAAAAACATATACATACATAAAACTGCACAGTGCAACCATCTGTCAGTCATTCAACAAATGATAAGTAGTAAAATCATTGTTTACTATTTTTTTTTACTTTTTTATTTTTCTAAATATCTGATTAACTTGCCATAATTTTATTGTAAATAGACTGCCTAGCCTACCTTAGAAGATTGAGGGACCTATTTCATCTAAGTTACTACCATCGGATATTAATAAATTATTATACTTACTACGTCGGAGAGGTCACCCTAGAAGGACATACATCGATCTTATTGGCAAGGTCCTCAATAAGGGTCAGGAGCATAGTTCCCTCCACCGGCGTGTATGAAAAGACGTATGAATTTAGAAGAAGTGAAAGAGGTAGGTATGCAGGAGTCGTAGCTAGTGGCGGTCTATAATTTGTATCTACCCCGGTGGGGAAAAGGCGTGAGTGTATGTTAGTGTGTATTATTTTACTTGTAAAATTTTTGTTGGATGTAAAATTGGTTCGTATTCATAGTAATTTCGCAAACACCGTATTTTTCCGAGCGCGGATCGTCAGAAGTGATATTGCATATCTCCGACAATAACAGTCCTTCTGATTCCTCGACCCTTCGTAATTTTACGAGGAGACATCAGGACATAATCTAAGATTTGATTTTGGGCAAAAAGTTTATAGTTTATAGGCGATAGAGAGTCGTCCATTTTATTAGCACTAACATTGACGTTGACTTTTTGTCTCTCGTACTGGTTTTTATTGGTTTTACGATGTAAGTTGAGGGTTAGATTCCCTTTGGTTTTTGATAGGATAGTTTTTATAAGCTGTGAAAGGAAATGAAGCGAATTAGACCTGAGTTTCTAGGCTTTTTGTCTATAGTTTTTGTCGCCGTGAGAGGCGGTAGGGTATGTCCGACTAATACCGACTAAAACAGCATTATGATTTTTTGACAGCCTTTTGTTATAGTCCGACGGGACTCATGAATACATTTACCGCGATCCTGTTAGGCTCCGGTACAATCACTGGACCCCAGAGGCCGTGCCTAACTTTCTTGCCTATCGCAAGCAATTTTTTTTTTGAAATACGTGGCAAACGAGCAGACGTATCGCCTGATTACTACCACCCATGGATACTTGCAATACCAGAGGAGTCACAAGTGCGTTGCCGGTCTTATAACGGTTTGGACCTCCGGTATCCTCACTCACTCGGTGAAACACAACGTAAGCGTTGTTTCACGCCAGTTTTTTCTGAAGCCATGGTATCACTCCAGTCGAGCCGGCCCATTTGTGCCGAAGCATGACTCTCCCACAGTATAAATATTTATATGACCAGCACTCACACAGATAGTTCTGGGTTTAAATGTTTATTCATGTTTATCCATGACATTTGTTCAATGGAACAGCCACGTTTGTTTTAAATAAAATAAAATGAACTAAGTTTAAGACAACCTCCATTTTTGAAGACGGTAAAAAAGGGAGGAACTTTAGTAAAACACTCCCTGTTATGCTGTTTGGCTGTCAAGTAATAAAACTGATCATATTTCGCATCGTGTAAAACGATAGTGTGTATTTCTACCCGTTTAGGGGAAGCAAACTGTACTTACGTCAGCGTTGATAAAACCCTGTTCAGGGTAAGGGCGCAAATAAACTTATACAGGGTGTAATTTTTGTAGGGTATGAAGGAGTTGTAAAGACAAAAAGTAGTAAATATTAATTTATATAATAGTTAAATACGATTTCCAGGTTAACTGTCTCGTGTTGTTATAGATTACATTATAAATATAAGCCTACCCTAGCCCATAAAAACAAGACAACACACTAGGTCTAGCGTTCATTTAAAAAAGTAGGTACCTTCGATTCAGTAGTCAAAATAAGTATTCAAATATTTTACGATAAATAGGTTTATTATAAAATAATCGTTTTTATTTAAATTCAACGAATAAAATCAAATCAATTACTAAGACATATTAAAATGTTATAATGATTTAAAATATATTTTATTGTTTTTTAGATCTAATTACATAACTCGATTACTCATGCTTGATACAAACAGCATTAATACCATACAAACTAACTAATATTGAAGTTTTGGCCACAACGAAGCACATGAGAGACATAACAAAATTGCCCAAATATCGAAATTCAAATAATTCCCACCCTTTACCGGATCGCTCCCTACTCGTAACCGGATATACGCCGCGAGCGCCACGTGACCTCGGACTTCCGACTACGATTCGCCAAAACTGACGTGCTATTTCTACACCAGTTATACTTGACCTCCCCTAACCTCCTTTGCGACTAAGATGGTCGTAATAAGAAAGGAGTCAAATAGCAAGACCGCAGGCCAAGTTATGTTAGACAATTGTTTAACCGACAAGCAATCCATCTGCCAGAGCAAATAAATCGACAGTTTAATTTCGAAAGAAGGTTAGTTTTCTTGTAAGATACGACGCACGCAATAATAAGTTATAAACTTGTATCTTCATACTATTTCTAAGTAGTTTTAAGTATGTACCTGATCTAGGGGTCGCAAATGCATGATCGCGTCCTGTTTTTGGGGTCGTTTCTCTGGCCAAACAGTGTTATTGGGTTTTGTGTTATGGGTTTTACGAAGTTCTCACTAGCATTGATTGGCTAATGGCAACAGACCAAAAAATGTACTGCCAAACTATGAACAGTCCCGAAAGCACCAATATGTACATAATCACTGAAATTTAAAAGCAATTAAGAGTATCTATGTAATTGTCAAAATGTAATACAAATCATAATAGCATGTGTATAAAAAATACGTCAGAACACCATCTCATTATGTAAATAAATAGTTTCAGAGAAAATCGTTGTTGGATCACTGAATGTGTACATATTAATGCTCGTGAGTGTACATAAATGTACAACAGTTCAATTCTACTTTAAACTCTTGAGGTATACAGGATAGTTGGTACATTTTTTTTTTTAAATTGACAAATTAAATATATATACCTTCATTGTTTCTTCATTCTAGGAGCAGAAACCGTGTAACGAACTCCTCCTCCAAACATCCCTATAAACTACATTTAATAATTACTGATAACTTACGTAACACCATATTCCTCGTCAGGCGCCATCTTGCGTCTAATAGGACCTCATAACATTAGATAATACGAATATTGCCGATAGCTGAGTTAATAAATTACCATTGTACTATATAGCAGAAGCCATCCCACGTCTCTAAAAGCTATAACGGACAAACGTACAAGGGTTTTGGTATTATTATTTACTTTTATTTTATCTTTGTGGGTGACTCACATACACCACTTACATTGTTTACACATATTTACAACATAAACAATAACATAATTCAATAAACAATTTAAATCAAAATTATATTTACAATCAAAAGTATATCTATCATACATCACACTTTCACTCACGTACAATCAACCATACAATCACAATCCACAATTAAATAATCAAAACATAATAATATTACATTATAATAATTCGCATAGTAACAACGGACACACACCTCGCTGATGCACCGCGTGACGTAGGCGTAGGCGCATTCCACAACTTACATGCAGCCACCGCGTGATCCGAACACATACGCTGTCGCGCTCGCCTCTGTCACTAGTCACAGCCTACGCTTGTCGACGCCGGACGTTTGTCCATCCGCCGCGCTTACCGCTACCCGCTTACAGTCGTATGCGCCTTATTATTGTTATACTCGCATAATAATTTTATATATTTTCTATATTCACAACTCTTCTGTGCCTTCTACTCTTTATTCTTAAACTTTTAAATAAATTGGTTGTGATTGTGAAGTGGGACTTATTTGTTTACATTCTGTGTTGAACTGTGCCGACCCCCTACATCACCACCAAACTGGTGACCCCGAAAGAACACCTGAAGGACACTGTGAATATGAGCAGCGACGACAGTGATTCAGCGAAATCGCAACGCGGCGTTGAAGCCCACCGCCGGCCAAGTAAATGTGAGCGCGTTTCCACTGACCGCGAACATCAGTTGGAATTATTTAGAGTTGGCGTACGTATACCCCCTTTTTGGCCTGAAAAACCACAAATATGGTTCTGCCAAATTGAAGGTCAATTTAAGCTTGCCAGGATTACGGATGACGACACCAAATTCCATTACGTCCTCGCCCACCTGGATCGACAGTACTCAGTGGAGGTTGAAGACGTCATCACGGACCCGCCATCTACTGGCAAGTACGAGAAGCTCAAGAGCGAGCTTATTAAGCGTCTTTCGGTGTCGAAGGAGAAGAAGGCGAAGCAGCTTCTGCAGTCAGAGGAGTTAGGCGACCGCAAACCCTCTCAGTTCTTGCGGCACCTGCAGCACCTAGCAGGACCTACAATACCCGAAGACTTTCTTCGCACGATATGGACCAGTCGTTTACCAGGTAACCTGCAGACCATCATCGCGTCACAAATGAGCCTGTCCCTCTCGGAACTTGCGGACCTCGCAGACAGAGTTCATGATGTGGTGCCTACGTCGTCTCAAGTCGCATCGACGTCAAGGCCTAGACCTGAACCAACGGCGGACATGATGGGACTCATTATGGAGCTGACCAGGAAGATAGACGCACTGACCACAGAAGTGCATGGTCGCTCCCGGTCTCGTACCAGACAGTCCTCGAACTGCAGGAGTCGCACACCAGCTAGAAGGTCCGACTCAAATTATAGGAAGTTCCCGAATTGTTGGTATCACTTCAAGTTTGGCGCTCAAGCGAAAAACTGCATACGCCCATGTGACTACAATTCGGGAAACGCCCAGGGCAGTCGATAATGGCGGCTGAAGATTGCCCTACTACAACTGGTCGCCTGTTCGTGACGGATCGCAAGTCGAAAGTTCAGTTTCTGGTGGACACAGGAAGCGATTTGTGTGTCTTCCCTCGATTTGCGCTACCACAGCGTCAACGTGCGAAGACGGAATATCAGCTGTGTGCAGCCAACGGTTCGACCATCGACACCTACGGTTATCTACAGGTCGTCCTAGATCTAGGCTTACGTAGGGCTTTTGCTTGGCGTTTTATTATAGCCGACGTCACCAAAGCTATAATTGGTGTAGACTTTCTTTCCTTCTACAACCTCATAGTGGATATTCGCAATAAGCGTTTAATTGATGGTACCACTAATCTGTCAGCTGTAGCTTCTGTAGCATCAATTACTGACAGCTTAATTTCCAGTGTAAAGGTTGTGACTGGTGATAGTGGCGATAACGAATATGCTAAAATTCTTTCTGAATTTCAGGAAATCACACGACCAGCAGGCACTCCATTCACACCAAAACACAACACCACACACCACATTCGCACCACACCAGGCCCCCCAGTATCGTGCTCCCCGCGAAGACTAGCCCCGGAGAAATTAAAAATTGCCAAGGCTGAGTTCGAGGCAATGTTGGCGAACGGTACGGCTCGACCCTCAGAGAGCCCCTGGTCGTCACCTCTTCACCTCGCCCCGAAGAAAGACAATGGTTGGCGTCCTTGCGGCGACTATCGGCTTCTCAACGCAAGGACAATTCCTGATAAGTACCCCATCAGACACATCCATGACTTTGCCCACAGCTTATCTGGTTGTAAGATCTTTTCCACTATAGACCTTGTTAAGGCTTACAATCAGATACCAGTGTTCGAGCAGGATATCCCAAAGACCGCCATCACTACACCTTTCGGACTCTTCGAGTTTCCGTTTATGACGTTTGGGCTGAGAAATGCCGGCCAAACTTTCCAAAGATTTGTTGACGAAATGACCCGTGGCCTAGATTTTTGTTATCCCTACCTCGACGATTTTCTTGTATACTCGAGAAACGAGACGGAACATAAAGAGCACCTTCGTCAACTCTTCACCAGGATGAAGGATTACGGTATGCTCATTAATACCGCCAAATGCGTCTTTGGTGCATCAGAGGTAACATTTCTGGGCTACCACATTTCTCAGCACGGAACCAAGCCTTTGGAAAGCAAGGTCCAGGCTATTAGGGAATTCCCAGTACCCAAAACAGCCAGGCAGCTTAGAAGGTTCCTAGGTATGGTAAACTTCTATAGGAGGTTCATACCTAGGGCCGCCCAGATTCAAGCGCCTTTGCATGCCCTACTGACCGGTACTGTAAAAGCTTCACAGCCTGTTGACATAAGCGGAAACTCGTTGAAAGCCTACGAAGAGTGCAAGGATAGTCTTTGCAGTGCGGCCTTGTTGGCTCACCCTGACTCTGAAGCAAAGCTGGGCCTAGTCACGGATGCGTCTGACTTTGCAATAGGTGGAGTCTTGCAGCAACTGAAGGATGGAAGTTGGCAGCCTTTAGCCTTTTTCTCTCGTAAGTTGAGCCCATCGCAAACGAAGTACTCCCCGTACGATAGAGAGCTCCTTGCCACCTACGAGAGCATAAAGTACTTCCAACATTGGCTGGCAGCTACCACCTTCACAATCTATACTGACCACAAGCCCCTATGTTACGCTTTCCATCAGCGGAAAAGTAACTGCTCGCCACGTCAGTATAGACACCTGGACTACATCTCGCAATTCTCGACTGACATCCAGCACATCGCTGGGAAGGATAACGTCGTTGCTGACACACTCTCCCGCGTCGAAGAATTGCAAAGTCCCGTAGATCCAGAGGTACTAGCGAAGGCTCAAGACTCCGATCCTGAGCTTGCCCAATTCCTTAAGGAAGAATCCCTCCTGCGCATAAAAAAGATTAGTTTACCTGGGAGCCACATTAAACTGTACTGCGACGTCAGCACAACGACTCCCAGGCCCTTTATCCCCAAACCTCTGCGCAAACAAATCTTTGAGACGTTGCACTCGTTGAGCCACTCCGGCGCTAACGCAAGTGCAAAGCTTGTAGCACAACGCTACGTTTGGCCACAGGTACGGCGAGACTGTCGCGAATGGTCTAAGGCATGTTTGGCATGCCAGCGCACAAAGGTGAATCGACACGTTTCCACCCCCTTGGGTACCCTCGATTTACCTTCAGCGCGATTCAAATATGTCCATCTAGACCTCATCGGACCGTTGCCTCCTTCCAATGAATATCGGTACTGTCTGACACTCATCGATCGCTTCACGCGATGGGTTGAAGTCGTCCCTATTACCGATATTACAGCGGAGACTGTGGCCAAAGCGTTTTTGTCGGGTTGGGTGTCTCGATTTGGTTGTCCTACCGATATTGTCACCGACCGCGGTAGACAATTCGAATCTGCCCTATTCCAACATTTGTCCAAATTTATTAGTTTTCAGCATCGCAAGACAACCGCCTACCACCCTCAGTGCAACGGTCTAATCGAAAGATTCCACCGACAGCTTAAAACGGCCATCAAATGTCACGCCGATAGCAGCTGGACCGAATCTTTGCCATTTGTACTGCTTGGCATAAGAAGTTCCTTCAAAGAAGACCTTCAGTCATCTTCTGCCGAGCTTGTATATGGTGAACCTTTAAGACTGCCGGGTGAATTTTTCGGCCATAAAGTTGACAAGTGCACGACTGATATTACTGACTTCACAGCCCGTATCAGAACATTTGCCAACAACCTACGGCCAGTCCCGACGTCGCACCATTCAAAGGACAAAATCTTTATTCACAAAGACCTCTCTTCTTGCTCCCATGTCTTTCTGCGGGACGATTCGTTGAGAGGTGCCCTCCAACCGGCATACACTGGTCCCTATGAGGTGATCGAAAAAGGTGCCAAAGTTTTTAAAATTCTAGTAAAGGGAAAAATCGTGACAGTATCTCTAGACCGACTTAAACCAGCCTATATACTGTCCGATACCAATAACACCCCTACTACTACTTCTACTACTACTCATGTGTCTAATTCAACACCATCCACTCCAGTGGTAAGAACCACACGATCTGGCCGACGAGTTCAATTCCCGGACTACTATCGCCCGTAGCACGGTCTCTGGAGGGGAGTGATGTGGGTGACTCACATCACTCCCCACATCTTCATTCCGGTCACGTACGACCTCCACCTAGGGAACAAGACTTTTATATTGTTTTTTTCTTTAATTAGGCCCAAGTAGGGTAATAATGAATTATTGATATGATACCATAGAATCATCCTCGTTGGATACTGTTGGCGTTTTCTTTTTTTTGTGGGTCAATAGTAAGTATATTAGTATATTCAATTTTTTTAATTACATACTAAGCAGTTTTGAATCAAGATACGAATTCCTTACTGAGTATAAGATCAAATGGTTTTTTTTTAAAGCTTACTAGCAGTGTGGGTCGCACATTACTAGTAATCCCGTTAACCCCTCGTACTAAGCTAAAATGCTTGTATTACGAGTGGGTTCACGTCGGTAATGCAATGGGTCGGTTTCGAACCGGCAACCACATGATCGCAAGTCCGACGCCCCCGCCATTAGGCTACCGCCGCTAATGTTAACAAACATTATATAGTTTTTTAAGTATTATATAATAGTAGGTATATTATTATTATACAAACAAACTTCTACCAACGCACAAAATAAACAAAAATACAAAATCTTTTAAGAGACCAGACGGACAGTAGCTGTACCTATTGCCAGAGTTTATCTAAAACTACACCGAAATAATTTTAGGCAAAAGAATTTAACCCTCCACTGCAAAATGCAAGTAGGTATCATCCCCCCGGACGATTTGGTAACCAAACACGACGCGTTTTTCGCCCGCCAAATAAACCCGTCTACGCATATTAGTATCAAATACCAACGAGGGTACTGTGTACCGTCTCAATACGAATATGACTTGATTAACCGTAACGAGTCGACTTGTTACGATATTGACATAATACCAACTGATGTCTCTACATAGGAAGTGCTGTATTATCATATAATTTGAATTCGTTTACAAAGTAGCGAATCGAAAGATTCACTGGTTTGTGATTTCTAGAGATGCTTTTAAATATTTATTGCCAGCATTTTGTAAAGAATTGAATGCTGTTTGTATTCCAAGAGATTTCCGGAATAAATTGTTTTTGGGGATTAATCACAATGCCCATTACCAAACTAAATAATTTGGTTTCATTCAATCATTCAAATCCTTTGACGCAAAACATGTTTTAGGGAATGTATGTACTTGCATATATTTAGTTACAAGTGTGCGTGTATATTAAAACATGTGTGAATGTGGAAGTACCGAAAGGGGTATGCAAGAGTCGTAGCAAGTCGCAGTCTAAAGGTTCCTAACTCTGTAAGAAAAAGGCGGCGTCAGTGTATATATGTTACTGTAAAAGCTCGAACTACGGTAAATCTTAAGATTTAAGTGTAAGTCTTAGGATTTACCAACATGAGTTGGTAAATGTAAGTATTTCTGAAAATACGACGATTTTTTCGAGCTTTTACCATTCGAATTCAGTATATGCTAGGTTTTACCACTGTCAGCTGGTAGATGTTGGTTTTAGGAATAAAACTCATACTTCTGAGTGGTTTAAAAAAAAATAACCACCATCCCCTTCTAACCTAACCTATCCGAGTCGGGATGCCCCAAGTTACGAGCTCGCTGCGCTCGCTCTTGTATCCTAAATTCTCCTAGTACAGGAATATTAAATTTTGTAACCGATCCCTTCGCCTTCGACATCGTTTTTGCGACAAAATATCATAGCGTTTTATACGCCTGTAATGAACAGCTTCCTTCTTTTTAATGTTCTTTGCAGTTGTTACTTCCTCTAAACATTTACCGTGCCATTAATGTAAATCCTAAGATTTACCAACGGAATGGTGGTAGTTCGAATCGCAAACCTTGTGGGACATTTACCATTAGGAATTGGTAGATCTTAGGTTTTACTGGAATATCTTAGGATTTACTGCAGTTCGAGCTTTTACAGTAACATATACTAGGTACATATACTACATAGGTATTTTTATTTGTATTTATCCGTCCCTAACACCAGTCTTACTTTCTTATCATTAAATTTAATAATAACATTGCCTTATTAGAATATTTCAAGTAGCATGGGAAACAACTACTCTAATAATCTCGGGTTCGATTCCCAGGTCGAACAAACTGTTGGGTTTTTCTATGAAATTTTCAGTAGCAGTTTGGAGATTGGATGCGTGCCCGGTGAATGGCAATAAGTTCGCCCCCTATTACATGAGACCTAAATATACCGGCGAACTGTGAGTGTAGGTACAGTAAGTAGGTACACCTCTGCCTAACTGTTCGGAAAATACAGGCGTGATGGTATGTTATATAATTAGATTGGAAACCATCACTAAAATAGGAATATCTGTACAAATCCACCACCACTACCTACTGTCTACCATGTTATTTTAAAACGCGATATCAATTATTTCAACCGACCCAGTTGTCCCGAAAATACGCACAACGCTTAGTTATTTCTATGAATAATAAATACCGTTATTGATTGAACACGGAAATAGTAATCGATGGTTGTATCGTTTATCGAAATGGAATATTCAAACGCATTTCATAAAAACTATCAACCTACAATTATCAATTTGACGCTAACAGAAATAAAAGTGAAAAGAAGTTATTCAGAAATGGTATTGTTTTTTTTATGTGATAACTCGGCAAACTAGCAGGCGAGCTACCTAATGGTAAGTAGTCATCGCTTCCCATGGACATCTGCAAAACCAAAGGAGCTGCAGATGCGTTGCCGAGCCTATTTAAAGAAAAGGGAGGGGACGGAGAAAAGGAGAAGGAAGGGGACTGTAGGAGAAACTAGGCCCCCGGCGCTCCACACTCATCATACGAAACAACAGTATGCATACTGCTACTTGACGTCGATATTCTGTGGGAGGGTAGTACTTCCCCGATCGAACGAACCCATTCATGCTGGGATGTAGACATGCCAGCAGGCACTACTATTACTAAATTATATGTTTGTATGTATAAAAGGTGCTGTTGAATTTGAAATTGGGTTGTGGAGGTCTGATGGTAGTTGCTAAGACAAATGAGAAAGAAACTCAATAAAACCCTAATCAATACATTTAATTATTGAATGTAATTTAAATAATTTCGTTACATTGCAATGAATAATATTTATTAATTTTTTATTACTAAATTTTTCTAAAAAGCTTACTAGCAATGTGGGTCACATATTACTAGTATTCATGTTAACCCCTAATGCTAAGCTAAATGCTTGTGTTAGGAGGTTCACGTCGGTAGTGCAATGGGTGGGTTTCAAACCGTCAACCACAAGATCGCAATTCCGATGCCCTAGCCATTAGGGTACCGCCGCCACATAGCTTTAATATGCTTTCAATCTACATTTATGTTATCGACATGCATGAAAAATGCTTTTTTATTAAAATTAAAATCATGATCCGTGACTAATAATACTCTTTTTAATTTATGAATTTACTACCTGGTAAGGTAATCTTACATACATACATATCGTCACGCCTCTCGCCCATGGGGTTATGTAGAGACCATAGGTTTCCACTGGAAATTAAAATTAATAGTACCTTATGACCTCATCTATCATTATTCTCTTCTTCCGTTTTATAATACTGACGGCACCCACACGTTCACTTCTCCACTCAAAACCGTTGCCCGAAACAGTTTCTCTCGGAATTTTTCACCCGAAAGGGTAACGCGATTACCCTCGGCTCGCTCCCTGACAATAGTCGCCCGACACTCATAATTACATTTGCATAAAGACTAGAATCGCGTGCTGGGTTTGCCGGATGGGTTGGATTAAGCGACGTAAAATCTAATGAGCCCCGCTGATAAAATAGCCTTGCCTCATTAGCGACATTAAAGTGCAATAGGATCTTGGTGGATTTTAGTGCTTTTTACGTCAGAAGTATAATTTAGAATGAAAGCGGCAAATATTATTAATACTTACAAATAGCATCTCAAGGTGACGTCAGGGACATCTATTGAAAACTTTACATACTATGTACCTACTTTATTAGAATTTTTTTTCATAAAAAAATACATCGTTAACGATATCTAACATATTGTTTTAGTGCCAAATATACATAAAAAATAAACATACAACATAAAAAATATTATGTAAGGTTCGGTTTAGCAGTCCAAACGTTACTACTGTTTAACTTCAAGACACTTATAATAGTTAAATAAAAATAGATTTTAAAGAAAATAATTTGTATAACCGGCATCCAAACTTGATAAAAAACAATCATAAAACTGAACCAAGAATCAAAATACATAAATAGCCCTAATGGCATTAACAAAAGCAATAAAAATGACGCATGAGAAAAACCTTAATGACAAAACAAATCTAAAGCATTTTATTACACTTGTACACAACATCATAATTCTGGAAGTAATAAATGGCGCCTTTGACATTAAATTGAACAAATCCATTTGAAACACAGCCATCCATTAACTTGAGTATGTCATACATCGTGTAATAAAATTTAATGGATAATGCTCTTTGTTATATGTTCATTAAAATTTATAGTTATAAAAAATGTTGAGGCTGTTTGCCCACTCCATTCTATTCTTTATAATGTCAGAACTTTGCCTGCATAACTACGCGGAGAAGATATTTGACAGGTACCAATCTCCGTAGCTTAGTTGACACAAGCTTCTAATGGACCAAAACGGAGGACATTAATTCCAATTCTGCCTAATGTTGAATTTTTAAAAACTAAAACTTATGTTTCTGCTCTCAGAGTTCATTTTTGAAGACACAAATATATTGGCAAATACGCTTTCGCTAGGCAGTAGTGTTCTAACATCCTTTTGTTGCAGGTTTTAGGGTCTAAGTTTTTTTCTGTAACATGATCGATTATATTTTTTTTTTAAAGTCACAGCTTTCAATTTTGATCTTAATGTCATATGACAAAATGAAAATAGTTCTCTAGAAAAATGCAACTTACGAAATGTTTTTTTGTGTAACACGATTCAACTTTATGTTTAGTTTATTATAAAGTATTGTTACTTTTTTTTCTGACACAGGTGTCAATTTCGATCGAGATGTCATAGGACAAAACGAAAGAAATAGAAATTCTTCAGTACAACAAACGCACACGCGAAAATTATAATATGAAGCGCTGTAAAAATAGGTCAGGCCAAAAAAGGTTGAAATATTTAAAACTTCAGACTACAAACAAAGTACCTGAAGCATTTTAAAAATTATAGTTCCACTAACGTAGTACCCTAGTCAATATACATCGCGTGACAGGAAAACATTATCGTTCGATTCTCCGTCGAATCATTAAAAGATCTCTATCAAGGCGATGAGCTCCTAAATTTAATTTTTAATTAAGTTACCCCGTCGGTTTGAAGGTTTGAAGCCTTATTATCGATCTTATTTGATATCAACGTCAAAAACCCAAGTTTTTGGTATCAAATTGATAACTTAATACGGCTTTTAATATGTATTTTTTAAATAAAAATTATTACAATTCAGCTGGGCAGCTTCATTACGTAATATTCAGTTAACATCAGCAAAAGTCTGCTACAACAAAATTGTGGAGGTCACACAATAATCATAGCTACATTGTGCCTTTACTTGTAAGTAAAAAGTTTCGGTGTTGTGCATACTCAGATTTTAGTCTAGATTACACAAAATAGGTTAATAACTTACAAGGTATAAACTGTATAAATTCGGTAGAAGCAATCGATTTTAGAATACTTGTACGATGTATACATCGTATACTCGTAATAATTATAATTCATTTATTAAACAATTCCAGTATACTCACTAATGATGACAATAAAAGGATAGGGTTGAGCATAAACAACATATTTATATGCCAATCATGCAAATTATTTAATATCTTACGACATTACTTTGCTACATATCAATACATTAGATATGGTCAAGAACCATAAACAGAACTAGGTACCTATAATCTATATTTTACTTTTTAAATTAGCATAATTTGTAATTACTGTAGCTATACCATTTTCTTCTCGTTTTAACTAACTCCCTCGTGACGTCAGTATATACGAAATCAAAAGAAGCAGGGGTAAACATAAACAACAGATTGCAATGCTTAACAGAGTCCTCATCGAGTAAATGTTCTTATTTGTTGAATGCTCCGCGGGCGCCTCGGAGGCGAGCAGAATCTTCTATTTGAATAATTTGATTAAGGACTACTGCACATGTGCGACTGAGCTGCTGTTCGTTATTCACCGTGCCTATGCTCTGAATATTTAGTAGAAGATTGGTAAGTATTGGTAGTACATTGTAAAACTATTTGTCTCATCGACTGTTTTTGTTGAACATAATAATCTTAATTATTGAAATTAATAGGATTGTGTCACTCCTCGCACATGCTACAGTTACTAATTATATCGAACGTAGATACAAATATTATGTATTTATTGATTGATAGATAGTGAATATTTCAAGGTTAGATTATTTCAAGTATTTTATTGCCTGTATATTTCTTTTCATAAGAATAAAATTAGTATTAAATTAAGGGCTTGATACAGAAAGTAGTACTTCTACATACGGCGCGTATTGTTAAGAGGTTCGTCTCTCTGGGGCCCTGAACACCGGTGGCTTGGACCCTGTTCCCGACATCGGTGGACTACTATTTTTATAATTTTAAATGTTTTTATTTTATCTTCTGTCTTTTTAAAAATATTTAAAAATGTAAATAATATGGTGTTACATTGAATAAATAAATAAATTAATTAATATAATAAAACATAGATATTATTTAAAAGAATGTTAAAATCGTACAATGGGACAAATAAAGTTACAAAATATATAAAATTAGGTCTTTAGTGGGAAACCTTTAGTGGCCAATTTAGTAGCAATATTGGATTGTAAATTAGTCATTTGACCCAAAAATGTATGTATCTTGTACCTACCAAGTTTTACTACAAGAAGATATAAGTACAAGTAGCATACTTAATTCGATTACAAATAATAATTTTAGTTAGTCAAACTGACGAGAAATAACATCTTCGACGTAAATAAGTACTAAATACTTAAAGTATTATAAAATTTTTATAAACTTTAAAGACGCCACTTATTTCTTATTACTAAATTTTAACAAAATTAGACTCGCTTTAATAGCCCTAATCATAACAGAGAATGATTGTCTCTGTCAAAATAACATCACTGAAACTGTTAGATTAAAAGTCATTACCATCTGACACGGCAAACTAACATTTTGATGTCAACTTGTCGTTCGCGTATCGCAAGCCTTATAGAAGCGACCGCAAAATACCAAACACTTACGACCCTATGACTTAATCAATAAGGACCAAAATACACTTGTCTCGTGACCTCGATAAATCTTTATCGATTGACGGCTCAAGATGTTTTCGATTCTATTTATCTGTACTTTGAAGTGTGTTCATTTTGATCTTTTATTACGTGAAAGCCAACTCAGTTTGTGTACTGGAACGTCCAATCGGGAAATCTATGTAGTTACTTAAACAGAGTTCTTATTTTTAGATACAATACAGGAACTTGTTGATAATGAAAAAATATATCATAATAGATGTGGCTGATTGTTAATATTTTATGATAATCAGATTAACGGCAACGGCTCGTACTAATTCAAGGATAATTCAAACGGATACTTAACGAATACCGAAAAATTTAATTTCTTCTTGTATCTGTTACTGTGTGTTGTTGTTGTTTTTCTTTGGCAATATTTAGAGACAATTCAAGACAAGTTTTAAAATAAATAACATACGATCACGACTGTTTTCCTCGAAGGGCTAGGCAGAGTTGTACTTAATGTACATCCACAATTCACCGGTATGTATAGATCCTATGTAATGTAGGGCGAGCCTATTGCCATTCACCGGGCACATAGCCAAACTCCCAGGTGCTACTGAGAATTTCATAGAAGTACCCAATCACACTGCTAGACCTGGGAATGGAACCCAAGACACTACCACTAGACCACTGAGGCGGGCATTTAAAACGAAATAGTAACCAAAAATTAAACGAAATTATAAATTTATTGTAATGAAGGAAGAGTTCGACTGCGGGCACGATTCGAATCTGCGTCTTCTGTTTTTTCCTTCATTAAAATAACTTTATAATTTTTGCATGGAAAATGCCTAAAAATCCATTTTTCTTTATAATTTAAATTATAAATTGCTGACGTAAGGCATACGAAGAAAAATAAGCCACCGATTTAGAAGACATTCGTTTCTCATTCGAAAAAAAAGAATATACCTCGGGTGATTGCGTGCCAGTTTTCATCAGGTCAACGACCTATAAGTACCGAATGTACTTCTAATTGTAGTAATAAATAACATTTAAGGGTATATATTTTTTGTTTCCGTACCGTTCTGATGGTATCGTTTATCAAAAGATCTCTTGGTAGTTTAATTGGTGGGAGAAATTTGCAATTGTAATGGAAGAATATTTATTGCTAGGTTATATGAAAAGGATATCTAATGAAGAAGAGAAGAATAAAGCAAGTAACACAGCACGTAAAATGTGATATTTTTTTAACGATATTTTTTATGATAAACTTAGTTTTAATGACATTGTCTTTGGTTCTTGGTCCTACTAAATCGTGCTGTGCCCGACAAGGTCCATAATTGATTCTACTTTTAAGCCTTACATCAGCATTAAATATTACCTACATTACATTATGGAATGCAATAAAGAATTGAGTATTGAGTACCTTTGTCAGTTATGTTTTATATATTTTGGCATTAAATAATTGTAAATATCTACAAAGACATCAATTTTCTAGTGAAAGAAAAATTCGATCTCAGTCAGACCTACGTCCCTCCGGTTAAGTTAGGTAAAGTGTCCGGTGTACTCATCCGAAAGGACGCAGATTCGACTCCTGTCCGAGATTCAGAATTTTTGGTTTATAAAAGTTCAGGTTCCCCTTAGGGGAAAACGCCCTAAAAGGCGAAGGGTTTTCCGACTCTAATATAACAAAAACACAAACTTAACTGTCCTGAACCTATAGTGAATTTGTTTTTCTTTTTAAAAAGTATTACTCGTCTTAATATTAATAACAAAAAAACCTTTACAAAATCATTGCTTGCTCATCAAGCGTGAGCAAAACTCTCGTGTTTCCCCTTAGCTGTCAATAATTTTAATATTGTATATTACCGACGACTTAATCGCCTCCATTCACGAGCTAATTGAAAAGATCAAACGTTTGAACGATTGAATGCCGATAATCCTCTTTTGTTACTTTCAATACACTTTTGTTACTTTTGTTACTTTAGAACGCGCTGAGATAATACGGGGATTTATAGAGCTTATTGGATTAAAATTATGAACGTGTTATGGCTATAGTAATGAGCTTGATCAATCGATCTTCAAGTTTCAGATAAGCTTACTTCGGTCAGTCTCTGGATGGGTTACCAATCAAAGCAGATTGAAGCTTAAGCGGGATTTAGCTTAAGAGGGATATATGAATACGATAAAACAATCGTTTTAAGTCTGCCAACCAGTTAAACCGGATTTCAGTGTTGCTCAGAAATTGGGTTGAGGAGGTTTTAATCAAACTGGTAATTAACATAAAATAATATTATGATTTTTTTTTAAAAAAAAAGCTTACTAGCAATGTGGGTCGCACATTACTAGTATTCTTGTTAACCCCTCGTGCTAAGCTAAAATGCTTGTGTTACGAGTGGGTTCACGTCGGTAGTGCAATGGGTGGGGTTCGAACCGGCAACCACATGATCGCAAGTCTGACGCCCTAGCCTACCTTAGGCTATCGCCGCTTCAAAATAATGTATTTGTGCGTTAAAATACTGCGCTAAAAGTAAAGTAAAGTTTTTCCAGGATAAGTAAAACGCGCAGTTAACATCTTATGAATTATTTGTCAAAGTAAAGGTTATTCGTATTAACTAATCCAAGTACCTACGCTTTTCCATACTAACTAAATAGGTACATGAATAAACCTACTAGAATCCGAGTCATGAGTATGTGACCTATAAATATAAACTGTTTCTCGATTTTCGTGAAAACCTTTGCTTGTGAAAGGTATCCTTTTTTGTCACAATAAAAATAAATCCTACATCTCCTATAAACCTAGTACAAAATACAAAATCAAAGAATTCCTTTACATTCTTAACAAACCAAACCTAATCTATTTCCTATAAAAAACAAAAGGCAACGTTTACGCACGTAGCGCTACGCCGTAGCCCTCTACGAATTCGTAGCAATCAACTACAAAGTAATGGTCGGATGCCATGTCAAAGGAATTCCATAAAATGTGCGGTGAAAATACAGTTTTTTAGCGTACGGCCACAAAGTGAGCGACCGCAGCGTAAAATTCTGGTTATTAAAAATGTACTGGATTTTACTGATGCAACATTTTTTAAGAAATACATGCTTATTTGTATATAATTATTAGGGCATTGGTTTCGATGTTGTTGTATTTATTTCGAAAAGCATTACGCACGGCTACAGGTCAAGCTATAAAAATCCAGTTTACACTGGCTCCTTAGTTTATTAAAAGCCTTCACAAGCATTTAGCTTAGTACGAGGGGTTAACAAGAATACTAGTAATGTGCGACCGACATTCCTAGTAAGCTTTTTTTTTAAAAAAAATAACTTGAGAGGTGTCAAGGGACACCCGGATGGAACGAAGTTCCTTTCGATTAATTAGTGAAGGAATTGTAATGTTTTTTTTTTTAAGTTATAATAATATTTTTTTTATTATTAACAAATATAATGTAATATAAACAAAATGTAAAATAAAACAAAGAGAGAGAGAGAGACAGACAGACAGAGAAACATGTGCACGCCGCACAGCTTACAATAGCTTACTATAGCAAAAAGTGTCGTGACAACTTTTCGTAAGATTTTTTTCCGTCTAGCCCCCTTTCACAACGCGCGATAAGGAACTTCGGTCCAAAAAATATATGCGAGATCAGCTTAAACTATAACATATAGGTTGACCTGCAGCCATAGCCTATACTTTGTTGCGGCTAAGCTAAGGCTGTTTTAGAAGCCACAGCACTTGCCGAACGTAACGAATGGTAAAGAAATCTTAAGCGACGCTTTGCGTGATCGTACGCGTGGTCAATGGGAATTCGGCCAACAAACAAATACTAACTTTGACTTGAAATTACGTTTTGTAAATATTTTGTAAGATCATTTTTTGGTTTATTTCTTTTCCTAAAGTAGGCAAATATCACGAATTATGAGAGCATAGACCGAAAGTGCTGTATTTCGTCAGAATGCGACATTTGGCATTTTCCTACTATAAAACATGTCCTGACTTTAATTATAATTAAAGTAAAATAATTATTGTCAAGAATTTTATTAACGTTATGCTGGAATTATTTTTGTTAAAGTTTGTTAAGATGTTTTGAGCATGTAGAGCGAATGGAGGAACGGAGATTTACAAAACAAGTATATATAGTGAGATTCAATTAAATTGTAGACATTAAAAAAAAATGTTTTAGACAAAATGATGTTCGAAGAAAATGGCAAGTGAAAATTTATACGCTATGTTCATCCCCAAACGGAAGACAGGCGTGATCATAATACATTCCCTAGGTCGAGAGTCGAGGTCGAGGGTCGTTCGAGAGTCGTTTTCTGGGCATTCCTATTCCTTCTCGTTCTGAGAAGAGACCCGTGCACACAGCAGTGGGACAATGTAATGGGTTGATGATGATTGATACTAAAGTTATTAAAAGTGTGCTCCGACCTCAGAGAAAAACGTATTTGCATTTCATATCTGAAACTTTATTAACCATCCGATAAAGAGTTCAAAATAAAATTTCATAATATGATTTTACAAATGCCATTGCAACTACGGTGAAAGTACAAGCAATTTGGAGTCACGCAAAAACGTTATTAGGATGCTCGGTGCATTTTTTCAGCTGGAATTATTCGTAGAAAATTCTATTACATTTTTAAATCACTTGCTAGTCTAAATGGAAGCTTTAATTCCTTTGTAATAAGCAAATGCCTTATGCATTAGGAAACATAATATTTAAACCTTTTACATTTCAAGAATAAACTTGTAAACAGAAGAAAATAGCTTCTTCTAAACATTTATAATTTAGGAGTCCCACAAAGATCCCGTTTAATCGTTGGTTTAAACCAACATGGGCACATATCTAAACTTCGAGCTGCTACTGAGAATTTCATAGAAGAACCCAATAACACTTTGCTTGACCTGGGAATTAACCCTTTCTCTAGCGTAACAGTCACGCTCGAGACCACTAGACTAATGAGGCAGTATCAGACAGCGAAGAAACGCGGAACAAACATGGAAAAAATACATTCGTATTAAAAACTGCCTCTTTTTTATGCGTCGGTTACAAAATGTTTTTTAAACATTACGAAAACATCAGTCTTGAAAAATATTTCGTTCGAAAATTCCGACATCGCGCTGTTAAGGATGACTCAGCAATAAACACTAATCTTCAAATAATATCTCTAGAAGATTTTTATCTTTTCACATTATTTTTTTACAAAAAGTGTCCATAGTAAAAGAAGTAATGACGTTATCGTAAAAAATATAAGTGGCCTACCACTGACGGAGTAAAGTCTTTTAAGAAGGGTGAGCACACCAGTTGGCGGTTACATTTAAATAGACGTAGGTACTTTTTTTTTGAGGATTTACCTATTTGTGGGAGAAGGAAGTTAGAAGTCCCCACCTATTTGCTTTAAAACTAAAACAGAAGAATAAAAAGAAGGCAGAAGTGAGTAACGACTTCTAACTAAACGGTCCAACACAGTTTTCCAAAAAGCTAATATTTCGCCTAAATTTTTCAAGTAGTGGGCTATCATCTCACTTCTCTCAATCTGAGAGAACACCTACTATAAAGGAATAAGTATATTTTTAAGATTTATAAACCCGTTCTGTGTTATATGAAATTAAAAAATCACGAGTGACTTTTAATACACTTGCGTAGGAGAAACCGACTCTCCTACGCAAGTGCTGTCCATCGTAGATCGCAGTATCACTTAGCATCAGGTGAACTGGCGGTCAGAGTAGGCCTATCATGAATAAAAATGCAAAATTAAAGTAATGCATCCTTAATATTACAATTTTACCTTTTAGTATAAAAAACTACTACTACTACTTTTTATCTTCGTCTTAGACTCAATGTAGGTACATTTTATAAGCTGTGAGATGAAAAATTACAATTGAAATTAGAAATATAATAATTCACATTTATCACGCTTGATATCTGGCCACGTTACCCTGTATAAAGTTTTTGTAGCTAATATTTCAAAGGACAACCGCAATGACCTAAAATAAAAAATATCTTAAAACTCATTTACGCGTGTACTTTTGACGACCCATAGCATTCAACTCCAGACTTTTACAATCCATTAAATATCATTCCGCTCTTTCTTAAACTTAGACTTGAAATTTTTTCGGGTTCTTCCCAGAATAGGGACAACCGAGAAAGTTATGAATGTACTGAACTTTTTGTAATAATCCGTTCGCATGTTTTGGGATTCATATAATATTGGGTAAATGATATTTATATCTGTAAATAGGACTTTTAAAGACACTTTTACAAGTCAGTGGGTTTTTTTCATTTTTTTAACTAGTTGGTCTCGGAATTTCCTGATTGACGACCTCTGAAAAGAAACGCTGAAACTTTTTCTCGGTTTTTTTTAAGTCCGGACAGTAGTAGAGTAATATTATCAAATATGTGGCCTTATGTATAACAGGCCTTTCGAATAAAGAACCATAGCAGCTTTAAGTGAAGCTTTGTCTTAAATGTTAAATTAAAATTATTTTTGTATGTTGGTAAGTCTCAACTTGTTTTGTAGGAAATCAATTGTTTTTCTTTCTCTCTTCCTTTTCTACAACTGAGGTCTCTAAAAGACAACTCGCGACTTAAAACACCAGTGTTGCTGGCGTCTTTTTTTTAAGATTGTTATTATTGTAAGGAAACGTATTAATAAATAATCAGAAAACACACCATTTTATACGTCATTGTGTAGTCGAATCAGATCGGTGATAGAACAAAAAATATTGTTTCGTATATTTATCCAAAACTTCAATAATAATAAAAACAGCCTGAATTGAAAACACACAAACTCAATGAGCTAGCATTTTGAATAATAGGTCCTAGACCCTGATCGGTACTTAACAAGTCCTACGATCTAACAAGATGGTATAAAACAAAATGAACACTAAAAATATCTTGGATAAATGCTCTCGAATTCTCCAAACGTCTTTTACAAAGAAATATAAAGCTATAATTAATGAATTCTAAGATAATAAGAGCCTTTCAATGGGCACTCATTACAACTATTTTTAGTAGCAGCAGATATCCAATTTCAGTCTATTGTGAAAAATACAAAGGTATAACAATTGACCAAGTGCGTTTTGATCACGCATTATTGAAAGATTATGTTGGTAATAACGATTTTTATGGGATAACTCGCAAAACGTGAAGGCGAGTAATCTGATGGTAAGTAGTCATCACCGCCCATGGATATCTCCAATACCAGGAGTTGCCGAGCCAAGCATAATATTTTTTATTTTTTTTCAAATGTTAATTGTGTGTACGATATTAAAATGTAAATGTGAGTACTATGTAGGTTAGCTTTAACACGTATCAGATGTATAATAAACTTCTCTGACAGTTTTCATTATTTCACATGACCTACACAAATGTCCTGCTGATCTGGTATCGTTGTGCGACGGGTCGTTGAGCTCCCTATAAAATGGTTGAGCTACACGATGACTGATGTATGCGTGCCGTCAGTTAGGACAGGTCAACTCAAAGCTGCTATGGCCCTTTCTTCAAAAGGCCTGTTCAGATTTTGCCCTACATTGTTAAACTCGCATATCTAACAACAACTATTGTCTGGACTTTAAAAGAGACCATGATTCTCTGAGTTTGTTTCGACGTTTCTTCTCAGAGGTCGTCAGATAGGAAACGTCGGCGCCATCTAGTTAAAAAAAAATGTAAAAAAATCGACTTGTAAAAGTGTCCTGAAAAGATCTATTTACAGAAATAAATATCATTTCATCATCATCATTTCATTTCATTTCATTTCATTTCATTTCATTTCATTTCAAGGAAAAGGGCGGGAAGGAGAAAAAGAGAAAGTAAGGGACTGAAGGAGGAATTGGGCCTCAACATTCACCGTACAAAACGCAACAAAGGCAATACAGCATACTGCTACTTGATGTCGATTTTCTGTGGGAGGGTAGTATTTCCCCGGTCATGCCGACACATTCATGCTGGCATGTAGACATGCCAGCGCGACACGAGCGCGACACGACTACTACTAAACTAAGGTAGACTAATGAGGCGGTTATATATTTTTTTATTTACATTTTAAGTAGGTATATTGTTTGCACTCAATATTCATATCTGTGTGAAGTTCTCTTCAAGTAGAACTACGTAAATGCTTGTCCATGCATGCATGACCGTGTCTACAGACCTTTATATGTACCTACTTCGTAAAGAAAAGTTTCGGAATGTTCGCAATATTTTGTTGAATGTAGTCACGAAATATAGGTACTAAGATTCTTGGAAATTATTGAAAAGAAAATATATGAGACAGGTTTCAATAGACTTTGGATAATGAAAATGGGTTTTAATAAACTTATCAAAGTTACATAGAATTTATTAAATAAACCAAATTTTGCTTCGCAGTCGAATAAAGTCGTCAAAGTAAAACCAATAATAAACAGATGCAGTTTACGTTAATTTTATTTACCTTTTCTTTTCATTTAATTTTGTTTGATTTTTATAACTTTACCTTAAATTCATTATTTTAAAAGTATTTTACAACAATCTTCTTTTGTAAAATATCTTTTTTTTGTAAAATATTCACTAAGTAATGATACTAATAGATACCAAATTCAGTTAGTGATGAATTCTATCTAAAGACTGTTCTGCTTTTTGAGGCAATAATTGTATCGAAATACGAAGTACAAAATGTTAAGTCTAATTATGATCCTATAACCTAATTAATAGGATTTTATTTTGACTGACTCTTGGTGTAAAATATGCCACAGGTTGAGGAAGAGAGAGGATACCAGCTGAGTGCGAAAGACTCAGAGCAATGGTCACAGCTGCGTTCTAATAATATATTCTACAACGGTAGGTCCAGTACCTGCATTCTGGAGTAAATATAAATAAATCTATAATCAGACACTTACTTCTTATACACTAAAAAACACTAAACAATAAAATAAATTATATAAGGGATTTTTTTGCCAAAATTTCTTTCTGAGATATCGCTTTACTCGCTTTCGGGATTTCATCGATTTGTTCCTTGATATGCATTTAAAAACCAGATCACGTAAGTAACAGTGAACTACGAGCAATTTGTAGGCCGTTACGGGGAACCTTAGTATCCGAGACGTCAATATATCCTTGTAAGAACGTACCTTCCAAATTTATAGAACTAACCACGTGTGATTGCTACTATCAATATAGAATTCAGAGTTCTTTTGAGATTAATTCAAAGAACAATAAGAATAAAAATAAATACATAAACTTACAATCACGCCTATATACCTCGAAAGGTTAGGGAGAAATGTACTGTGTACTCTCACAGTTCGCTGGTATATTAGTTCCCACGTAATAGGGGGCGAGCGTTTTGCCACTCACCGGGTACATGTCCACATGTACATATATGTTTTTTGTTTTTGAAGCAGTGATAGCCAAATGGCTAGGGCGTCGGACTTGCGATCATGTGGTCGCCGCCACACCGGTTCGAAACCCACCCATTGCACACACATTTTACACAAGCATTTTTCTTAGCACGAGGGGTTAACAAGAATACTAGTAATGTGCGACCCACGTAGCTAGTAAGGTTTATTTAAAAAAATATTTTTACCAAGCAAATGTTTATTTTCTACACATTTGCATTTTGCACGGCAGGTTCTAAATATAATCTTAGCTCTAGGTTTGATTGATAATACACGCCATAAATTATTATATGCTTAAAGTATGCAATTTTAGTTACCTCTATTATCACAATATTGATATTAGAATATAATAATTGTATACGTTTGAATAATATCACATCCGCTTCCGTCCCAATGAGTAGGCGATGGACCGTAACAGGATATTGGTAAAACATATTCCTTATATCATAGCTCTTCGAATATTTCATATATTATTATTATGTATGAGGCATGATTTGTGTGCTTTCGATTTGACACTAAAACGTGTGTAAAGGCAATAAAAAATTAATTGCCAACTAACAGCTGGTTCCAATACGAAATGAAGCGGCGGTAGCCTAATGGCTAGGGCGTCGGACTTGTGATCATGTGGTTGCCGGTTCGAAACTCACCCATTGCACTAACGACGTGAACCCACTCGTAACACAAGCATTTAGCTTAGCACGAGGGGTTAACAAGATTACTAGTAATTTGTGACCCACATTGCTAGTAACCTTTTTTTTTTAAAAAAAAAATTACTAATTAAGTGGGTAGATTTGCTGACTAGAGATAAAATTTTAATGTTACTTGACTTAGAGCCCGTCCCGATAACAAATCAGTAAGACATACTATTATCCATATATTAGTATGTCTTACTGATTTGTTATCGGGACGGGCTGTAAGTAAATGCAAAAAGTTAATGGCCATCCTCGACCTTTTTTAATAATACCAAGAAGATATTTCTCTACTGCAATGACTCCGAATTTAAAATTCCGTTGGCAATGAACACAAAAATTACAGGAAACCACGATCAACGAAATATGTGAGATTATGGTTAACCGTTGAAAAAAATTAAGCTCAATCCCGCCTTATGGTTTTGTATTTATTATAATGGGTACAGACCTAACATTAAAGGTTATATTTAAAAGGTTATATTTTCAACCACCTGACTGTGTATTTTTGGCCCAAGGATACAACTTTTGATGTACCTATATTAAATATTATTGATAAAGTATACTGATATCAGTGGGCTACATACATTTATTTTATAACATTTGTTCCAATATTTAAAATTAAAAAAATATATGGAAATAAATGAATACGCGATGCCAGTAGGTCACAATTTTTTTTGTGCTTAAATCTTTTTTGTATTCTTTTCTGTTTTTTTAAATAAAAATACTATCAAATATTATAATCTTCATGTATTTAAAAAATAACAGTGCATACATTTACAGTGCTCAAAGTTGTGCCCAAATTAGGTTTTTATAGACAAAAATATTTGAATTAATTTTCACGTTAAGAGTTTTACTATAGAATTATATTCGAGTTACTACGTGCAAAGCCACGAACGGACCTTCGGTCAACCCTTCACGTGTCACCAATATTTCTGAGCAATAATTTTAATAAAATAAATTCGTAACTTAAAACCGTAAAATTCCACGTTACGCTCATACGATGTGCTATTAAGGCCGGCAGCCCTCAATGTATCAAAAGGTCCATACCAATTTGTTCGTGTCACAAAATAGAAATTTACGTAAATTCGTCTAGAATACCTTGGGGCCATTCTAAAACGTATTCCGCTTATTCACTCGACATTCGCGCTACTTTATTGGAATTGTACCTTAAAAACCCTTTTCGTATCGAGTCCCTTACATATATGTAGATGCTTATTGGAACCTTTTCCTTTGTGTTGTAACGCGTGACGTTTTGTATAAGCTCTTTTTATACTCTTTCAGCAACTATTTACTGAGGCCTTACAGTATACCTACGTAAATATATTGCCACAATTTCTATTTGAGTGTAGAAAATAAGGTTTACGTAAGAGAAATAGCTTAGGAAATGCTGCAGTCAGCAAAATATTAGTTCCGTAACACGGAGGCAAGTATTGTTTGATAGTGGACCGGGTAATAGGGTTAACTTATTAAGCTGGTGAAGCGTTATATTATAGCACACGATTACGCTAAGTTTAATAATATACAAATTATATTTTACCTAACGTTACGAAATATCTACGAGTGTTACACCTAGAGATGAGTTTATGCCCAGACTTATTTATATGCCCAATCATTTCTTTTATATATACCCCCGTATTTTTATGCCTAAAGTGCCTTGGCAGAAACCCATCTATAAGAGGCGCTTGTGGCGACGCATTCATTTTTTTTACCGAGCTGTCTATTGAGAATTTCCTAGAAAAACCCAGTAACACTTTGCTCGGCCTGAAAATCGTAGGTATCCAGGACCTCTAGAGACCAACGAGGTAATTATTATGCTATTACACGTGCTATGCACAGTTTGGATTTGTGCCCGGTTATTGGATAGGCTCGCCCTCTATTACATAGGACTTTAACATACCGGTGATGTGTGGGTAACATTGGTACACCTCTGCCTTACCCTTCGGGACATACGTGATGATATGTGATTGAAATCCGCTAGGTTCTGAAAATATTGATTTTTATGTGCATCAACAATCATTGAGTCTTCGCAGCGAATAAAGATTCAGAATAACACTTTGCTCGACCCGGGCAATCGCACCCAGGACCTCTAGAGTAGCAGTCGCGCTACGGAACACTATACTTATGAGGCAGTCTACCAAATTAAGTGGTGACGACTTAACAATGCACCAATACCTCCGTCTTATCCATAAGCATCTTAAGTTTTTATTCATGAGGTCTTATGTAGGTAACATCTATTCATTCATGGTCACCACTTCAAAATGACTTTATACGATGATATTTTTTACGGATTTGATAAGTAAAAAGTAGTTTGATTTCAATGTCTAATATTCACGTAAATGTTAGAGTAATATAACTTTACAATTCCCCTCGTACAGCCAATTTTACTTAGTCGATTGGCCGGTCAGGAGATCGTCAAACGATTTGTCTACCGTGACCCAGTTCCCAACTGCGGTGTACGTGAGTAACCCACCTGGGAATAATCTTATATCGTGCCGTTGGATTTCTTTGCAATAAAGTTTGGCATAATAATAGTTTTATGGTATAAGTAGTGTTGAAAGTAGCGGTGAGTAAAGTTTCGTTTAGTGCCGCAATATTGTAAGAAGTTTGCTGTTGTTTTAGGTAGAAAAATAATCGTTACGTAATTTGAAGTGAAGGTTATTCGAAGGATGATAAATTTAACATAACATACCATCACGCCTGTATTCGAAGGGGTACCTACTAAGTGCAGTGATAGCCTTGTGATATGACCATTGGACTGCCAAGTCAAAGGTCTCGAGTTCGAATCCCGGGCACGCACCTCTGTCTTTTCGAAGTTATGTGCGTATTAATAATTAACTATCACGCGCTTAAACGGTGAAGGAAAACATCGTCAGGAAACCTGCATGCCTGAGAGATTTTCTTGACGGCGCGTGAAGTCTGCCAAACCGCAGTATTATTGATATTGATGTACCCACTAAAGTACACCCACATTTCACTGGTATGTTTAGGGCCCATGTATTAGGGAGCGCGCTTATTTCCATTAACCACAAATCCTGGGAATTTCATAGAAAAACACTTTGCTCGACCTAGGGATCGCACCCAGGACCTCTAGCGTAGCAGTCGCGCTTAGGACCACTACACTAATAAGTCAGTAGTCAGAGGATACTTCATCGGGAACCGTTGATTTATTAATCAATGCTTTACCATTTTACAACTAAGAAATTGTTGCTGCTAAATTTATTTGTTGCTGTGTGCAAGAAAAAGTCAAGTGTGCGTCGTTAGCCCTTCGCCAAGCACAAATTTCCAAACTCCGAACTGCTACTAAGAATTTCAGTACCACACTCTCGCAGAAGACCGACAACCGATTAGTAGCCTTATGCTACTGCGCTTCGCTTGGTGAGCGAGAGGGTTGGAGGCCAATCTCTCCCCCTTCCTTCTCCTCTTCTCTTTCCCGTCCCTTTTCCATAAATAGACTCGGCAACGCATCTGCGACTCCTTTGGTTTTGCAGATGTCCATGGGCGGCGATGACCACATACCATCAGGTAGCTCGCCTGCTCGTTCACCGAGTTATCCCATAAAAAATACTCAAACAAAATATCCAAACGTGGCGTAACCTTGAACTGCTACTCAACTTTCATCACCTAAATCCAGGTGGCCGCTTGTGTGTTTATACATATTTAAAACGTTCACTTCATACATCTTCGTAACTCATTACGCCTACGTAATTTATGTAGGCTCAGATAAGAGCAGCCGATTACTTAAGCTAAGTAAAAATAATAAGCTTTGTTATAATGTATTAATTCTTAGAATTCTCCAGTTTAGATGGATTTGAAAATCGGCATAGTAAATGGTGTTTTAAATTACTATCAAAATATTCTGAGATGGTTTTGTTAAATGGATGTTATCCAAAAAGAGTTTCAATAAATTGATTTGATGTATGAATATTATTATCCTCAAAATTATCATTGTCATGATAAAAAAACAACAAAAGACATCTGATTGTCTTTCTCCTTTTTCCCAGGAGAAGATGCTATCAAAGGACATGTGTGCATTTAAATAAATTAAAAAAAAGGAGACTTCGATAGCTACGGGGATTTCAGTACTTAACAGCTTTGAGGTGACAGTTAGACATACTATGCTAGTTAACACCGTTTTAGTGTAGTGAGGTTTTAGTCAAATGTGCAGTGTAGAGAATTATGTCGTTGATTTTCTGAATGCAAACCGCAACAGCAAATTTCGGACTTAGTTAATCTATACAGCAACTAAAATCTAAATTCGACTAAACTAGCGGTACCAGTATTACAGCTGTTACTTTTATAATCCACATGATCCGTTGACGTGGCAAAAGTCAAAAACAACTCAAAGTTTCAATAACTGTAGTATTCTGCAGATTACCTAACATTATTACTTGTAACTTTATTTACTTTTAAAGAATAGCAATAGATTATTAATATTCTTTCTGCTGTTGGGCGTTCCAAGATAAAGTCGTTGCAGATGCCAGAGTAGATTGAAAAATAAAAAGAACAATGAACATAACATACCATCACGCCTGTATTCCATGAAGGGTTAGGCAGAGGTGTACTTAATGTACACCTACAGTTCGTCCCATGTAATAGGGGGCGAGCCAATTGCCATTCACCGGGCACAAATCCAGACTCCGAGCTGCTATTGAGAATTAATTAGAAAAATCCAATAACACTTTGCTTGACCTGGGGATCGAACCCAGGACGTCTAGCGTAGCAGTCGTGCTTAGGACCACTAGACTAATGAGGCAGTCAAGAACAATGAACATACAAATAAAATTACAGGCAATTTGACCATTTCATTCTGCCGTCTGCCTTAGTGCCATTTTGAACAAGAAATCTTCAACATCCGCCCAGCCTATTCTCAACTATGTTGGGTTGGCTTTCATTCTGACCAGATGCGGCTGTATATATATATTTTACACGAAACGACTGCCATCAGACCTTAGCAACCCGGTTATCAGGCTTTTTGATCTTCCAACTACTACTAACGATTGTCATAGGTGTTAGTATAACAACCGGGACCGGCGGTTTTAAGTTTTCTACTAGGCTCAACAACATTGTGAGTTTTGAATAAGAAAATATACATACATACACTAACGCCTTTTTCCCATAGGGGTAGGCAGAAACTACACAACGCCATCTGCTACGATTCTTGCATACTTGTTTTGCTTCGTCCACATTCATACATCTTGTCCTACACATGCGCCGGTTGCGGGTACTACGCACCTGACCTTTCTGAAGGATCTCACCAATAAGGTGGTGGTATGTCTTTCCAGGGCGTCCCCTCCCGGCGACTCCACTGAAGAAAATATAAATACAGATATTCATTTCCTAAGAACATAGTCGCAAGTTTAGGCTCACTAAAAGGCAATTCTTGTTTATAGCAGCCAAACCTCATTAATCACGAAATAACAGCGAACAACAGCCAAATTGATAATTTAGGATCCTGTATAACTAAGCAAATAGAGGAAAGCTAAATAATAAATCTTGGTTGAACACAAACACAATTTTCAAGTTCACCACAATGTTATCACTCGATCTCGACATATTCGAGTCATTATTATCGCAACATTAGACAGTCTTCAGTTAATGGATTTTAGGTATTATGTGTATCGTCATAGAGGTGATAATGAATGCAAACAATGAGATGTAGGTACCCTTGGCTTGGCGAGTTGTTTGTGAGCCGTTGTGTGCTCCCACGCGAATGCTCATTGCTTTTGCTTGGCGTAATTTATAAGAAAAAGAGGTTGGAAATGATAAATACATAATTATATTTTTTTAAGATATAAAGTACTGTGTAATCAATTGGAATATCAGTATTAAAAAATTTAATGGTTTCATACTTTATCAAAGGACAATCGCTTTAGACCATATAAAAATAATTTGTAGTTTAAGTATCCCGTAGGTACTACACATTTTTTTATATTACTTTCTTTAACAGCAATGAATGAATTAGGTACGTATTCTAATTACATAAAATGAATAAAATATTTATTTCATTTAGCTTTTGATAATTCTCATGGCTTATACTTATGATACATGCATCTCAAAAACCGCTGCCGCTTGTGTTTTTGTCCCAAAACCCTAAACTAGACAACACAGAGGGTTTGTGGTTGGCGTTAATTAACTACTGACTGAAAACTTGTTACAATAGAGTAGAGAAATTAGAAAATGTTTATAAACGCAGTGTTAAACACACTCCGAGTGATTTCTAAGATATCTTTTTTCCCGGGAAAAGAATGGCCAAAATCAACACGTCTTAAATTGGATCAACAACGGATTGACGATAAAACGCTGATAATAAAATAATCTACGATTTATTCGCTACGATTAGTTCATAAACTAATGATATTGTAGTCAAAACCAACCTCGTAAAGCCATCGTAAATATTTATCAATTTTAAAAAGTACAACAAAAGCATATTACGGTGACTAGTGCAGAAAATAAATCTAGGGTTGGTCATTACTTCTGCTCAGTGATCCTTAAATATAGCTCGGTATTATGCTCTACGTGGTTTTCACTTGAATTCTGATTTATTACTACAAAAAAAGAACTAGAACAAATGCTGCCTCGTATTTCCCCTCCTCGTCATTATCTTAAGTTTGACTACGTTTTAATGATCAGTGATAGTTTGATCGGCTGAATAATCCAGTTTTACTGTATAAGTCAATGGTTACCTACTCACCTGAAATTATGAAAAAAACTCAACAGTTCCATAGAAATGTTCTTCGACAAAATGAATGCGTATAAAATTAATTATCTCGCGGTTAACCGGTGAAGAAAAACATCGTGAGGAAACCTGCATGCCTGAGAGATTTTCTCGTTGGTGTGTGAAGTCTGCCAACCCGCAGTAGGCTAGCGTGGCGCACTACAGCCTAAACCCTCTCAATCTGAGAGGAGACCCGTGCCCAGCAGTGGGACAATATATGATGATAATACACACATGACTTCGAAAAGTCAGAGGTGCTTCGAAAACTCGAAACCTTTGACTTGGCAGTCCAATAGTCTCACTAGGCTATCACTGCACTTTATAAATTGGGGAATACTTTATTTTGAATGCAAACGAGCACATACAATATTATTCGTCAAAACAAATCAAAATTTAGGTAACCATTAAGAAAACACAGCACCGAACACTCTTCTGTTATTGGATAAAGAGTGATATTCTGCGGATGTGGCCTGTTCCGCAATTAACCGAACTAATTCTTCGAAAGCTTTGCGACGCCAAGACTTGGCCGATAAAACAAGTGGTTTTAACTTAACCTGAGTACCCCTACCATGAACTACATTATTTTTATTGGTGAAGTTGGCAAACGAGCAGATGAACAGTGAGTGAATGGCAATAGGAACTATATATTCTAACCTTTATCCTCATAAAGTAGATATGAGTGGCCAGTTCTGGAATATTAAAATCCAAAAGCTAAATACTTATTTGAGTGAACAAAAAGTTATTTATCAGTACATTAATGTTTTATAAATCGTCTTCTCTTTGGACAAATTTCTTTAAATGGCTGTTCTATTGGACACAATAAAAATAAGTTTTTGTGTGTACCGTAAGATATACTAAGTGCAAGTGCAGTAGCAGCTCGGAGTCCGAATTTGTTCCCGATTTAAGGCAAGGCTCACCCCCTATTACATGGGACCTAAACATACCGGCAAAATGTGTGTACATTACTACTATTCCAAAAATACACAAACACGTCTCACACATACCACCACGCACCATTAATTCGATACAACATATCCACAACTACTCGAAAACACAAACAAACACGTCCCAAACATATCATCATACACTCATCTTTAGAGCAACCACTAAACACTATTGAATGTGTGTCTACCGCAAACTATGATGTACTAAAGGAATGGCTAATTAAGATAATTATGTGCTACCAAGTCGGAGGAAAACTGTTCCACCGTAATACAGTTTAATACTAGTACAGGGAAATCACAGGGGAACAACGAATCTATTCCAAACAACCTAAGATTTTCTTGGTAATACTTATAATAATTTCGTAGTGAGTAAGTAAGATATGTTAGTTTTGTATAATGTAAGGTTGTGGTTTACTTTTTTATTTCCAATAAAGATTATATTATATTAATATTAGTACACCTGTGCCTTACCCTTCGGGGAATATAACTTTAAGACAACATATACAAAGCAAAATATTTTTTATTTTTTTCTTTATACATATAGAAAACCGAATCGCATACATGGTGCAAATGAAAAAGTATATTCCAGCTTACTTCTCAAAAATTTCCTGTCGCGAACTGATAGTAATGATATTGAAAATAATCCAATGCTCGGAGCGAGAATCGAGACGAGGGCAACGGGCCGTAATGCACTCCACGTAAACAGATAAGTGACTCGAATCTAGTTTTATCCTGGAAAAGTAAAACATGGGATAAATTGCATCGGCACAATTGCAAAGGTTAGTTTATCGGATACAAAAATCTAAGCGTTCGGCTCCTTTGTGGAACCGAACTTGATTAAATATATTTTTTTAAATTCCTCCCCCAATCCCCTTCCTTCTCCTTTTCTCCTTCCCCTCCCTTTCCCTAAATAGGCTCGGCAACGCATCTGCAACTCCTTTGGTTATGCAGATGTCCATGGGCGGCGATGACTACTTACCATCAGGTAGCTCGCCTGCTCGTTTGCCGAGTTATTCCATAAAAATAAAAAAATGTTAGATATTGTTACCAATATCTCTTATCTTTATATTTTTAGCAGGTTTTCTTTTGTTTTTGCTGTTTTTTGGTCAAGTAGAAATCCTATAGAGTTAAATGATCTTTTAAGGGATAAACGCCGAGTTAAGACTACTTCAATTAGAATTCATTTCATTTGTCAAGTTAGATATTACTCAATCAAGTTATTAGTCAATTTGAAATCAGTAAGTGATCGGAACTTTCAAGTTTACAAAATTACACATAATCACAATTCACAGGATCACTCGCTGAGCTAATCTGAAGATTGTCTTAAAATGTCATCACACTTGACCCAGCCATTGTGTCGAGTACTTAAGGACATAATAATATCTCAAAAATCACACACATCGGTTTTTGTATACCTGTTTATGTACATGAAAATTGAGTAATTATTGGGCAGTATTTATGAATTCTATTATTTTTATAGTTATCATAATTAAAATATGCCGTTGTTATCCTACTGCAGTAAAACATCAACATATTTTTAGCAATTTAAAGTAAATTTGGGCCAATTCTTCTACATTATTTTTTATGTATCAAATCTTATCTATAGGGTTATATACAGAATACTTTCTGCAAGCCATTCCATCACAGGAGGTTTACATGAAACCTATTTCGTAATACTTTTCCAACAAAGTTGTACGTTCATTTGAGAGACAGCCGGCGCCATTCAATACGGTCCGGCCAGTGAGATCAGATAAGCTATCTTGCTTCGCCGCAGAAACCACACGCAATACAATTTTCCTATAAAAGCAAATGGCTTGTTGGATTTTTTTTCGAATAGCCTTTCGTATCAGATGCTAGGATTACACAATATATATGTTTAGACTTATTTGCTTTAAATGTTGGTTAATACAGCCAATATTGCAAATCGTACTTAGGTAAATTATAAAAGTTGGATTTCAGGATTTGGATAAAAATGGAAATCACAGCTTCATTGTACATAAATTATGACCAAGAATTTGGAAACTTAATAAACTAAATTACTTGTGTAATAACGTGAAAAGAAACGCAAACGAACAGTTATCACACTATAATATATTAAAACAAATATACACTATGTGCGTAGAAAGTAGGATATGTGCACTAGTTCTCAGAGCTGTCCGGCCAGTGAGGCAGAAGCAGACTGAGAGCGTAGCGAACACACTCTGAGCCCGAATGCGCGGGCGGTCGTCTTATATAGCGGCCGGCGCGTAGTGGGAAGTCAAGCTCCGCCCCCTCGGTGACGCTGTCTGCGAAGTAGGGGCGCCGTGCCATCGCGCCGTGCGCGCGATGCATGTTTGTGATGAGTTGTTACAGTCTCCCCCTCTGGATCTGAAGTCGTCCCGACGATGATCCAGGATTAGAAGACTTAGTCTTGGGTCTGCCGCGCTTCCTCACTTGTACCTCGTCATCCACGAACTCAGGTTGTGCTTTCCGTGGTCGCCCTCTCTTTCTGATAGGCTGGACGGGGGCTGGCAGCTCAAGACAATCTCCAACATAGGGCACCAAAGCGGATGAGTGATACACTCCAATCGCAACATCAGGTTTCTTTGGATCGGCAAGCTCGTAGGATGACGGACCATGTTGCTTCTTAATTATGTAAGGTCCATCACGTCGCGGCGCGAATTTATTACTCACACCTTTAGTGGCATTACTCAAGGAATGCAGTGTGGCGAGTACAGGGTCACCAGGATTGTAACCCGGATTCTCTCGCCGGCGTTGATCCACATATTTCTTGCGTCGCTCTTCAGATTGTTCGTGAACTTCTCGAGCTTTTTGTAGATTAGTAGCTAATTGCATCAACTTTGGTGTGATTTCAGGTATAAAATTCTCTGATTGCAGGATCTTCCGAAAGTCATGAGATGTATCATCTGGCGTTCTAAGTTCCCTTCCGAAAGTTAAGTAGGCCGGTGTAAAACCTGTCGAAAGACTGGTCGCTGTGTTCATGGCGAATCGAATACTAGGAAGGTGTTCTGGCCAGTTTCTGTGTTTGTCTTTGACTAGGATAGCTAGCTGGGGCTTCAGATCCCTGTTCTTCCTTTCTACGGGATTGGTTTCCGGATGATATACGGGCGTAAATGCATGTTTGATGTTTAGCGAATAGGTGACTTGTTGCATGATGGAGCTAACGAACTGAGGTCCGTTATCACTTATCATACGTCGGGGAAGTCCATAGCGTAGGAACACCTCATTAATAAGCGTCATAGCACAGGTCTCTGCAGTGGCCTGTTGTAGGGCAAACAGTTCCACCCAACGAGTTGCCACATCTTCCACAATAAGGATCCAGGTTTTCCCATCCGGGGATGCTGGTAATGGTCCAAACAAATCAAAAGATATGACTTCAAATCTTTGGCTTAACACTGTAGTTTGAAGTAGTCCCGCTGGTTTCTGGTTTGATGATTTGTATCGCTGACACTCTAAACAATTCTTCGTATAGCTATCAATATATTTTCTCATTCCAGTCCAATAATATCGTCGACTGATCCGCCGATAAGTCTTATCTGAACCATAATGGCCTGCTAAAGGATCATCATGATATGTCACCAGTACGTTAGCCCATTCGTGTTCTGGTACGACCAATTGTGCCTCTTCAGAGTCTGAATGAGGACTATGTCGATAGAGTATCCCATTATTTAGTAGGTACCCCTTGTTGCTCCAATATACTGCATTCTCATCGTTGTCTATTCCTTCCAAATCCTTCACAATCGGTCTTAATCTTTCGTCCTTTAGCTGTTCTTCTCTAATTTCAGCTGTGCTACGTAAGGGCATGTCTATGGTCACTGTACAAACGTCACATGCTTGTAACGTTTCTTCATTACACGGTGGTCTCGAAAGACAGTCAGCGACAGTGTTAGTTTTACCAGGAGCATATTTGATTGTTATATCAAATGCTTGCAATAAAAGTGCCCATCTTGCAAGCCTTCCTGTCGGCGTTTTTAATGACATAAGCCACTTCAAGGCTTGATGATCTGTTACTATGGTAACAGGCAGACCTTCAATGTAACCACGGAACTTTGTTACTGCCCACACGACAGCAAGCGCCTCCCTTTCTGTGGTAGAGTAGTTGCGTTCAGCTGATGTCAGAAGACGACTAGCAAACTCGACGGGGTGCTCGTCTTCTCCCTCCCCCTGCACCAATACTGCTCCGATCGCATAAGAACTTGCGTCACTTTTTATTATGTACGGTTTTGTTTCATCGGCCTGTCTGAGTATTGGGGCAGAAGTCAAGCGGCTTTTTAGTTCGTGGTAAGCATTCTGCTGGTCCTCCGTCCATTCCCACTTAACGTTCCTTTTCGTTAACCGAGTGAGAGGTTCCGCAACTTTTGCAAAGTTTTCTATAAATCGCCGATACCAGGAACACATTTGTAGAAAGCTCACTAGATGTTTTAAGGTTTTCGGTGTGGGAAATTTCATGATCGTAGCAGTTTTCTCAGGATCCACTTGCAATCCTTTCGGCGTAATATAGTGGCCTAGGTATTTAATGAATGAACAGCAAAAGCGACATTTTTCTCGATTTACTGTGAGGCCGAATTCAGTAAGCCTATCGAAAACTTTTTTCAGATCTTCGAGATGTATTTGAAATGATGGTGATAGAATTACCAGGTCATCTAAATACGCGAGGAGCTTCACATCAGGTAGACCCACTCGCATCCGATCAATCAATCGCTGAAATGTGGCTGGAGCATTACGTAAACCGAACGGCATGCGAGTGAAATTGAATATGCCAAACGGTGTTATGAATGCAGTTTTCTCTTGGTCTTGTTTGCGCACTCCAACTTGCCAATATCCTGCCTTCAGATCAAGTAGGGACATATATGGGGTTGGCTTCGCTTCATGCAAGAGATCATCAATCCGAGGAATTGGGTATGAATCGGGTATCGTAATCGCATTGAGTCGACGATAATCCACGCAGAGTCGGATGTTTCCGTTTGGCTTCGGTACAAGCACTACAGGCGCAGCCCATGGGGACGAAGAGGGCTCAATAATACCGTCTGCCAGCATAGTGTTGATCTCACGCTGCAAAGCTTCCTTGCGAGGAGGTGAGAGTCTGTACGGTGGGACCGAGATTGGCTTATCGTCAATTGTTCTGATGCAGTGCTCAATCAGCTTTGTTGGTTCTCGCTTAGCATTGAAAACGTGTCTGTTTTCTTGTAGAAGCCTGTCCAGCTGCTCCCTCTGATCACTCATAATGTGTGTCTCGATGTCAATTGAGTCAATTCGTATTTCCCAATTGTTTGCGTCAAAGAGGTTGGCACTTTGTGGGGATAATTCGATGTCTTCCCGGTGAACATTAATTTGTGCGTCTCGTAGCATAAAATCCGTGAAACTGGGAGAGTAGCCATCGAACAATCGTGGTATCTTCTTTGGTGGAGATGTACTGGAAAGATCTATTGGTGCCAGCTTATATACGACGTTCTCGACTGGCTGATTCTTAGGTGTTGATGGAGGTTCAGTTATTTCCATTGGCGGAGGTGTCGGTGGTGGAGTAGGTGGTATTGTCGCAATACTTGTACTATCTTCGCTGTCTGTCATGGTAAGCGAAGTTATTGGGCTTGGCAAATCCACTATTTCACTTATGATAGTGGTCTCAAAGATGGCAAATTCTTCAGAGTATAGCTCATATTGTTCTTCTGGTTCGTCGATAAAATGCCATGTGTACTGCGGCACATTAATGACCATACCCGCGTCCCGCAGAAAGCCGACACCCAAAAGAGTGCGGTTCTCCTTTGCTCCAGGTAGCACGATGAATGTCGTATGCACCTTTCGACCTATTAGATCAACCTTGACTCTGCACATTAGCACTTTTTGACTTTTTGTTACTCCGTCAGCTAACGTTAGGTTGACTTGCTGTTCTTCAAACTCGCATCCGCATTTGACCAGCGCTAAGTACAAGGAGTATGATGCGACACTCATCTTCGCGCAAGTATCAATGTAGGCAGTACCTTTTATTCCGTCGATCTCCACAAATACAACAGGTCTTGAACATTCATATGACTGTATGTTGATGGCACAAAACTTCAAGTCCTCGTTCTTAATAGGAGACGACTTCTTACAGGTGGTACAATTACTCCTAAACACCCCGGGTGCGCCGCAACCATAACAAGAAAATTTTGGTTGAGAAGGAGATGGTGCTTGCGTTTGGATTTCAGCAACATCTTTCGCCGCCATCGAGACTGTGCCTTCAACACGTTTCTTCTTTCGGCATACGTCCACTGTGTGTCCCGGGTTTTTACAAAACGTGCATCGCTGCTTTCCTTTTCGCATCTGAGCTGTAGGTGTTTCGGTGTGTTTGGCAACATGTGCGTATTCTTGCAGAGTTTCTTCGATACCGCGTGACGTTTCTAGTAGTTTTTCGAAAGTTGGTACTGTATCTCGTGGCATGCGGTTTCGTACCTCCAGCCGTATTAGTGCGAACACCAAATCTATTTGTTGGGTTTCAGTCGGTACGGGAGGAGGAAGTGATGCGAATAATGCCCGCTTCTTGGCAATAAATGCTTCCGTGGTGACATCAGACTCCTGTACCTCGTGTGTGATCTGGTGATAAATCATATACGCTGGTTTCCGGGGAGCAAACGTATGACGCAGTTTGTTACAAAACTCTTCCCATTTCTGTACACCATTTTTCACGCCTTGCCACCATACCGCTGCTTCATCACGTAGAAGGAGTGGAAGCCCTTGAAGCGCATCCGAGTCACTGAGCTTCTCCACATTTTTGTAGGTGGTAGCTGCTGCTACAAAAGCCTCGACTGCGTCCGTGTCCTTCTGCCCACTGTAGGTGATGTTGCAGGATGCAAAAGTTCCCTGTTTGGAAGCCATGATGGTCTGAAGGAACATCTGGAACTGTTCGTTAGACATCGCCATCTTCAAAGTCCGATGCGGGAATCTTCGTAGGTTTTCTAACTTGATCCCTGGATTCGGCCTTACGTTGTGCGCCAGATTGTAATAACGTGAAAAGAAACGCAAACGAACAGTTATCACACTATAATATATTAAAACAAATATACACTATGTGCGTAGAAAGTAGGATATGTGCACTAGTTCTCAGAGCTGTCCGGCCAGTGAGGCAGAAGCAGACTGAGAGCGTAGCGAACACACTCTGAGCCCGAATGCGCGGGCGGTCGTCTTATATAGCGGCCGGCGCGTAGTGGGAAGTCAAGCTCCGCCCCCTCGGTGACGCTGTCTGCGAAGTAGGGGCGCCGTGCCATCGCGCCGTGCGCGCGATGCATGTTTGTGATGAGTTGTTACACTTGCAATTTGAACAGCACGTTTCTTTAAGCTTTCATGGCGGAGTTTACTACATAAAATCTCCCGATTTTGAATTATATAGGTATATAAAATAAAATAAACCGTATACTGCCTCCCTAGTCTAGAGGTCTTGGGTTCGATTCCTATGAAATTCTCGGTAGCAGCTCCGAGTTTGGATTTATGTCCGGTTAATGGCTTACCCCCGTGGGAGACAGGCGTGACTTATGAATTATTATGAATATGCTGGAGCGAGCCTAATTCATGAGAGCAGAAACATACCGGCGACCTGTGGGTGTACAATTAGTACAGCACTGTCTACCCCTTCAGGGAATACTGGCTTGATAACATAACATAACATAACATACTGAAATAAAACTCAGTTTAAACTTGCAGTAGACTTTTACTGTTATTCACTTGGACACTGCTCAACAACGACTAAACTTAATCTAATGACGGTTAGCTTATTTATAACAAATCAAATACCCCCAGAAGTACGTTACTTACAGTGTTACCAGTAAAATAAGTATAATAATGGCCAATGGAACATTAAATTCTATATGCATAAATCAAATAATTTATTTTCAATTAAAATTCACTACGAATCACAACACTCGGCCATCCAACAGCGTGCTATCTCCGGAGCACGCAATAATCACAACACTACAATGTTACAGCAAAAATAGTAAAATATACCTATATGAGGCTATAATGAATTATGTTTAAGTACAAAAACTAAGAGTTTCAATATATAATGTGAGTTACAAAATGTTCTTATAATTTAATTTACAATCTTGACATAACATAAAATATATTTATTCAAATAGAACATGTGTATAAACTTAATAATTCATAAGATATAAATTAATACATGCCTGCTTATCAAACAATGATTAATGTGGTATAATTAAGGAGTTACAAAATGTTTCTACATCCTACATAGCTTAGAAATATTAAGTAAAAGTAAATTACAATTAATATGACAAATTATTGCATGCCTGACTGCTTCTAACAAACATATGTTATTAACTTAAATTATTAGTTTTGAGAATCACAACATTTTAACTCAAATGTGTGTAAATAAAAGTACACTTATCTATTAATATTACAGAACTTATGCAGCAGGCTAGGCCTACTGTTTGTATAAAACATTTGGGATATACCTAAGAATAAATGAAATATACTTAACGGGTACTGAGTATGCCATCTGGATCCGTATCGGAACCTGAAGAGTTTGACTCAGAACCAGAAGACTCATGTAGTTCTAAAGATTGGATATGAATCCAAGGTCGCATTCTATCTGAAGCTACAACAGTTTCATATCGCTTAGTATTAAAACCTGGTACATTAGTAATTTCATAACGATCATTTCCTAGACTCTTCACCACTTTGTAAGGACCAATAAATTTTGGTAGTAACTTTCTACTTTTGCCATCGTTTGAATAATTAGTTTTTGTTATTTTTACTAGGTCACCAACCGAGTATGAAACCGCAGGGGATCTTTTTGAGTCATGTATATCTTTGAGACGCTTTTGACTTTTATTAATATTTATGGATGCTTCATTTCTAATTTTTTCAATATTAGATGTTGATAGTGTGCTATCTAGAGTAACTTGTTCTGACATTACATCATCATCAACTTTTAAAACATTATCGATGGAGCCGTTTAACTTTATACCGAATAATAATTCTGATGCAGTCTTTTTAGTAGTCGCGTTTATCGTATTATTAATACCCCATTGGACCTTGCCTAACTGCTGGTCCCAGATGCGTTCGTCTTTGCCGAAATTTTGGGTGGACAACGAAGTGAGTATCGTTTGATTGTACCTTTCAGCCTGACCGTTTGCTCTAGGGCAAGCAACCGCATTGAGCACGTGTTTAACACCTAACTGTCTACAAAAATCTTTAAATTGGGCAGATGTAAATGCTGTTCCTCTATCGGAAATAATCCTAGATGGGACTCCAAAATCATTAAACAAACTCTCTAACATTTTTATAACATTTTTTGTTTTAGTGTCTTTCACCGGTCTAGCAAATAAATACTTGGTAAAAGCATCGACAATCGTCAGAATGTATACATTTCCAGACTTGCTTTTAACAAAGGGTCCTAGGTGATCCAAGTGCAAGGTATGGAATGGTTTTTCAATTTTCTGAATTGGATATAGAAATCCCGTACGCGTTCTTGTCGCACTGTCTTTGTTATACGCGCAATCTATACAAGCGGCCACGTACTTCTTTACGTAGCGCCTTAATTTTGGGAACCAATATTGACTTTGAATCCGGTCTAAAGTTTTTGAAAAACCAAAATGCCCGATATCGTCGTGGTTGGCTCTACAAATCTGCCATCTAGCAGATTTAGGAACAACTAAGCGTAAGTCCTCATCAATTTTTCTGTACAAGGTGTGATTTTTGAAGACGTAATTTTTCTTAATATCAATACTTTCTTCGTCGGAAGTTGGTTTTAGTATTTTTATTATTCGTTGTAATTCCGGATCAGCAAGTTGTAGAGTAAGTATCCAATTACTGGTGTTAATATTAAATATTTTAACGGATTCTCTAGAAACGGTATTTGGTGGCGGATTTCTGCTGAGGGCGTCTACATGATTCATACGACATCCGGGACGATACTCAATATTGAAATCAAATTCACTTATCTGAAGCCACCAGCGAGCAATTCGGGGTATTAAATCTCTTTTAGTAAGGGTAGTCCTGAGTGCATTGCAGTCAGTGTAAACTACAAACTTGAGACCTAAGAGATAAGGCCGAAATTTCTTAAGAGAGCAAACCACAGCCAGTGTCTCTAACTCGTAAGAATGCAAGTGTTTTTCTTCTGTTGTGGTTTGCCTGCTGAAATAAGCGACTGGCTTGAGAACCCTAGGTTGAAATTGCCACTGTAGCAGAATACCACCCAATCCCAAAGAGCTAGCATCGGTGTGCAGCTCTGTATCAAGGTTTGCATCATAAAGGGCTAACAATGGTCTTTCGATAAGGCGTGCCTTTAACTGTGTAAAAGAGTTGTTCTGATCTATCGTCCACTGCCAAGGCATATCTTTCTTTAGCAAAGTTGTGAGGGGCCTAGCAATTTCCCCAAACCCCCTAACGAACCTTCTAAAATAACTCGCCAAACCTAAAAATTGACGTAGTTCATGGGCATTACTAGGAGTAGGAAAATCTTTAACAGCCAAAATTTTTCTTTCGCTTGGTTTAATACCCTCAGCTGAAACTTCGTAGCCCAAATACTCAATTTCTGTATCGAAAAACCTACACTTCGACAATTTTAGAGTAAGGCCAGCATTTTGTAATAGTTTTAAAATAACTTCTAACTTTTTAAAACCTTCATCTATTGTAGCCGATGGGATAAGAAGGTCATCCATGTACGCAAATGCCGAATCAAATCTTCGTGGACCTAATATCCTGTTCATCATCTTTTGGAAAACGGCCGGCGCATTAGCTAACCCGAATGGCATTCGCTTAAATTCATAGTGGCCATCCGGGGTAACGAACGCGGTGAGGTGCAGACTTCCTTTTCCCATCGGTATCTGATAATAACCAGAGGCTAAATCTAGAGTTATAAAATAGTTATTTCCACTTAAATTAGAAATTTGATCATCTATTAAGGGGAGTGGATATTTGTCTTTTATTGTTTTATTATTAAGAGCTCTATAATCGACACATAATCTAGATTCCCCATTTTTCTTTTTTACTATAAGTATTGGACTAGCATAATTTGACTCCGACTCTTGGATAATATCGTTTTTAATCAAATCATCTACAATGTCTCTCACTTTTTGACGCTCGTAGTGAGAAAGCCGGTATGGTCTATATACCACCGGTGTTTTGTCGTGTAACTCTATATTCATTTCCGTATTGGCTACGCATCCTAACTCGCCAAGGCTTTGAGCGAAACATGTTCTATACTTTACTAAAAGACTATGCAAGCGTTCGATCGCTTCTTGATTTAATGTCGGTCCTACTTTAATTTCCGAAACGTCAAGAGGCAAATATTTTTTTGTATCTTCTGTGTTAATGATATAAGTTCTTGTTTCACGAATAGGGCTGACTCGTGCTACTAAAGTATCTGTTTTGAACACTAGAGGGGCTGTAGTCAGCGAAGTTACAAATATTATAGCTCTTTTATCATTAATACTGTAGCAACCCCGATGTAGGTGATATTCTTGATTGGGGTTCGTTCTGGTGCTGCCATTAAAATAAACATCTCCCGAGTAAAATTCCTTACAGTAAAGTTCTAATAAACCTCCCTTAATTATAGTACAGTCTTTTGCAACATACAGGCTAATCGTGCCCTTATTGTCAGCACTCTCCGAAGGCGTGAAATAAAAGAACAAACTCTCGTTATCCTTAAGCACTGTCACACAGGGTAATTCAGTAAAATTTTGTCCTATTAATAATGATGTTGATAACAATTTATCCTCCACCGCCAGTACAGTCAACTCAGTGTCAACCTCGTCGATTGTAACTCTAACTACTGACCGAAACATAGGTTGAATTTTAGAATTGCCAAACCCTATTATTACTGGTAGGTCTAATTCACATTCCTTAAGAGACAGTAACTTAGCGTCAGTATATTTAATGAGGCTACAATCGCTCCCGAAATCGACATATGCGTTCATTTCTTTACCATTAACAGATATGTTCTTAAAATACTTTTGGTTTTTACTATCTGGTAATTCCACAAGAAAAAGTGCTGGCTTGGTAGCGTAGGCAACCGACTTATCTCTGACTCCTGGATCATGTATGACGTTTAAACTAGCGCTCATTTCGGTATCGGATCTAATTTTTAAAATCTTTTTGTCTGTTGAAGACTCATTTCTACTACCCGGGTCGTGAATCGAAAAGGGTTTCTTATTACAGCTATCAGACTTATGCCCTACCCTGCCACACTTATCGCATCTTATGATAGGTTTACTACAGTTTTGGTATGTATGACCGCGTTCCTTGCAATTAAAACACGTCAATTCATATTTATTTGTGGTCACTGATGACATCCTAGTATGACTATGGGAAGAATTGCGAAATTCTCGATTTTTAAATAAATTATTACGACTGGGAAAGGAACTGCGTGAGTTATCTTTGGTTGCCTGGTTGTATTGCTGGGATGCTAAGTAATTTAACAGATCTTCTGGTTCCTTACATTCCAGAGCTTGCGCTCCATTCCTAACAGAATTGTCAGTTATTCCGTAAATTATGCAATCGACGGCCTTTCGCCCTGTAATTTCACATCTACTTAGTAAAGAAAGTTTGTCATAAAAATAATCACGTAGTGTTTCGTTTGAGCGTGATTTACGGAATAACATTTCTTCCAACAACTTCCCAAAGTTTTCATCGCTAGGGAACGCCTTTCTGATTTTACATTGCCATTCTTGCCACGAGAAGCTGAGCGTTGGAAGGGACTCGTACCATTTTTTGGCTACCCCGCATAATTTTTGGAGTGCGTAATGGATTGTTTGCCTTTCGTCCCATTTATAAATAACTGTACATTCATTTACTTTTTTCAACCAGCGCTCAACATCTTGTGATCTACTACTTGGATCGAATTCGGGGACAACATTAGTACTATTCATGCTCTTACTTGAACTACTCTGTAGTAATGATACGATTTGCATCAAATCATCTGCTGTGAGACCTTGGTTGACTCGCTGAACTTTTGCAGGACTGTCTTCCTCGTTTTCGTTGTCACTTGATGAGGATCTCCTGCGTCGACGCCGACGAGGACGTCTTGGAGTTAACTTCTCGTTAGAGTTTTCTGAAATTATTTATATCTTTGAGCACTTCATATCCAAAAATAAAACCTTCGAGACCCTTTTTAATATCTTTACCATATAAGTCAATCAACATTAAAATTATTTTAGCTCACTTCATCAAAGACTAAAAAAAACATCTGAATGTGGAAGTTTCAAAATTCTAAGACAAATTATAGTAAGATTACTTCTGGTCAGCACACCTACGTGGCTGTATAATTATTGACACAAGTACAAGGCCTTCTGGGCAGCACACCTACGTGGCTATGTTATTATTGACACAAGTACGAGGCCTTCTGGGCAGCACACCTACGTGGCTGTATAATTATTGACACAAGTACAAGGCCTTCTGGGCAGCACACCTACGTGGCTATGTTATTATTGACACAAGTACGAGGCCTTCTGGGCAGCACACCTACGTGGCTGTATAATTATTGACACAAGTACAAGGCCTTCTGGGCAGCACACCTACGTGGCTCTTGTTGAAGTGCCAATTCTTTTTGTTGCAATGATTAGAAAATACAATGAGCGGAACTAGGTACTATTATTGAAATTTTCACTTTAAAACACTTTAAAATCATGTAGAGAAACCCCAATCGCACTAACATAATAGATCCAATGCAATGATAACCCTATTGAAGAGTTGCCTCAATCAAAGGTACCAAGTGCACCGTCTCGTTCTAACCTATTTATCAGTCCAATGCAGCGCGAACCCTATCGAGGAGTTGCCTCGACCAAAGGTAACACGTGCACCAGCCCGATCTAACATATTTATCAGTCCAATGCAGGGTAAACCCTATCGAGGAGTTGCCTCGACCAAAGGTAACACGTGCACCAGCCCGATCTAACATATTTATCAGTCCAATGCAGGGTAAACCCTATCGAGGAGTTGCCTCGACCAAAGGTAACACGTGCACCGTCCCGATCTAACATATTTATCAGTCCAATGCAGGGTAAACCCTATCGAGGAGTTGCCTCGACCGAAGGTAATACGTGCACCAGCCCGATCTAACATATTTATCAGTCCAATGCATGGTAAACCTTCGAGACCCTTTTTAATATCTTTACCATATAAGTCAATCAACATTAAAATTATTTTAGCTCACTTCATCAAAGACTAAAAAAAACATCTGAATGTGGAAGTTTCAAAATTCTAAGACAAATTATAGTAAGATTACTTCTGGTCAGCACACCTACGTGGCTGTATAATTATTGACACAAGTACAAGGCCTTCTGGGCAGCACACCTACGTGGCTATGTTATTATTGACACAAGTACGAGGCCTTCTGGGCAGCACACCTACGTGGCTGTATAATTATTGACACAAGTACAAGGCCTTCTGGGCAGCACACCTACGTGGCTATGTTATTATTGACACAAGTACGAGGCCTTCTGGGCAGCACACCTACGTGGCTGTATAATTATTGACACAAGTACAAGGCCTTCTGGGCAGCACACCTACGTGGCTATGTTATTATTGACACAAGTACGAGGCCTTCTGGGCAGCACACCTACGTGGCTGTATACTTATTGACACAAGTACAAGGTCTTCTGGGCAGCACACCTACGTGGCTGTATACTTATTGACGCAAGTACAAGGTCTTCTGGGCAGCACACCTACGTGGCTGTATACTTACTGACACAAGTACAAGGTCTTCTGGGCAGCACACCTACGTGGCTCTTGTTGAAGTGCCAATTCTTTTTGTTGCAATGATTAGAAAATACAATGAGCGGAACTAGGTACTATTATTGAAATTTTCACTTTAAAACACTTTAAAATCATGTAGAGAAACCCCAATCGCACTAACATAATAGATCCAATGCAATGATAACCCTATTGAAGAGTTGCCTCAATCAAAGGTACCAAGTGCACCGTCTCGTTCTAACCTATTTATCAGTCCAATGCAGCGCGAACCCTATCGAGGAGTTGCCTCGACCAAAGGTAACACGTGCACCAGCCCGATCTAACATATTTATCAGTCCAATGCAGGGTAAACCCTATCGAGGAGTTGCCTCGACCAAAGGTAACACGTGCACCAGCCCGATCTAACATATTTATCAGTCCAATGCAGGGTAAACCCTATCGAGGAGTTGCCTCGACCAAAGGTAACACGTGCACCGTCCCGATCTAACATATTTATCAGTCCAATGCAGGGTAAACCCTATCGAGGAGTTGCCTCGACCGAAGGTAATACGTGCACCAGCCCGATCTAACATATTTATCAGTCCAATGCATGGTAAACCTTATCGAGGAGTTGCCTCGACCAAAGGTGTTACGTGCACCGAGCCAACGTCTTCCTTATAATTAGTCCAATGCATCGGTAACCATATCGAAGAGTGGCCTCGACCAAAGGTACCAAGGGTGCATGGGCCCAATTATTTGCATATAATAAGTTCAATGCTGCGATAACCTTATCAAAGAGTTGCCTTGACCAAAGGTACCACCAGCATTGTTCCAATTATTGCATGTAACCTACAAAAGGTTCTAACAATTTGGGATTCTCTACAGTTCCAGCTAAATAATAAATTACATTTTTAAATCGCTCACTGTATTTATTAACAAAGTATTATAGGTTACAATTGTAATATAATAATTAGAATACTTACGGTTTTCTCTCGGCATGGCTCGTGGATTTATCCCACTTCTGAATTGAAATAAAACTCAGTTTAAACTTGCAGTAGACTTTTACTGTTATTCACTTGGACACTGCTCAACAACGACTAAACTTAATCTAATGACGGTTAGCTTATTTATAACAAATCAAATACCCCCAGAAGTACGTTACTTACAGTGTTACCAGTAAAATAAGTATAATAATGGCCAATGGAACATTAAATTCTATATGCATAAATCAAATAATTTATTTTCAATTAAAATTCACTACGAATCACAACAATACCATCACGCCTGTATTCCCCGAAAGGTTAGGCAGAGGTGTACTAATGTACACCCACATTTCGCCGGTATGTTTGGGTCCCATGTAATAGGGGGTGAGCCTATTGCCATTCACCGGGCACAAATCCAGACTCCGAGCTGCTACTGAGAATTTCATAGAAAAACTCAATAACACTTTGCTCGACCTGGGGATCGAACCCAAGACCTCTAGCGTAGCAGTCGCGATTGGGACCACTAGACCAACGAGGCAGGCAACTGGCTTGATGTTATGTTATATTTAGAATAGAATAGGTTTGAAAAAGATCTGATCTTTTCCAAACCTATTCAGCGAGATACCAACCATATCCATCTAAATATACGACCCTAAAGTCGTCACATATAAAACTAAGTCGAAAAGTCAATTACATACATACAAAGTACCATGAAAAACAGGGCACATACGACTAGGAGCTGGGCATAAAACTACAGCTATTAAAAAGGCCATTCAAGTAGTGAACTGCAAAGTCACAAAGGGAGCAAGCTACTTAGAGACCACTTGCTTGTTCGCTTTCTTGGCATACTTTCAGCTCTGTTTGATACCTCTCGGATGTAGGTTTTTTATATAATTTCAGTTAATGCGTCGTTTGTAGTGTTATTAGCTTTTGACGATTCAAAACTATCTCATTAATAGATACATACCATCACGCCTGTGTTCCCCGAAGGGTTAGGCAGAGGTGTATTAAAGTACACCCACACTTCACTTGTTATGTCCCATGTAATAGGGGGCGAGCCTATTGCCATTAACCGGGCATAAATCTAGACTCCGACATGCTACTGAGAATGTCATAAAAGATCTAGTATCTATAAAAGTTATTAAAATCTACAAAGATTTACATGGTGTAATTAATTGTTGTATTTTTAATAGCAATTATGATAACAATTCTACTGTATTGTTCTCTTGGAAACGACTGGAAACACTGTATAGTAATGAAAGTATCATAATACTAAAGTAAGCAAATTAGAACTAATGAAGCATTCCTTAATTCATACTTCAATTTTAAAGTCTATCATATCTAAATTTAAAAACTAAAAAAATAATAATGTAAATACCCTTATAAAAAAGGACAAAATTTAATGACTTCAATGAAACCAATGAATAATCCTGACAAGTCTCTTTTCCATTCCCCTTGCATACGACATTGCGAACAAACATTCATTCCGTTAAACCACAACAAAATGTATAAAAACCGTTGCTATCAACAAAGAATATTGGAGAGATGGTTTTGATACCACAAGGAGTAAGATATTCTCCATTGCTACTTTGTATAACAACAAAGATACGGTTCCCAGTTTATTTGCAGCAATGAATAATTAATTTATTTTTCTTTATACGAGCTTCTTACTGTTATATTGTATGGAACCTATTCAATTAGCTGAATAGTATTACACTAGTTTTGCACTCGACGATGTTTGTTATTTATATTGAAATACCTACTCAAAATCATAGTGAACCACATTTTTCATCTTGAGTATGAGGGCTATCATACTTTTTTTTAAACAAACAGATTTTACTCGGCTTTCAAAAGGACTAGTGCAAGTGTTAGAAAGATGATTTAAAATTGTGCAAATTACACGTTATGTTATGTTGGTAAGCCTCATCGTGTTTTGCAGGAAATTTTTTTCTTTCTTCTTTTGTCATGTTTCAGAAAATAAATCCTGCCTCAGGCAGGATGATCTGCGATCTAAAGTTATAACATGCCAGTAGACTTACAAACTACATGCGATCTTTGGTACACCAGACGCTTTAGCCAATTAAGTTGCTGAGATTACTGCCTTTTTAGGGTTCCGTAGCCAAATGGCAAAAACGGAACCCTTATAGATTCGTCATGTCTGTCTGTCTGTCTGTCCGATCGTGTCACAGCCTTTTTTTTCGAAACTATAAGAACTATGCTGTTGAAACTTGGTAAGTAGATGTATTCTATGAACCGCATTAAGATTTTCACACAAAAATAGAAAAAAAACAATAAATTTTGGGGGTTTCCCATACTTGAAACTCAAAAATTTTTTTTTTCATCAAACCCATACGTGTGGGGTATCTATAGATAAGTCTTCAAAAATGATATTGAGGTTTCTAATATCATTTTTCTCACTGAATAGTTTGCGCAAGAAACACTTCCAAAGTGGTAAAATGTGTGTCCCCCCCCTGAAACTTCTAAAATAAGAGAACGATAAAACTCAAAAAAAATATATGATGTACATTACCATGTAAACTTCCACCAAAAATTGGTTTGAACGAGATTTAGTAAATAGTTTTTTTTAATACATCATAAACAGAATATTTTGCGCGAGAGACACTTCCAAAAGTGGTAAAAAGTGTGTCCCCCCCCCCTGTAACTTCTAAAATAAGAGGACGATAAAACAAAAAAAAATATATGATGTAGATTACCATGTAAACTTCCACCGAAAATTGGTTTGGACGAGATCTAGTAAATAGTTTTTTTGAATACGTCATAAATCGTAATGGTACGGAAGCCTCGGTGCGCGAGTCCGACTCGCACTTGGCCGGTTTTTTTTTATATTACATAAAAACTAGATGGATCGTCTATCACCTGAAACATGGTCGTCTCGTACCGTCTAAAACCCACACTTGCCTTCCCTCGCCTTCTTCGCTTCCTATGTATATGGCATTAGCTGGTCTCTTTCAAAGTGTGAGGGCTCGTCTCGCATCCCGTTGAAAGCTCATCGCCGCCTACTGGGGACCAAGATCACTGCGATGTCAAATTTCTGTTCTACATTGACAATTTTATGATTATTTCAAAACTTTATTTTTTTGTCATATTATCTCTTAAGTGGATAAGAGGATGCACACAGAAAAATTAAAATCTTAATAAATTTTATATAGCCTAATCAAACTTGGCCTACTAATAGAACAATAATAATACATTTAATATGCTCATAATTACTGTTAATCAATAATTTTCTATTTTAGTCGCGAGTAGGGGAGTATTAACGTCCTTCGCTTTAATGAGTTGGCTTCAAGGGCTATAGTTGATCAGTCTAATTTTATCAATATAGTCTATATCAAAGTAGCTCTGAACATAAAATATTGATTAAATAGAAGTTGTTTTACTCGCATAAATTAACAAAAAATTGCTCCTTCCTCATCTATCTCCATACCAAGTTTAGGCGTAAATGTAACAAAAAGACAAACAGATAGATACTTTCGCGTTTTTAATATTATTATCTATTACGTTTGTGTCCCTTACTGTTTAAGCCGAGTCTCCAATACAGGCAAGTTGAGGACTCTATGTTGTAAAGACTTTTGCGGACAAGATGCCTAAAGGTAAGTTTTCTCGTGGATACTGACCACCCACAGTTTTGGAGCGGTGCCGGAGGCCCAATTCCTTGCTCAGCTGTGACTGCTTGCCGGGACTGTGCTTCCTTCCTTCCTTCTCGTTTTCTCCTTCCCCTGCCTTTTTCTTATGGTCAGAAACGCGCGAGTGATGCCTCTGGTGTTGCAAGTATCCATAAACTACTAGGCCGTATGCTTGTTTACCATACCATACCATAGTGGTATAAAAATAAATTTCGTTTTTGTATAATTTTATGTAAAAGAAAGTAAGAGTCTGGCAATTCACCAGTCATTCATTCAATCTCCAAGTTGCTACTGAATTTTAATAGAAAATTCCAGAAACTCCTCTCAATCTGTGTCTTGACATTCGGCAACCACACTTGTGACCTCTAGAGCAATGAGTTAGACTACATGTTAAAGAACAAAAATAACTATTGGGTGATATCTATTATTTCATTTTGTATTGTTCTGTTTTGGTACTTTTAATTTCATGATAGATTTTATCTTCATTGACATACATAGATAAGAGAGACATATAAATTTATGATACTAAAAAGGCCACAGTAGAAAATAATTGAAGTACATAACAAATCTAAAATAGGGCGATACTATAAATTGAGGTATTAGCCACCAACACCAGCAGTTCTACAAGAGAGTACTCAGAAGAAAGCACGTTTTTACTTACTGTGTTTTGTCTAAAATGCAATGTAAAAAAAATCTCAAGCTTAGAACAAAATTTCGATTCTCATTTTATGAAATTATGCTCGTTAGGTTACTATTTGCACATCATTTTAAACTAAGTACTTCAAAGACTATTTGTTTCTTGTCAAGAGTTTTCTGTGTGTTAGCTTGTTTAACTAACTTACATTTTTACTACTTGATTGTTTCTAAAAATTTGTCTGTGCTTAACTCTAGCCTTTACGTTGGTGCTTTAGCTGAAATGCTAGAAATGGCTGTAATTGTTTCGATGTCTTTATTCACTGGAGAAGAATATGTGATGACATTCGTTGCAAAGTTAGAAGATTCTAGTTCACTTTTTCTCCCTGTAGCTAGAAGTTATGTATCGGTTGTAATAGTATTATTAACCATTCCGATTTACATAACATTATATCTACTCCCGACTCTTATAGAAAAGATCTTGTTGGATAATATATTCTTGCTTTACTCGTTCATGATTTGCTTCTCTGATCGTATAACGACAGTTTACATAACATGTATCGAAAAAATATGAATTTTATAAAGGAAAATACAATTGATAAATTGAAAAGAAAGAATATAACTGACGAAGAAAAAATTATTTACGTTAAGAGGTTTGTTGATGCTTTTATGAAATTATCGACAATTTTAGATTCGACAATAGATATAACAAGCGTAAAGGTACGTAAAGAATGTTGTTTGATCATTATAATGATATTTTGGAAGGAGTATGTTAATCCAGTTTAAGAGTTCTTTACAAATAGTTTGCAATTCCCACATAATATCGATGTGAAGTAGGAGTATGCATGAATACATGTTGCGTCTCGTTCGGTGAGTGTAGATCGCCGGAAGCCCAATTCCTCCCGCTATCTCAGTCCACCTTTTTTTCTACTCTCCCTCCCTTTTCCCTAACAGTAAACAGCGGCTTGGTTGTAGTTTTTTTGACATTGTGTATGGGCGGCGGTTGCCACTCACCATCAGGTGGGCTGCTTGCTCGTCTTAAAGCTCGATGCGTGGCCACAGGCTGAGCAACGCATCTGCCGCTCCTATGAGCCATGATGATTACTTCCCTCTTTTGCCAACTTAATCCATAAGTACTAAAATTGTATTTATTTTTGACACTTCTAATCCTATTATCTTATCCACTTATTGTAAATTTATTGTAAAATCGTTATAAATTTTAGTTTTTTTATAAATAAACAAATATTGTGCCAATAGTTTCAATATGTTAAAATGCTACTTTGTAAGAAATTTAGCATAAGTTTTTAAATGGTTCGTCAATAGCCGAGTCTTAGTCTGTAAATAACTTACAACCTTAATATTTTAGTCTTCTTCCCTTATGTTAGTTGAAAAGGGGGCTGAAGGCTAGGTTATATTTTTTTTATCATGACAGACATGTTAGACTACGAAAAATTAAGTTTTTTGTGTAATATTTGGTATTTGTTTATTTATTTTGACTAAGTATGGTCGGTCCTTAACATTAATTTAATAGAAATTGTCGTGAAAGAATTGTTGCGATTAATTGTATTAAATAATTTTTGTTTTATTTCTTTCTAATACGATTAATATGATAAATCTTGCGAGTTTCAGATGATCTTCAGCTTTGGATGTGACTTCAATAGAGTAATTATCCTGCTTTTTCAGATTATAACTTCAAATAACAACGTGGGTATTCTAATTATTAACTATGTAGATGATAATGTAAGAAAAAGCGTAAAAAAGTCTGTTAAATGTGGTTGTTTTTTCATATTTTTTTTAAATTGTTTATGTAAAACGATTATAGTTGGATTCAATCACGCATTTTTATAAGAATATGAATTTATTTTTGTGTTTTTTATTTTTAATATTTTATGTTCAAGGACCACCAGGTGTTAAAAATTGTGTCAACCGGCTCTTTTGAGACGAAAATTTTTATAATAGTTTTTGCTGCTATCAATTGTCAATAAAAATAAATAGTTTGTAGAAAATATCGTGATCCTCGCGTTATCGCCTTCTATTTAATATATTTTGATGTTATAATTATTACAGATTGAGTTCATTATAATATTGCTTCTTTTTTAAGTTTAATATAATTTTTACATTGTAAATTTTTACACTGTTTCCAACACACTTTAATTTAACAATCAAGTTAGTTATATAACAATATTACACTTAATGTTTTCACTTTGTTTTATTTCAGGGTTACGCTATAATAAATCCATGCGTAGCAATAAGCTCTTACGTAATAATTTTATGTATTCCACTAATATTAATGGAGATGGCGGCAAATAACCTAGATGAATTCAAAATAATACTAGCTGAACAGGTATTAGTGTACAAAGGTACAGGTATAACCAAACTTTAAGGCCGCTCTAATCAGTAATTGTCAATGCAAAATACACCTTATCTCTTTGCATTACCGTACTTGCGTGCAACTTTAGAGTAGCCATTGTCACAATGTTAGTTATGGTAACTAACATTGTGACTCATCCGAAACGGCTTGACAGATTTTTATGAAATTTTATATGCATATTCAGTAGGTCTGAGAATCGGCTACTATCTATTATTATTTTTTGGACAATTTTTTTTTATTTTATTTTTTATAATGTGGCATTAAACAAGAAACGTATACTCCACGCGAGCGAAGCCGCGGGCGGACAGCTAGTATCAGTATAGATTATCTGAAATCAAATTAAATATGTGAAATTTGAAATAATACAACACTTAATTGTTTCGTAAATTTTTTTTAAGATAAGTATTTGCGTTTGGTTTTATACAACGCTTTGGACTCCATCGACGCCAGCTCATCCAGATATACCATATGGAATGAGTTCCCGATGAACTTAGACTTATTGATGGGCTTTCTTAACTTATGTGTATCATTCATTATCGTCATGTTGCAATTTTCATTTTAGTACCTATTGCTCTAATATCAACAATTCGTAAATATAATATATCCTGTATTCTGATGACACATAAAACACTACTTCAATTATGTTATGTAATTTAATGTACTTTCTTTGTCTTCTATTTGTGTACACAAAAAAAATTACTACATTACTAAAGGGTTGGGTCTTTGGGTTTCATTTAAGTACATCCTATAGTTACTGTATAATGATGTAATTTTAAACGTCATTAACTTAAATAATATATTTTCTTAGTAATTAACGTGATAACCATCACAATGTCCTCAGATTAATAACAAACATTGCTGTATGTTAGACGTCATCTTAGAAGCTTTTTCACGAAAATGGTGCAGTCAGATGGCAGTCTTATCCAATATACAAATATACAAAACCAGTTTAGACTGACTTCCCAGTGTAATGTAGGTTTTCTGCATAAATCAAGGCCAGCCTATTCTGAACATAATAATTGTCACTTTTATACGTATGGAAACGCCCTAATGATGAGTTCGTGTAACCCGAACACGTTGGCCAACTTATCGATTAGCAAAGACACAACATCGGAAATTCTAATTATATGTTCAGAAACAAACTTCAATTTCGTTCCAAACTCGATTCATGAGTCAGCATCAAAAAAGGAGGACATTGAATTAATTCGAAAAGGCTCGAATGAGGGACTAGTCTAACTTGATCCCCGTCGCTGCTAACTTCTGTATGTATTTGAGGGTAATACGAGGATTGTAAGGGGCGACGAGGGTTCTTCTTATAATTGTAGATGGAGGCAAATGAAGCTTGACGCGTCAATGGAGTGCGAAGTGTAATCAGTGGAACTACGCTATGTGCTTTACGCACATTAGCACATTGTTGATAAAACGACGCAATTTCTCATTGCTCTTCGATTTAGGTTTCATTGTCTGTTGTAGCAAAATCTTTTAAGAATTTAGCGAGGAATATGTTATCTCATGCCTCAAGTCCCTTTAGATCTTAGTCATCTTAAAAAAATACCGTACTCAAAACTTAGTCAAAAATATTAATGATTTAACTAACTCTCATGTTTTAGTTAAATGATTAATATCTTTGTCTTAGTTTTCAGTACGGTATTTTTTTTAAAGTTGACAGATCTCAAGCTATGTTAAGCAAGGTAGGTAATACGTGTTTACTTTGTTTTTCTTATGTTTATAATCTTGTTGTGTCAATTTGAGCATTACGCTATTAGTTCAGAAAGATAAGCAAGAATAGCCTTCCGAAAGGATAACATATCATAATTCATATTGCCATGGCATGTAGAACCAGTCCCAACAAACGTCATCTGTGCACGAGTAATAGCAAGTTTTTTTTTCACATGTGCATTTGGAAGTCCTCTGGATAAACAGCACATTCAAGTTTCAATTAGGCAAGCTATCAGGCGATCGTATGTAGCGCGAGACAACCGGAGATTGCCGCTCTAATTATGCAAGATGCTTCGAAGTAGGAACTGTGTAATTTGCCTCTGCGATAACGTTGTAGTGACGTGCTAATCAGCAAAGGACGTATCTACAAGTTAATTGCATGCTTGGACTGTTATTTGTTTGTTTTAAATATAGGTACTTCTGTTGTGGTCTGTAAAAATGAACTTGTTAATGTTTTTCCGTTATAATCGAATAAAAATAATTATTGCAATTCGATTTCCTGATTCGTAGAATCTGGAATTAAGAAGAAGCTAAGCTTTTCTGAAGTCGGTTAAAACGTGAACTAAATTCCAAAAACGTAGAACATTAATAATAAATTAATACCAGTCTATACTTTAAAACGTAAAATTACGCATAATTATATTTCGATAGTTGGAACGTTTAGTTTGTATCAAAACTCTGTTTAGTCACCCGTTTAGTTTTTTCGACATAAGGCGGAGGCATATTGGTGTATTTTATCGTAACGGCACAAGGCAATCGTGTTACAGTTTTTTATAAGTTTATATACCTAACTTATAGAGTAATCACTTCTAGACAAAACCCCTTTTTTTTCACTGGAAATCTCAATACTTCTATTGGCTCAAGCAGTGTTAAGGGGTAAGCTACAGTTGCATTCCAGTAGGAAGTTTAGCTAAACACTAAGTTTGTAGAAAATATTGGGCGGTCTTTAAGATTTTTTAGCAAAATTCATCCGCTCTTTATGAAAAATCTAATATTGGTTTATCATGAAATGGAACTAGTAATACTTATAAAAACGTAAATAAAAGTTATAACTATACTTAGCCCCGATATACTTTCCAATTCATTAGTTGACAGGTCGTCACCAAACCGTTATAGCCAAACCTCATTTGAGAGTAAACATAGACACAGATAACATAATTATATCGAGTTTGATCGCTATTGCACCAAATTGATAGCAAACGTAATTATGTTGCCTATATCTACCTCGATCTGTTAGTAGATCTGTTTACTAAAGATGTTTTTTTTACATTAGGACTTGTTTGGACTGCTTTATCAAAATGTTATCCCTAGTAAGTGTTAAATGTACTAATGGTCGAAACGGATCGCAAGCGCGTCTGCTTTACATGAGGTTCGAGTCTCAGTTCGAGCAGTGTTATAAGGTTTTTATATAGAAATATTACCTATACTTACTTACTGAATATTGTTTAAATAAAAGTTTTGTTAATAGTGTAAATGCATAACGTATAAGTTTGGTGTTCGTGCAGTACTAGTTGTGGATATACAACATCGCCTAACCCTTATCCTACTATGTTCGTGATGGTACAATGTTGACTGTAATTTTCGTTCAATAAATAAAAAAATATGTAGTTACGTTATTTTACTAAAAAATATTTATTTACACTTTATCAATTAAAATAAGTAATAGGGTACCTAGCCCTAATTTAAATGTCAATACAATAAACATCAACCTTTTTATGTAGCCGCAAATGAATTTTGAAGAGTCCTTATCTTTTTAATCCATCCAAAGGTTGTCTGTAAGAGATCGCTGTCAGGGACAAGACCACCCGTTGTACCTTTTTAGAACTAAGGTTTAAGAACAACTTTATTTCTCATAAAATATCATAATTCTCATAAATTCTTATATTGTGCGAGCAAGTAGTGATTTTAATAAAATATGCAAAGAATCGTCGCTTGACCTATTTGTTATGAAAAGCAGTATGGCAAGGAAAGTGCTTAACCTTAAGTTTTTTAATAACTAATTGTAATTAAGTATCATAGTCATTAAGTGATCATATTTGTCTGCTATTGAGTGTTCCTAAAGTTTGTTTCAATTTCTACTATTATTCGTGAAGACCTTTAATTGGCTTGCTGTTGTTTATTCCCTCAGTTTATTTCATTATTTGTAGCTGTTGGTCTTCCTATTTAAATAAATAAAGAATTGCATACTTCATTAGTTTTTTGAAGTGTTATCTATATAAGATTTAAATACCTATAAAGTTAAAATGGCGCTGCCATAATCGGTATCTAAAAGAGCAATAAGGAAAACCTATATACATCATCAGTAACATTTATCTGTTAATAGATTTTCTTCCTAGAGATAGGATCTTGACATATAAGGTCCATAAAATAAATGTATAATATTATAATATTACCATTTTCAAATAAACATTGAAGGAATTATGACAAACATTTAATGTAATAATAATGTAAATATTTGAGAAAAAAATTGAAGGGGGCTCATTTAATGAGAAGCCAATATGTGAGTGCTGCTAAATAAGGAACCATTAATACCTAATTAAGATATGGTTTTACTTTCTCTGGTCTCTCAACGTGCAATACTCCAAGCAAAAAAATGTTTTGATATCAAATGAAGTTACAGAAATTATCATTAAATGAAGTTTAACAATAAATATCTATCAAATGAAACAATATTTACAAATCTTAACAAAAAGTTAGATTCAACGGTCATGCTAAATTTGTTTCCGCGCTTACCATAAAGTTTGTAAAGCAAATTCTTCAACATTCAACTCACTAATTCAATAAACACAAGCACGGATTAAATAATCACGTTGAGTATTTCCAAGAGATATTCATTAACTTTCGTTTACAAATCCACCAGTTTCCACTGTAAACACTCGTCACTGAACAATTCTGAACAATAAAACTGTTTTCAGTTTAAAATAATTAGCAAAGTTTTCACTGCGCATTCGTTAGTATTTTTATCATACATTTTATGTTCTTGATCAATTCTGCGATATCAAGAATCCGTACTTTATCGTCATTATTTTGAGGATGCAGGAGAGAGATAGCGATTTTTACGTTGATAGTGCCATCCCTTTCTTTTAAACTAAAAATTACCGCGACCTGCTGTGGTGCGTCTAAATTTGATTCCATAATACTTCTGGAAATTCGAGAATAAACCGGTTTTTTTTTGGGATTTTGTATTAATACACCTAGGTAGAAACTGTATATTAGTATTACTTATACCCCAATCACACTGTCCTTAATCCCAACAAATATAATATAAGGTTTAACGATTATCTGAATAGGTCTTCTTAATAAACTTACATCGGTATGTTTTATACCATACAAAATCAACCATCCACCTACTAAATGGATTCCTTTGGGTGGTCCAATTTCTTAAAACCTTTTCAATTCATGCTTGTTGGAAATTTATTTAGATTCTTGTTGGAATTTATTTAATGAAATCTTTTGAATGAATTAAGTCACACATGAATAAAGGGATGAATTTATTTAATTATTCGTCTTGTTATTTTTTTTATGATAGATAGGCTTGCGCTTGTCCAGAACTTGAAGATACCTATTCAGGTATCTTCTAGGCACTCTCGTCTTGAAGACACCCAAATTGTAGGTCTCGGGGAACAAAGATTCCGGCAGCGAGTTCCACAATAGAGCAGTACGCACTATAAATGTAGATGCAAAACGCTTCGTGCGAGATTTAGGCATTTCCACCACGTACCGGTGGCGCCTTGCCGTAGCTCTGCTCGTTCGATAGTGGAATGGGGATGGTGGAACTATTTCATGTAGTTCCGATGCACACTGCACATTCTCCGAAATGTAACCGTTAAAAGACAGAAAGACATGCAACTTTGCGCCGATGCTCAAGGTATTGCCGTTGAATGCAGTATGGATTCAAAAGCTATATTTTCTATTTCAAACACATCTTTCCAGGATTGATTCATGATGGCAATGGACATGACCAAGATCCACGTTCACTGCGTAACGGAGTATCACTAATGGGTTAACGTATTATATTTGTCCCAAAAGAAAGATAGTTATAGAAATCTTGATTCACCAAAAGGTTAAGTTTATGGACTGTTTGCCCACATTTGTGATGATCAACCGCTTGATGCAGTGCAGCACTGATGGGTAACTAGTCCATCTTCAGTTGTTTAGATATCTCATCCGTTCAACGTTTTGGGCTCTACCTTCTGGAATTTTTTTCTCTCAACTTTTTCAGCCATTAATATTCCTGGTTATAGGTTTTTTTGTCATAGAAAGTCTTACCTATCTAAAGCCTATCTAATTTTATATGTATGCAAAAAATCAATTAGGTAATTAATCAACAGGTTGTTTTCAATATCCTAAAACAGCTACAAATAAATAAATATCGTTACTTACTTAACGATTAAATAAATAACAACATCAAACCGCTCCTCCCCAAGGGATTGGGGATTGCGTAAACAAAAACAAGTTTGAAACCATGACATCTTTCTGGCTTTTATTAAACAGACGTCAATCATGGCTGCTTGTTTAATAAATGCTATAAACATTGTTTCTCTTGACTTCCATTTTATGTACCGACCAAGTTATAAGAAGAAAACTACTAGATGATTTATGATATGGAAGTTAAAATCACATCAAAAAATAAAATTGTTATTGCTAGCTAGGTTATTGGTCTGGGACTTATGCTGGACTGCAGACTGCCGCCTGGCACGGCTCCTAGATTGATGTTGCTCTGCATCTGTGGCTACACTCGAACTCTGGGCCTATCAGAATACCAGCGCTGTAGCAATTACCTTGTTGCAGCAGCAGCTGAGATAGGCACCATATTTGACCTTGCGAAGCCGTTTTTTTCTTTAGTTTAATTTAGTTTTAAATTTCAGTGTTGTTTATATACTGAGGCAATAAGGTTCAAAATTAAAAATATTATTTCTTTCTTTCATCAATGTTTATAATGAGATCGTATGCAAACATTATTTACGGCACTTTTGATACCTATTTGTCCAGCTGTTCTTTTTATAGACCGTTGATAAAACAACAGGAAAGGTACCGGACTTTTTCGTTAAGTCGGAGGGTTACTATTTTATATTTTTTCTTATAAAATAATACGCGTTTGTATCTGAGTAAATATTGTAAACTAACAGATATGAATAAATTGGACCTTACTAAAAATTGTTCAGTTAGTGATCGACCTTTTATGCAAGATCTTAAAATTTTAGGGATTTTGTTGAACCATGTTCATTGGGAAATATAATAAGGATTCTCTCTTAAATTAACATACAAACGGAAATGGAACTAAAAATAAAAAAAAACCTGTAAGTGAGTATTAAAGTTCGTCAAATACTTCAGCTCGCTAATCTCTTGAGACTTATTCCGAACCTAGGTCCGTCCACCGTCGGCCGTCGCCGATAATGGCGGAGCTTAACACGACACTTATTGCCAAAATAAATCATCTACAACCCAACGTGTTGTTTCAATCTATTTGTACAACAACGCAGTTATGGTGTTGTTTTTGTTTGGTTGAGAAAATAAGTTTTTTGTTTTTCATAGACTGGCTTGTTGACTGACATCTGGATATGGCGAGGGTAGCTGGTTGTTCAGTGATAGAATTGTTGGATTTGGAACAGAGTAATACTGTTACATCTGATTCAACACAACAGACCAAACATCTGGCTTCTATGATCCAATTATTGGGTTGTTTTTTACAGACCTTTTCTTATAAATTTTTTGATATCTTAAATAATGATCAAGCTTAGGGCCATTTCTTTAGGGTACACATAATCTACTAATACTGATAGTCACAGTTATTCTGTAACCACCAAAACAAAGCCACACACACCACCATAATAAACCACCACAACCACACATAGGCACAAGGAAAAATATGCTTAAAATAATGATACTTAGCAATTAATTTTATTTTTGGTTGGATCTCCACTACCGGCTGTTCCATTTGAGATATCAACTGCATTGCAACGAAACTGCACAGTATTTTGTTTTAAATTAAATAAATGACTCCTTAAATTCAGTGGTAGGTACCTTAAACCCACTCTATACGGTACATTTAGAACCAACCAAATTTGCAAATGGAAGGATTTTTGAGTAATAAACGTGGATGAGTTCTAACTACGAAGCCAGCTAAACACCAATGCGATAGACGCATCCAATTCTCGAGATTTATCTTCTAGTATAACTTGACTTGAATTACAATAGTACCGGATAAGAAATATCAAATTCATTGAAGGAGTTCAGTATAAGAACAGCATGATGCGTCTTTAAATGAAATAATTCAAATCATAGTCACATATTCCTTGGATTTTGTAAGCAAGTTTAGAGCAAAAAAAAATAAAGATAAGGGATTTCCTTTTTACGTACACACGGCTACACATCAAGCTATATAAAACCAGTATAAGGTAGCCTCGCATTGTAATGACTTTCCGTACGATGAGAGACCAGCCAATACTGAATTTGTATAGCTTGATGTGTAGCCGTGTGTACACATCTCCTAATATTTTAGGGGTTAAAGAATGTATTTTTTCAATCAACCTCTAGCGTAGCAGTTGCTTTTTGGGACACTAGACTAATGAGGCAGCTAGTAGTCAGCAAATAAGCAATACTGTCACCGTCTTATCCAGTCTCAAGGCATCTAAGAGAGGTTAAGAACAATAAAATCCGTCTAAACCATAAAATTTACCGTTCTTCCAATCCTCTGTAAAATCTGTGCATATTATATAGCCCTATACATTTGTACATACGAATAATTTTATCATACCTCTGTATATCATCGCCTTTTATTTTATTTGTGTAATTTGAGATAATTTTGCATATTCACAAGTAATATGACTTCGCATCGTGTCTGGATTTATTGCTTAGCTTGCATGTAAGGATGTATATTTAACATAAACATATTTTTTACATAACATCATGACTTTATCCCCGAGGGATTAGGCAGAGGTGTATTACACCCACAGTTCAACGTTATGTTTAAGACCCCATATTTTAATAGGGGTGCCATGGCCACAAGTCCAGACTTCACGATCTGGGTATCAAACCGAACTTTCCTAATAATTCTACTACACAATAACATGTGCGTTAAGTAAGGTGTCAATTTCCTATAAACTAGGTGTATGGCAATTCTAAATATTCAGTTATTAGTATTATTCAGAGGTAATACGGCTGACATTTGGCTAGCCACATGACAGTCTTTTTATACAACTTACTAGCTGATCCGCGCAATGTCGACTGCGACACTTGGGATCTTAAAATGGGGGTAGGGGTAGGAGGATGAACAATACTTAGGTACTACCTATCAAATATACCTACAAAAAAAAACATGACAATCGGTCGAGCCGTTTCGGAGTTTTCGTTTTCGAGTAGTCCAACACACGAGATATTAATATATTAGATTTATAATCTAGGTAAAGTTTAGGATAAGATATTAGCTTAGTGTATAGTGATACTAGGATAATAAATTGTTTAGTTGTATGTATATGTTCGTGGGAGACCTGTGTTAACTGACTTTTCTGCATGGAGATCATTAAAAATGTTATTGAAAATAAAACGAAGGTTATCACAGTTACCTATATGAGAAAGTATCCATCAGCCTACTTACTTATATAAATTAACTTGTATGAACTATACCTAATTCGTCTAAAATCAATCAACCTTCATCTGTTTCAAGTTTCAAAGGCAAATGTACCTACATAAGCTTAAAGTAGGTACAAGATACTTGTAATTATGTCGATAACCGAAGGGCCTCACCAAACCCTCTAAGGGTTGCTAATGAAGACCCTTAACAAGCAAAGTTTTTTCGGGCAAGGGCATCCAATAAAGTCAACTTTTTATACAATTTCAACATTCGTTATTAATTTCATGATAGGTAAATAAACTTGGGGCAATTTCTAAGAAATTGGGTTGCTATGGTTATTTTGATGGTCGTCAGTCTTACAAAATACTTTATATGCTTGTTTATTTTACAAAATTTTGTGTAAATTGTAACTTATGTTGGTAGGTTTGTATGCTTACTATGTATGTGTGTTCGGGTCAAATCTTTCAACTAAATTTTAAAGCAGTAATCCTTAATTGATTACGTTGAAATTTTGTATACATATTGACTTTAGATGACAATGCATGTTTAGCTTAGTGACAACATTGGAAATTTAATATGACGGACTGAAAGCTTATTAAAAAATACAATTATTTATTTTTAATAAAAATTCATTAGTTTAATACTTCAAAAAAGAAACAACAAAATTAAATAATCTCAACAATATTATTATTAAATTTATTGTTGTTATTCTTAAATGAAAAGCACTTTTAAATATTACTAGCTTTCCGCCCACTTCGCCCTCGTGGTTTATCGACTTTTCTGTACTATAATATGTATGTATTATACATATAAACCTTTCTCGAGAACCACGCTATCTATTGGTGAAAACAGCATGAAAATCGAAGCAGTCGTTTTTGACTTTATCGCAAACAGACACACAGACAGACGCGGCGGAGAACTTAATTTTATAATATGTAGTGATGAAAATCTAAGATTTACCCACAACCCACAATTGTACCTTTCTTCTAACCTAAGCAAATAAGCATTGGTCGTCCTTATGTCACCTTCAGGATCCCCGGTCACCGTCAAAATAAACACGATGCTATGCATTTAATCTAGTCCCTAAATGATTTCCCTAGGGTTTTATTTTGGTTCATTTACGTTTACTTTTAGGAGTTCAGATTCTGTATTGGAAAATGGGATTTAGATTTCAGATAGGTACGATAAAAGAGTAATTAAGCTCATTAATTTATAAAGTAAAGTTTCATATTATTTCTTTTAGGTATTCACTTTTATACATGTTTGGATTTATAAATAAGCATTTTCAGAAACTTTCAAAAATAGTAGAAGACTTTCGAAGACAGTAATTTAGGCTGCTGATAGTCAAATAAACTTCTAACGCTACGTGTATGGAAGCTATACCTTTCTTATTAACCTATTTCAGTTATTCCCATTTCAGATTTTTTTATCAATACATTAACGATGTAAGAATGTCTCTTATCTATATTGAGGACCTTCAATAGTAACCATATGCATGCACAGCCACTTAGCTACGTGCCGTCAAAATGCTGCCTTAAAGTAAAAATTGTAATAACCTAATTATCCAAAATGGCTCAATCAAAAACAAACGTTCATTTTTCACTGAATACACAAACATTAAATATGAAACAAAATAGGTACGTCTGTTTTTAACTCAAAGTACAACCGTCCGGAAACGAAATAAAATTAAAATTGCTGTTCATTAATTTCTCGTGAACAATTCATTTCACAAAAGCAAGTGAAGGGCGTTCGCTTCTCGGAAGAGAGGCTATGTTTTAATTATGTATAGTAATACTCTGTTTGTCCATACGCTGTTACCTTTTGAATGATATTTCAAGCACATTTTGTCTCATAACATACCAATATTTATTTTTCTCCGAAGGGTTAGGCAGACGTGTACTGACACTTCGATGGTATATAATTTAAGTCCCATATACCAAAGAGCAGTGATAATTGACCATTGGACTACAAAGTTGTAGGTCTCGAGTTCGAATCCACACAGCTTTGACTTTTCATAATCATATCCGCGTTCATTTTATTCTTACTCGCTTAAAATGCTGAAGAAAAATGTCGTCTCGTCTAGTATAGTCTACTAATCCATACTATTTTAATATTAATAATTTTATTATAAATGCGGATGTAGCTCTAGTCTATCTGTCTGTTTATCACCTTTTCACGCTTGGACCGCTGAACTGATTTAGATGAAACTTGGTAGGGAGATAGTTTGGGACCTCAGGAAGGACATAGGCAACCTTTTGTCTCAAAAGGTCCTTAAGCATGGAAACGAAACCGCGAGAAATAGCTAGTTAATTATAAATAAGATCAGAAGAACAAGTTTTTATATCAACGCGCAATACGTAGACTCACTGAGTATTCAATAATATTCCAAATTACAATGAAGACTAGCGCCCGTCGTGGGTGACAGGGGTTGATGTCAAAATGCCGTTTGACCGAAAATATTACGGAGATCAAGGGCTTAGAAGCTGCTCCGCAATTTTATATTTGACAGGCATATTGGGTGGTTTGAACTCAAGTCTAAATTTAAAACTGGTTTATCGTAAAATCGATTCTATTATAATTAGGTATTGCGGTCTTATGATTTACGAATAAGAGGGCGAATTATTGTGAAGTCGCATGGATGGATTAGATAGATTCATCTATTCAAGCCATTGGATCATAAAATATGTTATGAGGTAGCAGTCAAGCATTAATTAATAAAAAAAAACTTATTTATTTTCTGGGAGCATTTTGAACATGCATAACACCATATTTTTTTCATAATTACGTAGAAATATTATCAGATACCGCATGCCAATAAATGCCATGTGATCTAAAATTAAAAAACCCATATGAGAATCGATCAGTTTAGTAAAACTAATCGACTCTTACTACTTGGTGTTGGCAGTCCGGCGGTCTTATCGCTGACTATCACTGCACCGGCTAACTTTAAAGACAAGTAAAAAATTTAAAATTGACCTTTTAATCAAAGCAAAACCTACAATGCCGTTCATTAATTCAAATCAGGAAAATGACATTAATAAAAAACAATAAAAACTAATTTCCATAATATTGTTTTCTTCTCTTCCTGTATATCCGAGTATAACGTAATTTCAACCTTATTGTCTTAGGATAAACTGCACAATTGGATCTCAACTTTATTTATTGGACTCAATATTTTTATGCAATATTACATTGCATAAAAATATTGAGTTCAAAAGGCTATATAGCAAAGTACAGTCACGGACAGCTCATATTGTATATGCGTTGAATTGTGAATTGGTGAATACAAGGCAAATTGGCGCTGAAATAGGAACACTCAACACACTATGCATATATCAAACATCCTGTATTCACCGGGTGGAAAATATTGCAAAACTTGTATGCAGTCCAGATTTAGAAACGTTGTTTTTATAATATAAAATTTTGTTATATTAGTATACACAGAAGATTTTTATTTTTTTTAAACTACAATGACTACCTCATTAGCCTAGTGGTCCTAAGAGTGACTACTACGTTAGGGGCCTAGGGCTCGATTGCCAGATCAAGCAAAGCAAAGGTTTTCTGTTAATTTCTCGGTAGCAGCTCGGAGTTTTAATTTGTGTCCTATTAATTGCAATCGACGGTCAAGCGTATTAAATGTCAACTAAACGTACCTAGCGGCGAACTGTGGATGTAAATTCGTACACCTCTGCCTAAAGTTTTGGGGACTACAGGCGTGATGGTAGGTATGTTATATTATATTTAATTTTTTTAATTCCTACCTATCACTAACATACTCTATAAGTGCATCGACCTTGATCTTTTCTACATTAGCCAAAGGTTGTCTCGTGAAACTACCTAAGTCATTATCATCACATTTGTAAATTTCTCGTACATTAAATATTTTTATAATAAAAACTGTCATTTACACATTCCCATTACATTCCCAATAGACTGCTTTTTAAAGAAGAAATATATTTGAAGATAAATTAACTAGAAACATAAATATATTTTATACTTTTCCCGTTCAGCTTCACTAAGGCAAGAATTTATGTAAAAAGTTTTCATTCTAGACATGCCTATGAGAGTATATTGAAAGTTTGTTGTGCAGAGTGCAAATAACCATAACAATTTGTTTTTAGAACTTAGAACAAGGCAGTCTAAGGGCTGAAAGTTTCTGAATTAGATACTCTAAGGCCACAGCAATGCAATGGACTTTCGTGTCATATAAAATAAAGCACTATAGTGTGATAAATACCTAATAATCTGTTAGCTACTTAAACGAAGAAAATATATGTTCTCACATCCTCTTATTGCCATAATGTAGGTACCAGCGGATAATGTTACACCTTTTGTTTTAAGGAGAGTGCCCATGGAGTTTTTTAGCGATTCTTCTTTATGGATCTGTGTAACTAGAGTTATTACGTTTTAGAAACTTTGTAATAAACTTATTTGCAATAAAAATATTTGAACGTGAACAAAAAACATATTTAAAAAAAAATCTTATGCCTTGTCCTTTTGACATAACATATCATCATACCATCACGCCTGTATGGCTTGAAGGGCCCCGAAGGGCTAGTCAGAAGCGTACTATATGGACACCCACGCTTCGCCGGTATTTTAGGTCCCATGTAATAGAGGCGAGCCTATTACCATTTACCGGGAACACATCCAGAGTCCGAACTGCTACTGAGAATTTCATAGAAAAACTCAATAACACTATTCTCAACCTGGACCAAACCAAGACTTCTAGCGTAGCAGTCGCGCTTGGGACCACTAGACTAATGAGGTCGATAGTTGCTGAATAAATTTCCATTCACTAACACCACAAAGCTACTATTCAATAAACCTATAACACGTTAAGCCAGTCACGATTTGGAGTGACCGCTGAAACTATCCAGGCCCGTCCATTAAATTAATGATTATGTACAAGGCTGACTCTGAACTGTTGTCGTTATTTGCACGTGTTCGAAGACGGAGGAACACGTGCATAGAATGGAGCGGACAGCGATTTGGATGTTAAGAGGATAGTATCCGCTTCGCGCCCCATACAAACGCAGTTTGGCCCTTGCTTGAATTTTAAACAATGAAAGTCATTGAAATTTTGCAGTAACAATCTTATCATTAATATACGTGTTTCTGTAATATAAAATTTCATTTCAATATACGGTTAAAAAGTTACACGAGCTCAAAGATTGGCAATTTTCGTTGAAAAACGGCCCAACTTTATGCTAGTATTTCTCGACAATGTATCAATACAGAAACATTCTGATTCGAAGGAAACCCAGATAATATAGTGAATATTTTTTTACAAGATTTTTTTTTACATATTAGCCATATTATAGGAGTAATCTCCAAAATTCGGAACATACGAAATACGCGTGAAAATGTTGTTGTTTCTCCTCTCGGGCACGCGTTCGCATCGCGAGGGATAGAGACAGCGACAACTGTGCAACATTGTTGCGTTCGCGAGGGACACTCCTCTTAAGCAGGTTGTATATGTGTTTTATGCCTCCTTTTGAAGGATATTGTTTTGTTTTTAAGATGGTCACAACATCAAGTAAATAAAACAGATCATGTGACAGTATAAATGCCTCATTAGGGTAGCGGTCGCATTCGTGCCTGCAACGCAAGAGGGTTTAAGATCGATTCCCAGGTCAAGTTGTAGTTACAGGGTCTATTCTAGAAAATTCTCAGTAGCAGCTCAGATTTTTGTTTTGTTGCCGGTTATTTTTTTTTTTTATAATGTTCAAGGTTCTAAAGAACAGATGGTGTATAACTGCTGTTTTATATATTATTACCAAATAGCTCAGAAAAAATAATTTAGGTTCCACTAAGAAACCACACAGGTAATTAATGTTATGTTTTTTAGTTAAAGTTAACAATGACAGTTACAGTCAAGCTAAAAACTGTACACTGTGACCATACATAATATTATTTCATGCACCCAAGCTTATCAGTACCGTCATCTGTTAACTGTAGGTTTAACATTCATCTCTGCCTAACCCTGCCCGGCTCAGGCGCGACAGTTAAACTAAAACTTAAATCTGTCTACACTAAAACCTCAACGTCGACATAATCCTCACTTGATCAACGAGGCGGAAACGTGACGTCACGACCTGAAACAACCGCTCCAGTTGACTAACTTGATGTGAAATTTTGTGGGGCACATGATGAACTTGTCTATTAATAGTGAAGTCTATACCGAACCAAAAAAGTGGGAGGTTTTCAATTAACCAAATATTTCTAAGATAGAGGTACACATAAAAATATAGTTGAATTGAGAACCGGACACATATCCAGACTCTGAACTGCTACTGCGGATTTCATAGAAAAACCCATTATTTTTGCTCGATATGGGAATCGATCGAAAGACCTCCAGCGTAGCGGTCGCGCTTAGGGCCTCTAAAATAATAAGGTAGTTTCTACATTAATTGTGTCTATAACAAGGGAGATGACAGGTAAACAGGTACTCACACCCCTAGCTCAGAATGATAAATAAAAAAGAAACGAATGATAAATCTTACTTGCAATATTGGAATAGTTGGCCCAATGTGAATGTGAATATAATATATAACAAAAACACAAAAGTTTTACGTATGCAAAATGAATGTACGTAATAACACAAACCTGTAACAACTATTTTCCTTATTTGTCTCAACTGAGGGGAACGCAATTTCCGTTGTATGTAAGGGTTGGATATAAAATTGTTAGCAACTATACCCAGTTGACTAGGAATATGCTACACTACAATTCACGGGAAATTAATGTGCCCTACTCTATTCTATTCTCTATTCTATCTTTCTTTCACATCTCCCACAGGTACTTGCTACGGTTTTATTTTATTTTTCTCTAAGGAGTCATATTTGTGGGAGTTATCTGCCTCATTAGTCTAGTGGTCCCAAGCACGACTGCTATGCTATAGGTTCGATTTCCTGGTTGAGCATAGCGTTATTGGATTTTTGTATGAAATTCTCAGTCGCATCTCGGAGTTTGGGTTTTCACCCCGGCGAACTATGGGCGTACATGAGTATACTTCTACGTTACCCTACGGGGAAAATAAGTCTGATGGTATAAGTTGTGGAATTCGATGATATTGTGTTTGTCAGTCATCCGTTTTTATTACATGAACAGTTACCATCACGATTTTTCAGTAGATTATTAATGTTTGATTTGTTTTAATATTTAGCTTAATAAATAACTGGAAAAAAAATATGCTTCGGTAGTAAATAATGTATGTAAATTAATTTAAACTTGCATACATTTTAATAAGTTTAAAAGGTATTTTTTGGGCAACTAGCAATCTAAACTTATCATTTATGAAAACGAAAGAAACAAAATTATCTACCTACGTTAAATAAATTTTGTCACAAAGCTGATTCATTTATATGTATAAAAAAAACCGACCGAGTAATAACTATAAAAATAAAATACTGAAACAAATATTCAGGAGCTGTCTAAAAACATTTTTTACAAGAAAATATACAATGTGCTAAATCACAAAAGCCCCAGAAACACTTACAATACTCGAGCACTCCAAAGTTCAACATCCTATGATATATGATATTACAAAACTTTACATACAAGGACATCACAGACCACTTACTTCATATTCGACACTATCTCTGTCAATAAATCGTAGTCCGGTAAAATTTTTAGTATAAAAACATTGAGATATTAAAGTTTAACCTTTTGAACGCCAGAGTATAAACGTATCGCCGTACCCCTGACGCCAGGCCACTTTTTCTGTCAAATTACACAAGGTAGTGAAAACACACTAAAGTAATGATTAAATTGTTTATTTCATAATATGGTGCGACGTACATTTTGTCATATATTTGTGACGTTGGCGTTCAGGGTAAGATTTCGTTTGTCACATATATGTGACAATGGCGTTCAAAAGGTTAAAAAAGATATTGTAAAATAGTTCCAATTTATACGTAAAAGGTTATAACAGCTATCATCGTGATGCTAGACATCCTATCCATCATTGTCTCAAATGGTGGTCAGATTTTTCTATCAATTTTAATTGTACTAAACTTAAATAAGTATGAAAAAAAAAAAAAAAACAATTTTCCGAAGGTATTGTTCACACACACATTACCATAACCCCTGTTTTCCCCGATGGGTTAAGCAAAGGTGTACTATTGTACACCCACACTTCGCTGGTATGTTTAGGGCCCATGTAAATAGGCACCAATCCGGACTCTGAGCTGCTGCTGAGAATATCATAGAAAAACTCAATAACACTTTGCTTGACCTGGGAATCGAACTCAAGACCTCCAGCGTAGCAGTTTCGATTGGGTCCACTAGACTAATGAGGCAGTCATGTTTTTGTTCGACTCGAAGTATTAAAACTAGGGCCTAGTTTTTTTTTCATTTGCCTTTCTTTGACATGGGTGCGCTAGTACGATAGTTTCATACCTCAATGCATAAAAATGTCCTTATCTTCGCAAACACGACTGCGAGATCGGAACTTCACGTGCGGAATGCAATTTCCCTTTAGATTCAATTACACATGCCGTGCGATTCGGCGTTTCGTTTCGTTATTGCTGGCATGGTATTTGCATGTTTATGTCTCTGTTGTGATTGTAAGACTGTCTTTCGTTTTGTTCGACATTTAGTTGTAAGTATGGTCTTGTTTGTTGCATTAAACATTGTCATAACTATATACTCCTAGTTTGTGAATTATAGTTTTCTGTTATGAGAGTTATTTTGAGGAATATTAACAAAGAAAAAATTTGCATTTCACTTAGTATGTCGTAATTAAAATACATCCTTTTAAGTTTTCAACTGTATTTGATTAAATAGTTTATACTTACTTTACATAACATACATACCATCACGCTGCATTCCCCAAACAATTAGGCAGAGGACGTGTACGAATGTACACCCTCGTTTCGCCATTATTCTTACTTTATACTAATTTATTGCTGAAACCAGTTAGGTATTATTTTACATTCAACAACATGATAACGAATCAAAAATAAGTTATTGATACTTCCATTTCATTTATGTTCCTTGTAAATTCCAATTATAGTGTCTGTACTTCAAATATTTGCGTTTAATTCTAGTATGGGCTAAGTAATGTAGCCTCCTAACGTGCTTACTCGTATCTAATTAAAGGCGTTTGTATTGTATAATTTGAAGCGGAATGAACATTGCTTTCCTTTTTTAACTTTGATTACTTTAATTATTTAACATTAAATAACATACCATCACGCCCACATTTCCCGAAGAGTTAGACAGAGGCGTAGTAATTGTACACCAACAGTTCGCGGAGTATCTTTCAATGGGCACATATTCAAACTACGAGCTGTTACTGAGACGTTCATAGAAAAACCCAATATGAGTTTGCTCAAGAGAATGACCTGAGAATCGAACCCAAGAGCTCTAGCGTAGCAGTCGCGCTAAGGACCACTAGATTAATGAGTCAGACAAGAAGTCAGTTAATAATGAAAACGATGCAATAGGTTTAAATACAGTGTTATTTTTCCTATAAAACCAATATGTCATTATTTAAAACGGAGTTATTGGACTTCCCACAAATACTGATTAAGGCCACAATTAAATATCCAAAACTAATTCTCAGACATTTGATGTCTAACATCAGTAATTTGACATGGTTATGCATGGAGGAATTATTTAGGCCGACTCAGCACAAGGACGAGTCGATGTGATTTGCGGGCTAGGTCGTAAGCAGAATTTGATTGGACGTCAGACATGCTGACAGCGAGGCCACGATAGATAAGGTGGGACCAATTCGATTTGGGATTAGATATGACTGTTGTTTCGTTCTCTCATATTGCTACAACAGCTGGTAGACATTTTTGGGGAAGGTGTTTGAGGCACGCTGAAATGCGTTTATTAGCTCTATTTATGGTAAAGAATTTTATGAGACGATACAAAAATTACAGTCGGCAAGCTGTCAGTAATTACATACATACCATCACGCCTGTATTCTCAGAAGATTTAGGCAGAGGTGTACTAATGTACACCCACACTTCGTCGGTATATTAAGGTCCCATGTAATAGGGGGCGAGCCTATTGTCATTAACCGGGCACAAATCCAGACTCCGAGCTGCTACTGAGAATTTCATAGAAAAACCCAATAACACTTTGCTCGACCTGGGGATCGAACCCACCTCTAGCGTAGCAGTCGCGATTGGGACCACTAGACTAACGAGGCAGTCATTTTTGTTTTATGATGCCTAACAATAAAAAATGAATATTTAGTCCAAGGATACTGTTATTCAGTCATCGATAAAGATTTTAGTGACCACGCATTACGGTCAAGATTTTTTTTCCTTAGCGGGTTTTTCGAAAAACGAACTAAGGTTCAGGACGCTGGAAGAAGAATCATTGAACTAAAGTGACGACAGGTGAAGTAAGCCAACGACAGAATGGTCGCCGAGGGAGGGCAGTAGGAGTGTCGGGCGTCCAGCAGCAAGATGGGTCGACGACATAACTTACGTCTTTGGGCGTACTTGGATGAGAGTGGCACGGGACCGTGGTGGATGGCACAAACTTGGGGAGGCCTATACCCAGCAGTGGGTGAAGTCAGGCTGTGGATGACGATGATGATGATGAGCGGGTTTTTCGAAAATTCGATGCTGAATATAATACTATCGTAGTCTATTGCATTACTGTACTTTTAACTGTTTAGTTGCGTGCGTACACATATGATAATTACCTTACTGACTCCTGAGAATGCAAAATTACAGCACTACGCCGTCCAGTCAAATGTACAAGATTGGCCATGTGAGTTAACTTCCTTCAGTCCTATTGTGTATTATTATCTCTTAGAACCCAGCTTAATTGTCATAACCATAACGATTATTTCGCGAGAAAGAGATGAATTTCTACAAAAGATTAGCTCTATCCCATTCTCTTCCCGGAACAATGGTACCCTAATACTCTACAGAGCGTAGCCCTTGAGACTTATAGGATTACCTCTATTGCCGAAATAAGGGAACATTTTCTTCTGTTCCGTGTCGATTGTCAATACATTTGGTAGTTTAATATTCATGAAACATTTCAAAACAGGTTGCTTTGTTTACGTAGATAGATTTTCCCTAAATCGGCTTTTGTGCATGGGGCTCTTTCTTTCATCTTTCATTCGCCATTTTGGAAAGCGTGGATCGAAAGGAGATTTACCATATATTATTTTGTTTTTAAAACTAACCCTATCTATCGCTACCTCTCTGAATTATGAACACTATTTTATAGACCAGAAAACTTAATATTCAAAATTTTCTACTAACCGCTATTTATTTGAATAAATTGCGTATTTCGCAGGTCCATCAGGTTCAAATTCTAAGCATCGATCATAGACCAATAACAGACGTCCATTTTGGATCGAGAATTTCAGAAGTGAGTAAGAGCGTTAGGGGGGTTAGGTACTCTCAAAAGTCACACATTAGCATTGAAAGCCACAACCTCACGAATAATTATTGGGGTCCGACAATTAGCAAGACCTACGAGTTTCCAATACAAAGGCCATCGTATCCAACCTGTAAATGCGAATAGATGCACCAATTAATGCGAGTAGGGTACACGACACGGCGAACGGCACTCAAATGCATTGGGAATTGGAAATGTTCACTTGCAACATTATTACAGTTCTATGCAATCACTCTAATAAAGTTAGTCGCATAGTGGGACGTTCAAATCATTTATGGATTTTACTGTTGCATAATTTTATAGACTAGAGAGTGTTTCACTTTCAAATCTAGTTGTCATATTTTTTTACTAATAAATTACATTTAGGTATATAGTAAAAAAATCAAAAATTCAAGGAAATTAAAAACATGTAGAGTAGCATCTTAAAGATGACGTCTTATATTTGTTTGGCTATTATGATAGCCTTAGCAGAGGTTGTCGTCGATAATAGTTATGTAAATTCGATAATGGTTATTCGATAATAGTTAAGTAAATTTGAAAATTCTTTTCAATTTACACTACTATCTGCTACGATAACATTTTTTTAAGAAAACTATTAGTAATCAGTTATAAATATATATATTATAGGTATTTGATGTCGCAATTTCTACTGTCATGAACTTAGAATGTGTGCCCAACGCAACTCAAAAAAACCCAGGGCCAATTGTTTAATTTCGCAGTTATGTTATTTTATTATTATTTTTTTTTTTATGGGATAACTCTGCAAACGAGCAGGCGAGCTACCTGATGGTAAGTAGTCATCGCCGCCCATGGACATCTGCAAAACCAAAGGAGTTGCAGATGCGTTGCCGAGCCTATTTAGGGAAAGGGAGGGGAAGGAGAAAAGGAGAAGGAAGGGGATTGGTGGAGGAATTGGGCCTCCGGCCCTCTCGCTCACCGAACGAAGCGCAGTAACGAAACGCTACTACTCGGACGTCGGTCTTCTGCGAGAGTGTGGTACTTCGCCGGTCGAGCCGGCCCATTCATGCTGCGAACAGCGTGGCCCTACCACAACAAAAATGCTATAGGTATGCTATAGGTACACTGTGGTATCACAATTGCACACTCCACTGCATTTTTATTCGCTTCTGTGACTGTCACTTACATCGTAAAACCTATACGATCAAATTGATTGATTCCAATCAATTAGCAAACAATACGAGGTATTCAATAAGAATTAACGATACTCAGAGGGTAATATAGGAACGTGAAACGGGGAGTTTGCATTTTTTATTCACACTCCATTGCAACTTTTGAATGCCCATTGTTGTATCGCTAACGAATTGTGTGGAACAAAAGGAGCAATGTATACCGAAATGGGGGTTTACAATTTCGGTTGATATATTATAGTGGTGGGGTAGGTACCCCGGTTTTCTGGTTTGCGGCCAGTATGGAATCAATAGCGATGCTTTTATCTGGGTTAATCGTTTTGTGTTTTCGATAATTGTCGCGTTCATTTTAATAGTGGCATCGACGAAAAAGCATAAATATGGACATTACTTATGGCTTAATGAAAATATTTATAATGAGGCAACTGGTATGTAATTTTTTACTGTTAAATAAAATTAAATGTAAGGCATATAATGAAACAATAATTTAAATCAACAAAAAAAAATCTAATTCTTAGGTATAAGCATTTAAAGTTTTTGGTGCGGATTGAGATGGGATGCTCTGTCCCTTTCCTACAAAAGTGTTAGTATAGAAATTGTATGTCACGGATTGTGACGTCACAAGCCAATATAGTGCACTCTGTCTAGCATAAAATGAAAATGCTTAAATCTTCCTTATTTTTGGACCTATTTTAATTTTTATTTTGTTTATTAGCTCTATTTATGGTAAAGAATTTTATGAGACGATACAAAAATTACAGTCAGCAAGCTGTCAGTAATTACATACATACCATCACGCCTGCATTCTCAGAAGATTTAAGCAGAGGTGTACTAATGTACACCCACACTTCGTCGGTATATTAAGGTCCCATGTAATAGGGGGCGAGCCTATTGTCATTAACCGGGCACAAATTCAGACTCCGAGCTGGTACTGAGAATTTCATAGAAAAACCCAATAACACTGCTCGACCTGGGGATCGAACCCAGGACCTGGACCTCTTGCGACGCGTTTAGGACCACTAGACTAATGAGGCAGTCAGTAATTTTGTAATGATATCGATGTTGTTTCAGCTGTCATTATTTGGATCGAAAACATAATTATTCATCGCGTATTTTGGGCGTTGTTACAGTTAACAAAGCAACTGAGCTTCGTCGTGAAGTTCGCATAATGTTAATTTATGTAACCAAATTGCAACGCTGAGAGAACGGTTCCCAATTCTCATTGCAAACCGAAATATTTGAATTTCATATTTAGTTATCATTATACATATACTGCCTCTAGTAGTCTAGACCACTAGACTAATAGTCTAGACCAAAGTCGTGGTCCTAGGTGCGACTGCTATACTAGTCTAGGGTTCAATTCCCAGTATAGTAGTAGTCCCAAATTCTCAGTAGTAGTTCGGGAGTCTGGATTTTTACTTGGTTAATGGCAATAGATTTGCCTAGCAGGCAAGTCATGATATAGGGCGAACTTTGGGACTACATTAAGACACCTCTGCCTTCCCCTGTGGAGAATACCGGCGTGATGGTGTGTTTTGTTTATACATTTATAGTCATGAACAAGTCATCTACCGCTCATCTGCCTGTCATAGTCGTGGCGAATGTCACAAATCCCATGGCTGTGACTATAGAGTATATAGGGTTATATATTATATAAGAAGGTAATACGTTGAAATAAAACTACTTTTTACGGATTTTATCGCGTTATATTGATATTTTTTAATTCTCTGCTTGGATCTGCTTGGAACCCCATCATAGATTCCATTAAATCCAAGCACAAGACTGCAAGACCCAAGGATACGGTGAGCTCATTCTGCGTGACCGGCATAAATAATAATCAACAAAATGTAGGGTAGCTGTTGATAATTTTGACATTAGGACGACTAACACCTCAGTCCACCCGTGATCATGGATGCTGTAAAGGATCCGAAACGTCGGGAATTTAAAAATATCTATATAACGCGATAAAATCCGTAAAAAGTAGTTTTATTTCAATGTCTGATATTCGCGTAAGTGTTAGAAACCAGTAAGAAGGTAATACGGTTTTCAGTCGGTAAGAGTCCGATGGGCACAACAGTCTCCACTCAATGGGTCTCTTAAGATGGAAGGCGCCATCGACGTCGGCCCAGAAAGAGGGGGCGGGATGATTTGGATGCATGCCGCGAGGGCTGGTTAGAGTTGGCGTAAGAAAAGAGCTGCATGGAATTAGGGGGAGACCTTTGCCTAGCAGTGGGACAGTAACGGCTAGAAAAAAATGAGTCGTCCGATATACCCTGCCGCCTACCCAAGCGACAGAGGATCCATGAGAGCTTTCCGTACTATAAAAAAAGGTTACATCTACTGATAGTAAGTTTGATTGCTCAAGATGTGCCGAATGATCATTTATACGTCGTCAAACGTACAGGATCATATGAAAGATCCATGACTAAATTTATGCCTCCAATCACTTATGTCATCCATCAAGATCTTGTGCCAATCTAATCTTGGGATGCTCCTGAAATAATAAAGTCAATCGACCACTGGACGCTTATTTTGATTCATAGGCTATTGATTCGTCTCTCTTTATTGTAAACTAGCTGACCCGGGGACACTCGGGTGATAAAGCCTATTGATGCTCACAAATAACGAAATATTTGTGAGTATCATGTGTACTGTGTGAATGTGTATGAAAAGATGTATGAAAGTGGAACAAGCGAAAGAGATATGCAAGAGTCGTTGCAAGTGGCAGACCATAGTTTCTGCCTACACCTGTGGGAAAAAGGCGTGAGTGTATGTATGCATGTATGTAAATAACGTAGCTTTCTATTGGTAAAATATTTTTTTAAAAGCGGTTCATTAGATCCAGAGATTATTCCCTACAACCTCACAAACTTTACCTCTTTATAGTATTATTATAGATTCATAGCCGTTCTTCTACCAAAATATAAAACCTTTATATGGTACACTCAAGAGTAATGAAAGCGGTTCACTAATTTAGACCTTTATATTATCCATAACATGCAATCTGTATTGACAGCGCAGCAAGCGGAGGTAAAAGCGCCGGTAGCCTAATGGCTACGGCATCGGACTTGCGATAATGTGGTTGCCGGTTCGAACCCTACCCATTGCACTACCGACGTGAACTCACTCGTAACACAAGCATTTAGCTTAGCACGAGGGGTTTAACAAGAATACTAGTAATGTGTGAACTACATTGTTAGTAAGCTTTTTTTTAAAAAAAAATGATAATACAAAGTACTAAAATGTGAGAAAAATTAATGATTACCTACTTACTTTTTTTTATGGTCGTATTCACATTTTTTTTTGTTGAAACTACGTGTAAAGTTTAGTTAGTCTAACCCAACCAATCATGTTTAGCGTCTCTGTTTTATTTCCACATAAACTATATTTATTTATTTTTAAAAAATAACAAATAAGTTTTTATTAATTTATTTGAACATTTTTGTATTTGAAAAAGCTGTGTTTCTGATATATTGAGGTATCTGTTAGTGACCCGTTTTCATTGCTCTCGAGTGTACATTATCAAATAGATATAGAGTTGTTTACCAATATTCTAAGTGTCTTACATCGATCACAATACTTACTTCTAAATAATCATTGTAAAATCTTCATTTAACTGCATAAAAGTCTGTGACATCGATACTAGTCTGAAGTAGATTATGCCAACTGCAAGCAAGAGCCTAGAGAAAGCTTTTAACTCAATTGTATTTTTATTTAAATTCTAAATACCTAGTGTGTTTTATTTCAGCACTTAAAGCTATTAAAGACACGGGGAACGAATGCTCTTTACATAAATTTTCTCTTTCATTTAAGGGTGGGATATGAGGAGCCTAGGTTTATTTTTTATGCAAATCTCTTTGAGTGGTTATTTAAAATGTAATGAGATTATAATCTGGGTATTTAATTTAGTTTTTTGTTGATTAATGATGAATAAATTTATTGCCAGTACCGATGGTTTGGTGAAAATTGTGTTTTTAATTCAGATTACTGATTGCGTTGATTGTTTTTAAAAGTTTGTGCAAATAGACTTAACACTATAATAATGATTGATGTTTAACCGATTGAAATTTAAATAACAGGCTTAAATAAGTCATAGGTATTAACTGAAAAAAATATTAAAGCCGATTAATAAAGTTTTAAAATATAAGCGTTATGTTTATATGGGATTATTTGTTATTAAGTTATTAGTGAGAATAGAATAGAGTGTTAATAGAATATGTATGGCATTGAAATGTCTTCGTGTACTATCTATGTAGTCTTATGGTAATTTTTTTATAAAAACAGTGAGTCATCTAGCCATCTGGTGATACTATATTTATCAAACCTGCTTCTAAATCTGTTGGTAACTGTAATGTGCTCGGTAGTAATACAACGTATAAGAGGCTCAAAGAGGTTCTTGTCTGTAGTCAAAATGCAACAAAGCGCAATGAATGGTTGCCGGTTCGAAACCCATCCATTGCACTACCGACGTGAACCCCCACTCGTAGCACAAGCTTTTAGTTTAGCAATACTAGTAATGTGCGACCCACATTGCTAGTAAGCTTAAAAACAAAACCATCTTAAATTCAGCCAAGGCCTAGTGAAGGAGGTCCCGTATATAAAACACGTTTCATAATGTTATTACTATCTTCAACAAAGCGCAACTTAAATTGTATATTTGTCCTGAACTGCAACATAGTACCTACTGAAAATTATAATTAACAAAGTTTTATTTGTTTATGAACTTTCAAAATGGGTTATGAGATTCTAATATCTTCTACAGAGGACGTTTAAGTCCATAAATAGTTTTGTACTAGTAAAAATTCATCAGCTCATCGTTTTAGTAGTCTCAAGAACGCTAGAAATCTCGGGTTCGATTCCCAGGTCAAGCAGTGTTATCGAGTTTTCCTGTGAAATTCTCAGTAGCAGTGCCCGCGTTATGGTCATAAGCACGCTCCCTATCACATGGGACCTAAACATAATGGCGATTACTGTGGCTGTACATTAAGTACACCTCTTTCTAACCCTTCGAGGAATACAGGAGTGATGGTACGGTATGCTCATTGGTATACCAAGTCACCAAAGCGCGGTTTGATTCTGAGCTAAAGTATTTTTTTTCTTGTGCACATTGGAAGCACGAAGTAACGAAATAAGTTCCCAGTTTATGACAAGGATTGTGCTTTGTCGAATTGAATGTTTCAGGGAACACAAAATATATATAAAATAAATATTATGTTGTCTAACTTACATGTATCATACGACAAGATAGATTGCTTATGACGAAAAACGCTAACCTTCTACTATATAAAGTGAATACTACCTATTATTTATTAATATCATTTATGAGTAATAAATAAGTCAAACCTCATAAGGAAAATATGTATGATGTTTTCTGTCTTTAAATACGTCGTCTTTCAAGAAATTCTGTATTGAAACCGACCGTAACGATGATGCTTTGTGTCGGGAAAACCATAATGGAACCTACACACGAAACAACTCAACATGTGCCGTTGTATAAGCATTATTATAAATAGATTTCAGGGTTGAAATAGGTGTCGTTTCAAAAGCACAGAGGTGAAAGATTCGATAGTGTTTTATTTTATTTACCCACGAATTCCTACGTCAATGCGATAAGAATTCAAATCGAATTTTCAAACAAGTCTCTCCGAAAAAGTTAAGTAAGTAGGGCTTCATTTGTTTGTAGTATTTTCCTAGTATCTATATGATTTTTTAAAAGATCATGTTTCTACTATTCTTCTATTCTTTTCTACTATTCTTCTATTCTTTTCTACTATTCATCTCTCCCTCATCCTATTTTATAAGAAATAACTATTTATGTTAATTGCTTCTTTCATAAACATACTCAAACCTTATTGGCGAGGTCCTCCAAAAAGGTCAGGTGCGTAGTACCTGTGACGGGCGCGTGTGTATGACAAGTTCTAGAGCATGAGTCTCTAGTTTCTGCCTATACCTTTGAGAAAAAGGCGTGAGTGTATGTATGGTTTCATAAACAATAGTTACAAGAAAAAACAATCTATATTCGCCAATAAAACAATTCAACAAAAACACCCTTATTTTCTCCACCTACAACATTGCTCCCACTACATAATACGAGTATATAAAACACGTGGGCTACCAAACATAGTCATTAATCTAATTCCAGCAGGACTGTGGTACATTTTCCTCTGTTCTGACTACTGGGCATGCCCTTGGGGGCGAACCTTTATTACCTCTACATAGCAAGGGAATAATGTTGTTCATTAATTTATTTAGAGAGCTGACCGATCTATATTGTACGATAAGGAAAAATGAGAAAAGAAATTGTTTACACCTCTTTTTGTTTACAAAATATACGTAGTCAAAACAAAATTGTAATTCTACTGTATATTAAGATTAAGGACTAAAAACCTTAGTAAATAACAAATTATATTATTACAGCAGACCTAGTATCCATGTAAGTATGTTAGTTATTTTTACTAGTAAAGTTCAAGTTTAAGTTTTTTTGGACACCACTGCCTAACCTTTCCGGGAATAAAAGCGTGATATCACAAGTCATAGTTCTCGCATTTGAATCCAAAGCATCTGTAACTTTTCTAAATCATGTGAGTATCAATAAACCAACTATTACTCAACAAACCAAGGAAAGGAATCTTCGTAAGGAAACAATCATCATGCAAGCCTGAGAGAGATTTTCTCAACGATGGCGTGTGAAGTGTGCCTATTTGTACTAGGAGGGTTAGATTATAGTCGAACCGATAGCACCTTAAAGTCCCGTTAACCTTACCAGGATGATTTCCCAGGGAACGTGTGACCATCAATATTGATGATAATTTATTTCTGTAAACATTTTTTTAAACACTTTTACAAGTCAATGATAAACAGTTTTTTTTAGATGGCACATATCCTAACTGGCGCCCTCTGAGGAGAAACACCGAAACAATTTCAGATAGTCATGGTTTTAAAGTCTAGACAATAGCTGTAGTATCAGACGTGTGAGCTCTACATTATAAAACTCACATAGTCTTGTTGCGAAAAGCGGCAACATCGGTCTCGCAGTAAATAGAACGAAAACTAAAGTGATGATAGTGGATCGAGCTGGAAAACTAACAAGTGTCACCTGCAACATTCCTGGCATTAACATCGTTGACCGCTACATATACCTGGGCTCCCAAATCTGCAATGACGGCAGCTGTGTCCCCGAAATAAAACGGCGAATCGGGATGGCAAAAGATGCTATGACCCGTCTAAACAACATCTGGAAGAGGAGAGGAATTGGTATCAAAACGAAGATCAGATTGATACGAGCCCTGGTACTCCCTATCTTCCTGTATGGAGTTGAAACGTGGACAATCCTGGCCCGAGAAAGACAAAGGATAGATGCATTCGAGATGTGGTGCTGGAGACGAATGCTGAGAATACCCTGGACTGCGAAACGCACCAATGTATCGATCTTGACCCAGCTCCGAATAAAAACTCGCTTGTCCACCATCTGCCAACAACGCATTCTGTCATATTTCGGCCACACAATGCGCAGAGGCGACGTAAGTTTGGAAAAACTGATTGTGGTTGGGAACACTGAAGGCAAAAGATCGCGCGGTCGTTCACCAACAAGATGGACCGATCAAGTGAAAGACTCGTCGGCCACCAAATTCTATACAGTTATGCGAGACGCGCTGGACAGAAACCGGTGGAGGCAGATCATCCACTCCAGATGCAACCCTGATGCTGACCACGATCCTCAGATATGAGGGACCGACCCTAGAGAGAGAGAGTCTTGTTGAGTCGTTTTGAAGAAATAACCATAGCAGCTTTAGTAAGTTTTTTATAATTTATATCAGAAACTCTTCAAATAAAGCTCAATAAACCACATAAAGGTTAGTTATACGCTAGTTAAAACCAAATTAACATGCCCAGAGCACAAAATCACACTAAAATCAATATATAAATACTCTCTCTTTAATCACCCACAGTCGCATCATAAAACTTAAGTGCTATTTAAATTGAACGTTAATATTCAATAACAGCATAATTGTCGAAACTGTATAATAACCAAAAACGTTGCCAAACTAAAGCTATTTGTATTAAATGACACGGATTAAACCTAGTATACGGTAAAATGTTTGCATACCAAAAGGATGTAACAAAATCATCCCTATATTGCTCAACTCTTGTTTTGAACAGACCAACATATTATTATTATTTTTATAATTTATTTTTTTATTTTTCTTTTATTTTTTTTATGACATAACTTGGCAAACGAGCAGGCGAGCTACCTGATGGGAAGAAGTCATCGCCGCCTATGGACATTTGCAAATCCAAAGGAGTTGCAGATGCGTTACAGAGCCTATTTAAGGAAACGGGAGGGGAAGGAGAAAAGGAGAAGGAAGGGGACTGAGGGAGAAATTGGGCCTCCGGCGCTCCACAATCACCGTACGAAACGCAACAGTATGCATACTGGTACTTGACGTCGATATTCTCTGGGAGGGTAGTACTTCCCCGGTCGTGCGACCCATTCATGCTGGCATGTAGACATGCCAGCAGGCACTACTATTACTATTATCATCCCGCCTTAGAGTAAAGCAGAGGACACACAGTTTGCCGGTATGTTTTGAGGTCCCATGAAATGGGGGACCAGCTGTTTGCCATTAACGGGCACAAACTCAAATTCCGAGCGTAACAGTGACGCTTGGGACCACTAGACTGAGAATGAGCCAGTATTAAATAATTATGTCCCATACAATGCGTCAATTATGTACAATAGTAAGAATATTTTCCAATTACTCACAGCTATACTCCGAACGATAATTAAAAAATTAAGCACACAATATTCAATCACAAGATTGACGATGACATATTAATACAAAATCAAATAAACTTTTCAATTCAATTTCATGTGGCGTATTCTTACTAAAAACATTCGAAGCTGCACAATGAGATATTTTCTCACATAAACTAAATGAATTTTCTTTATGTGTGTATTAAAAAGACGTCTGGCATTCGTGATGGCAGTCTTTTAAATTGTAAAAAATTTAATTACGCGAAACTAAACGAGGGTAGCGCATTCATTAAACGTGGAATCTCAGAAACATACTTTCGGAATGTTTTTAATATTATAGGTGTAGATTTTGTTATGTGGATAAAGTCTATGTAATTTCAACTCCTGAAGAAGTTGAGTATGATGGATGGATGTACGAGAAAATCCTAGTATGGAGCAACAATATACGTCTATGGTATGGAGTATCAAAAATGATTACCTACTAAACTAGCTTTCCACCCGCAGCTTCCCCCGCGTGAAAACAAAATTAAAATCTATTTAGTACTTTCTGCGCCAAGAATTAATTGATTTTTAGAATTCTTCTTACAAACAGACAAGAATTCTAAAAATCAATAAATTACTTTCGAAAATTTGATACGAATTTGTCACCCAAATTTTGTTAATATCTTCAATGTACCGTCAAGTTTTTTTACAATTTTATAATAGCATAGAACAATCTGAAAACTTTAGTTTCAATTATTAATTTTCGGTCTCAAATCGATCATATGTCTGTCTACCTTTGAGCAATTAAACTTTTTGACGAATGACTAACTTTCTATTACCAAAACCATTCATTTGTAAAGAAACCATTTATCATTCGATACTAATTTCAAATTTTCTAGACCTCCTACTTTTAATTTAAATTATATGCTCATATAAATTTGATTCAGAACATGTATGTTCGAACATTTCAATTAAACTGATGTTTCAATCAATATAATTAAGTTTATTACAAGTTTAGATAAAAAAACAGACCCTCCGACTAAACTTTTAAATGAAGAAAACCAATTTCTAGCATGTCTATCTGCAAAACTGATAGCCCAAGAGACACCAACCATATATATATGGCATCATCAGCTAATCTTTTGGGTAACATACACACAAAAATATTATAAAGTCGAATTCTGTGGAACTTTCTCCTTTTTCGAAAACAATAAAAAATTGCCAAGCAAGTACTTAACACTAGAACTTATAGGAAAAAAAAGAAAGAAAACTTTTTATTTACTTTGATACCTAGGCTAGGCCCCGGAAGGCAAGGTATAGGCGGTCCCATATAATATATTAGCAATGGGACAATGATTGGGTTAATGATGATTTACTAGCATTTACCAGTTAATAGAAGATGAAAATAATATGATTGTTGATCAAAATATATATTTTGATAAAGAATTATAACCTATAAATACTTTAAAGAGAAAATTCTAACGAGCTACACATGACATTTGAATATGGCGGCCGAATTAAAACAGAACTTTTAAAATATAATTATATGTTTATTATGCCCGCAATAGAACAATACTTTAACCTTATAAAAATTCCTAACAATATACAAAATCTATTCAAGTTTGTTCTCTAATAAGTCTACGCCACAATTTTGTGGATCAAAATGTACACCAATTATGTTGAACTTTCAATACAAACCGCTTTGATAATAAGCTTTTGTTTTCGGCTGTTCGTAATATCAATTATCTTCTAGTAAATTTAATATTTTATATTAAATTCATATGCTGTTTTCTTGGTTAATGAAATACATAATAACACATTATTAGAATAAATTGAATGTTTGAAAAGTTATTGACTCATTGTACTAATTAAATTATTTTATGCTCGGTAACATATTCATTTATATATTAAAATGTATCTAATAACATCTATTAATTAAAGTCGAAATAGTTTATTCTAGATAACTGAGTAATACTTTTTATCATCATTTTTACAATAGCATGACCTTATTGGTGAGATTCTTCAAAAAGGTCAGGTGCGTAGTACCCGCAACCGGCGCATGTGTATGACAAGATGTATGAATGTGGCCGAAGCAAAAGAAGTATGCAAGAACCGTAGCAGATGGCGTTCTGTAGTTTTGCTACCACTTTGGGAAAAACGCGTGAGTGTATGTATGTATGTATGTTTTTACATTATGGACAGACACCAAAACGTCTGCCCTTCAATTGTCTCCTAATGCGTTGGATGCGAAAAAAAAAACACTAAGCTGAATTTGGGCTTCATTGTGAATGTGTTCACAAGTTTATGGTACTTGTACACTACACTACACACTACACTCCTCTACCTATAAGTAAGGCAAGAGCTGAGGATCTTACACGGGATAAAAAAAGAAATGAGTATAAAAAAACGTTGATCACCAACACTGGTGAACTAAGACCAAGTCCCTACACTCCGTGTTAAGATTACCAGCTAAAGCCGTGTCCAAAAGAAAATATTCCAGCTCCACTATACCGAAACTACAAATCAACTTCATAATACAACCGGGGATGTTTGCTGACATTTTCGACTTAATTCCTTTAATAATACGGTTGAAAAATGATCAAACGCCAACATTGTCAATTATTCAATAAAACATACAGAAACAACCCTTGATCTACGTATTAAAATAAAGTGAAACACAAATAACACGATGCAGACGATGCTGTAAGTATTCCATTGGGATCGAAGGCTACCTGACTAACCTCTACAATTGGACATTACCGTAGAAATTGCTCCTTTATATTCCCATTGCGATGTGGTTTCAATATAACGCTCGTATTACGACTGGTTAATGGCAAATTACTGAATGTAATTTATTGAAGTACTGTGACGTAGGTAATAAAGGTTCTTGAAGATCTGAGCCACTAAAGTGTAGGCTATGTTTAGAGCTAGAAGCTATGTTTTTATCTTTAACCGACTTATTTTTACTGCTTTATGCGCGAGTTACCTAAATGATCAAGCGAGGAGCGGCCCAGTGGCAACGACTGCGACAGCAAGTTTGAGCTTTCCATCAAGTAAGACCAGATTCAAATGTATTCATGTCAAAAACAATAAAATTAGACGATTAACTAAATTTATTGTTAAAATGCATGAGATATCTTACGAAATTGTCTCCACAATGACCGTTATTGTAATGAGTTGTTTAAAGTAAGATAAGTCACGGCAAGGTACATTTTTTTTTGTCATTCCAATCCGAAATATGTACAATGTTTGCTTGTAAACAATTACTATACAATGTCAGTGACTGCGAAGTTCAGAACAGAACATTTGTATTAATTAAAACTTTAGTTTTGCGAACTATATGTTACATACGATCCAAGTAATTGAGTTGGTAAATCATTCCTTAATTGGAGGACACAAACTAAACTAAGATCTGATCTATAAAGTTAGTATCACAACAGGGTAATCCGTAATTGATACTAAACCAATCGCCTGTTTACAATACTATGGGTCATAGAGTATGTATTGTAAGAAAGTACATGTGACAATACAAAATTTGTTCTTTGAAACCTAAGAAATGACGTGGTATGATGTTTTCTTTTATGTGAGATAAATTATTTGTAAACGGACCCGATTTTTTGAAGCGTGGGTTTTTGAGCAACAGACGTTATTGTTTGTTTCACTGAAGGGATCATGTTTTTATCCTGAAAAGAAATAAATATTTTCATGGTGGATAAATCCACTATGAAAGTAAATTGTGTGTTGTTCTTTATCATACATTTTATAAATTTTTGAGTAGTAAACAGTAAAATCTATAAAAAAATAGTTTTGTTAGCATAGATGATATATATGTAGCTCTATGAATTGTTCTAGTAAATGTATAAGTATGTTTCAATATGTGAAGCCCCATTGCGTCACTTGAGGAACTAAAAAGTCTATTGTATTTTAATTTCTGCAATCCAAACTATAATATTATAAAAATAGAAAAATAATCGCTCCTGCCTTATTGTTACATTATCACGCCTAAACCACTGAACAAATTTTGATAAATTTTGGTATAGAGACAAATTGCACCTAGGAAAAGGACATCAGCTAGGTCCTTTTCAATTCTTTTCCTTTGGGATCAAAGTGAAACTTTAGTATGACATAAAGTATCTAGAATAAACTTATAAATACACTGAATTTTGAGATCAACCCCAATTTATTCACCAATACAACCCCTCAATAAAAAAATGACGGATATATATACAATTTTTCCTTCCTCTCCCGTCAACATACAATTTGTCACATCACATCTCCTCACTACTTGATCTATGGCATCCGATTGTCGCAAACACGACGATAGGTTGCATCAATCATGTTACTCTGTGGCCACCTGTCGATTCCTAGCAATGCATCTTCATCAGATACTAGGCGTTTGCTAATCTGTCCTTAATCTTATACAGCCGATCTATTAGTAGATAGTAGTCATCTTCAGACAGATATCAGTTAGTGCAATAAATTAATAGGTACTACTTAATAGAAAATAAGTAACTAAACATACCATCACGGCTGTATTCCCCGAAGGTTTAAGCAGAGGTGTACTAATCAACACCCACATTTCGCCGGTATGTTTAAGTCCCATGTGCCAGGCGAGCCTATTGCCATTATCCGGGCACAAATCCATTAAGAACCTTACTTTATGCTAGGGTGCCAGCCATAGGTCCCGTGAATACGTAACAACTAAGTTAATCAACCAATCTGCAAGGTTAAGCAATACCTGTTGAGATCAGTATGTGGATGGGTGACTATTCTTAAGACATAATGACCCCTTCTTACCAGCCAGGATATTATCGAGAAATTGATTGTGAAGATCTGATGGCAGTTGCTTGGTGTACAATTTCTATATTCGGCCGATATCTTTGAAGAGTTAAGCAAAAGTGTTTCTTTCTTTCTTTCTTTCTAATGTACACTTACAATTTGGTTTGTTGTGAAATGATAATTAAAATTGCAAAATGTTGGAAGAATGCTCACCTTGCCGCCCGATTTCAATCTTATGCCGTTAATGTAGTTACGGTAGTCACGCTTTCTAATGAAAGTCCAGCAACTATTGAAATTTCTGATTTGAGAATTTCTCAGAATAATTATGCAGACGCCCTTTCTTCTAGACTTTGTGTCTTTAAAATTAGGGTTGGAAATCAAACTAGCTCTGACCTGACATTAGTATTTTACAAATGATAAAATACTCCTCTCTCTCATTTGGGTTTCAAATGGACTTATGGAGTCAACGACACGGGGAAAATTAATAAGATTTTTTTTTCAAAAAGAGTACTTAGTTACATAGTTCCGACTCCTGAGACAATTTTTATTTATTCAAAAGAGCATCTGCAAACTTTTATGTTCTTAATGCTTACAAACAATAAAAAAGTATCGGTATTAAAATAATCCTAAACCCGAATTCAGGATTCGTTTCACTGGACATTATACAAAGCCTAAGTGACCGATATTGACCCTTAGGTCAAAGAAATTTCACGCAGATGGCATGAAAGTTTTTATGCTACCAGAATACATAAGGCATAGGCAGTTTTCTAAATGCGACAACCGAGTGAACGGGTGAATAAATAATACGAGTAAGACTCGAATGCTCATAAAAATATGTCAAGCGTAATCTGGCTTTGTACTTTGCGATGATTGGTGTATTTAAATATTCATATTGAGAAAGTAAAAAAGGATGTCATATCTTTTTCTTTTAAAAATACACATAGCTAAGAAGCTGTAAAGTTTAGTCTATGGGTCGTTATTATAGCAAGCATTTTGCATAAAATATTTCAACATTTTAACAGGCCGATGTCTGTACATAATATATGTATAGAAAATAATTAATATAGAAGACTTTATTAGAGCAATAGAAGCGAAAACAATATTTTTTTAAACTTTCGTCACTCTGTATATTTGTACAGGTATCACGCAGAAACTACTGCACAAAATTGGATGTTGTTTTCACAGTTATATTGCTGGTCCAACTAAAAATCTGGTGCATGTTTCACGTTGATACCCTGCCCAGACTCCGAGTTATAGTAAGTAAATCCTTATAAGACGTCAGATAAACCACGGGAACGGCATTCTAAAAAATTAATAGCTTTCAAACCCTCAAAACAGTACACTAATATAAGTTATAGATTATAATACTTCTATCCACCTTCTTCATTTCATATCAATACTTTCGCTCCATCGTACCTCCGTGCGTCCCACTTTATCTTAAAGTCGAAGATGAAATTAAATGGAAAAGAATTAAGAATATCAACTTCCTACGCTCCCCGTCTCAAGTTTTAATTGCCCTCCATTGCACAAGTTGAGAAATTAATATGTTTCAAGGGACTTTAATTTCTGGACATTGTTCTGAAGACGTCTTTTGTCATGATTTAGTGTATTTTCCTTGCTGTACCAATGTTATAAGCTGGTAGGTAAGATTCAATTAAGATTTACATTTTAATTTGAAATAGGCATTATTATAATGTATAAGTATGCCAATTAACAGAGAGGAAGGACATGTCACCAGAACATGCCAATGAGTGTTATAGAAGAGGGATAGCAAAGAAAGATGGTTCGTGTGAAAGAGGATGACGTTTAATATTATGAAAAAAAAAGACGTACTGCACCCCAAGTAAATTGGGATAAGGTTGGGATAAGGGTAGAAGGATGATGATAATGCAAGTACGGTACTAGAACACTCATTACATTCGCACTTCAAAGCCCATTCACTCTACCACAACTAAGCATGTGTCTTCTCTTAGAATGAGAGGGATTTGACTTTAGTCCATCACGCTAACCTAGTGCGGGTTCAGAGACTTGACACGCTGTCCAGAAAATCTCTCAACATAACATAACATACCATCACGCCTGTATTCCCCGAAGGGTTAGGCAGAGGTGTACTAATGTACAACCACATTTCGCCGGTATGTTTAGGTCCCATGTAATAGGGGGCGTGCCTATTGCCATTAACCGGGCACAAATCCAGACTCCGAGCTGCTACTGAGAATTTCATAGAAAAACCCAATAACACTTTGCTCGACCTGGGGATCAAACCCAGGACCTCTAGAGTAGCAGTCGCGCTTAGGACCACTAGACTAATGAGGTAGTCTCTCTAATCTCTCAGGCATGCAGATTTTCCCACGACGTTTAAGCAAGTGATAATAAAAAATAATTTGCGTGCCTGGGGTTTCAATTTAAGACCTTTTACTTAGCAGTCCAATGGTCATATCACTAGGCTTTCACTTCTTGTCTAATATTGAAGTATTTACTTATAAATTGACGTAATCAAGCAACTTAAAAGCAATCCTAAATTATGGTGGAAGAAAGCGATGACTAATGTATTCGTAACGTCACTTAAGACAACTCAGAGCTTCTATGGCTATTTCTTCAAAAGGCCTGTTCAGATCAGAGCTACATTGTAAAACACACAAAAATTTACAGTCGCCAGCATATCAGGTTATACAAAACTGACAAATTGCTCGAATGATGATAAACCTTAAAAAGTTGGTGATTAAGTTCAAAATCGACTGATACTTTTTTTCATTTTGCGGTCACCTGATGTGCTGGCGACTGTACCTACTACTAATTCTACCTGAGCTTTACTCCGAGTTTATTTTGGTCTTTCTTCTGAGAGGTCGTCAGTTATGAAATACAGCGCCATCTATTTGAAAAAAAAAACGAAAAATACTGTGGCCCGCCAGCTAACAATAAATAAAAGAATATCACACACACCTAAAATATTGAGACTAGGAATAATATTATTTTTTCCTTGACCTGTTGGGAGAGGGGGCTAATGACCGATTTCCCCACCCAAGCGATGGCAACGTGTTGAATTTTCCTCGTTCGTTTATTAGATTTTGAATGAAATAATTTTCAATATTTTTTTCCTTTAACTTGTACTAAGATCAAATAAATATAAACAGAAATTATGTTGCTTGATTTTTTTATTGTATTATCTTTTATTAATACTGTATTATACTGTAACTAAAATATTACCATTTTATTACTTTTCGCGTACCTTGCAAACGAAAAAAACAGTCTTGAATTGAATGTAGGCCCTTTAAGTACAATTACAAAATGCCTGTTGATAACAATAAGATATCTTGGGTTATTATGTGTACTATTTTAATAGAGATCCTAAATAAATACATAATTTCCGCTTTTACAAAAATGTGTCTTGCAAATTTAACTTTGCTTAAAGTACTTATTAACTCATTATTTCATTTTTATTCAATTCAATTCGGTTTGAAAACGATGCGAAGAGTCCTAGAAAGCAATTCATTAGATACTGAGACCTCTTAACGATATGTAGCAGGTCTTTATTGGTGTAATTTACGATGAAAGCAGTAGCCAACAGCGAGATATAATAAGTTAGATGAGCTCAAGCAGATGCACTGCGGCATGTTCAAAATATGGTTATTACTTGGTGCAAGTTGTAAGCTTGTCGCGGGGCTGACTTTGCAAAATACAACTACTTAATTTTTGTAACTAAATACTTATAAGTTAGATTAGATTACTTGATTTGATTGAATTAATTTATTATAAAGTCTGATGGGACTGACATGTACCCGAGGTATAGCATAGTCCCTAAACAAAATCAAGAGGAAAAGAAACTACTCAATAAGGACCTTTAAGCATATCTTAAATACTCCGTAGTAAAAGGGTTACGTAGAACTTCAACGACTATATTTCGGCAAAATGTATTCCTTCTTTTTCTCGGACTTGGAAATATCAAACTCTTGCCATCCCTAGCACTTAAGGACTATAAGTGTAAGTTGTTATTAGTTTTATTACAACTACATAACTAAGCAAACGTGTATATACACATGAAAATGTGTGCGTAAACGGTAAGCTTGCCATTGGGATCATTGCTGCTTTTCTTTTCTTCGACCGATAACCCTAGTTTTAGATTAACCGAACATGAAGCGCGGGAAGGGTTGGAGAGAAACCATTCGGTATGTAGTACCTATTTAGGTAGGTAGATATATTTATTTATATTCCTTTAGTAAAACCATGTCAATAAAAATACCAACTTCTATCCTAGGATGAGAAACAAAATTCCTATCTTGCCTCTGCCTTTTTATATTCACCTTTTCCCTAGATAGTTAACATCGGCAACTCGATCGGAAGTACATGACATCACGTAACAAATTGAAGAATGCTGAAGGTGTGCGTGTTCGTGGGAAAAGGGTCGCATTCCACGCGAGCTCAGGATACCAAGATATAGTTAATTCTACAGCATCCTGCTTCGGAAGATATTCATATTTCATTGCTTTTATATGGCTGATATTTTTTTGATATTTACGCATGATATTCCTTAAACTATCCTATTTATATGATCTTAACTTTTCCTAACTATGTTGAGGTTGGCTAGACTGGAAGCGACTTTAACATAGTTGGAAAAGATTACCAGGAAAATCAGATGCGACTGTATATCAGTATTTTACATGAAACTACATGAAACTTTAGGTTTGGTAAATTTAGCTGTCTTTCCTATTAAGCTTCTACCACTAAATATTTAGCTGAGCACATAGCTGATTTTATGACAACCAGGATCAACTTCTAACTTATTCTCAGAGGCACGGTGGGGTGTCGATAAGCTTAGATTTGACTAGTACCAAGTAAAATTTTAAGCGACGGTAGCCTAATGGGTGAGGCGTCGGACTTGCGATCATGTGATTGCTGGTTCGAAACTCACCCATTGCACTACCGACTTGAACCCACTTGTAATACAAGCATTTAGCTTAGTAAGAGGGGTTAACAAGATTACTAGTAATGTGCGACCCACATTGCTAGTAAGCTTCCATTTAAAAAGAAAACGCATTTGCCTTCCTTTTTCAGAACCAGATGCATGATTTAATTTGCCATGACCCTGACTCTACGTCTGGAAGACACTGAACAGACAATCTATCTATCATAACATTATATTCCATAACGCCTATATACCCCAAAGGGTAAGGCAGAGGTGTACTTAATGTACACCCACAGTTCGCTGGTATGTTTAGGCCCGATGTAATGGGGGAGAGCCTATTGCCATTCACCTGAACATTTCATAGAAATTACCAATAACACTTTACTCGACCTGGGGATCGAACCCAGGACCTCTAGCGTAGCAGTCGCGCTTAGGACCACTAGAGCCAGTCATATATATACATATTATATTCATACAATTTACTTTTTATGTCTCGCTAGTGACTTGAACCCTGCCATGTTCAGAAGCTTATTCTAACGTCACTGAGATACGACCAAACTTTCTCATGTGTTCCACAAAATGGAACGTGTATACAAATAGTTGGTCCTTTATAGTAATTTAGACGAAAACATTTGACCAGTGGTTTGATTAAAAGTACTTTGCAATAAAATTTGGCAAATGTTTGGTCAATATAATAAAAAAGTGCATTAAAATCAAAACACACATATATTGACTCACGCCTTTTTCCTGGGGACTTGCCAATTGCTACGATTCTTGCATACTTCTTTTGCTTCGTCCACATTCATACATCTTGTTGCTGGTACTACGCATCTGACTTTTGAAGGACTTCTACTTCTTTCCATCGTTTCATAGTAACATATTTTTATTTCCACAGAAATACAGTGACGTCCAACAAATATCAGCTACAAGAAATAATTAATTAAAGCAGTGCGCTTCAAGTCTCGAGAGGTGACGACATTTTTTATAAAACTCTAGCCCATTCCGTATATGACCAGATCGTATGCAGGCGACCCACTTCGGGAAAGTGCCAGATTTAATTAGAATTGAATAGGGAAACTAGATTTCTTTGCGAATAGACGGTAGTGTGTAGCGGGCTTTATTATTGAAAAAATATGGTGTATTTTTTTAAAGGGTGTTCAATAATTTTATATTGAGCACAAATGTAGTATGAAGGCAAAATAATTCCAATAAAATAATGAAGATTCTGGTTGTTTTTTTAAATAAAACGAAACGTATTTTTAAGATTATAGTTAAATGATATTTGGCACGGTATGTTTGAGGAAATTAATTAACTATAATCTAAAAAATGCCAGTCACTTACGTTTTGTTTTACTTCAACAAAATTTTTGTTAACTTCAATTAACACACACAAATGAACAACACACCCAAGTTAGTATACTGTACCCAAGTTATTAAAAAATTCGATAAAACTTCCGAATAAATGAAAACAATAGACAGCCGAAATTGCGCACTCAATTTATAGTATACTGTGATTAAAAAAATCCCAGTCGTATAGATCAAATTATGAACTTTATTGTAAAGAGATTAAAGTACATATTTTTGGATATATAAACAATTTCGTTCATTGTTCTTTCCCGTAAAATGTATTTTTAAATTATTAAAGGCATAACAAAATTCATTGCGAGAGTGGAGATACAGCGGGAGCTATCAAAAATATGGACACAAAAATAATTCCATCGTCGTTAGCTAATTGTATTCATTTGATTAATATTTGCCTTTTTTGAGCGCATATACAAAATTGGAAAAAAAGTGAACATTCCATTTGGATGATCACATATTGGAAAAAGTCACTTCCCGCCAAGAAAGGGTTATTAAATAACCAATCGAAAGATAATTATTTCTTGTAAGTTTATTTTTTTAAGCTTACTAGTAATGTGGGTCGCGCATTCTAGTAATCTTGTTAACCCCTCGTGCTTAGCTAAATGCTTGTGTTACGAGTGGGTTCACGTCGGAAGTGCAATGGGTGGGTTTCGAACTGGCAACCACATGATCGCAAGTCCGACCCCCTAGCCATTAGGCTACCGCCGCTTCTAACGTCTGATTTGTTGATTGTCCGTTTTACATTGCTGGGAAAACCTTCCCCTTATTCTGTCCAGGATGTTTTATCCTGGGGTCACTTATACCATGTTACATTGGCAAAATAAGTACCCATTATAATATGCTACGTAGGCGTAGCTATCACATTTACTACAGCGTAGCAGCAACAGCACTTGTATATTTAATTGATCTAAAAAAAACTTTACCCCATAAACATACCATCGCGCCTGTATTTCCTGAAGGGACAGAAGTGTACTTTTATTGTACACCCACAGTTTACTGGTATGTTAAGATCCCATGTAATGGGGGCGAGCCTATTGCCATTAACCGAGCACAAATCCGAATTTCGAGCTGCTTGCTATTGAGAAGTTAATAAAAAAATCTAATAATACTTTCCTCGTCAAACCCAGAACCTCCAGCGTAGCAGTCGCGCTTAAGACCACTAGACTAATTCGCCTGTTTTGTTGCTGTCTCTACAATAAAATAAAGAGTGACACAGCATATACATAGTAATACAGTTTATTAAACATCCTGAGCGTGTAAAAGTTTTATAGACAGTAAATTGCCATTAGCAGCAGGCACCACAGCCGTAACTCTTTGTGAACAGTTGTGGTGGCTTTTATCCAGTCATTATTGGTTTTAGGGTGATAACTATGAATATAAATTTATTTAAATAGATTTTGGCATACTTATAAACGTAGGCCACGTATTAGTATACTGGTTTTATTATACTGTTTGTTTTTTTGATAGGTTTTTTGAGGGGGTTGTGGCAAGTGATAATGATACCCGTCAAGTACCATAAAGTAGACACAATGCAAAATCTATTGTTTTGTCCTCATGAGGCAACTGCATGCATCAGTGAATTAATGACCATTCTAAGCACATCGCCGTGAATTCATTAAACCGTCCGGTCCTGGTTATCATACGAACACTTATTTTAAGCAATTGTTGGAACCCGAAGCCTGGCAACTTGTATAGGATATTGGTATTGCCTCGACACTTTCTGGCAAAAACATAATACAATATTATCCCAAAGGGTAAGGCGAAGATGCAACCAAATGTACACCAACTTTTCTTTGGTATGTTTAGGTCCCAAGCCTATTAAGCCATTAACCGGGCAGAAACCCCAACACCGAGCTGGTACTGAGAATATTTAAGAAAACAGCATTTTTCTTAAAAATTCTCAGCTAATAGCTTTTAAGAAATCTTTCAATGTGTTTTTAGATAAACAACTTAGTAATATAAATAATATTCAGAAAATGGTACCTCTCCTTATCACATCAAATAAACAGAATCTTTATTGCTGCATGAAATGGCTATACAATATTCATCGAATATTCAAAAGCTTATGAATTTTTTAACGACAAATATATTTTGCTGCCATTTTCTACCTTAGAGTTGTACAGAAAATTGATCTTAAAGTATCAAAGTAATAAGATTTGAAAAGGATTGTGTCGATTGAGTGATTTATAATCTTAATGTTGTTTCATAGAACTCAGAATAAGTTTGAATGACAGGTTGAGCAACTATATAAAGAGTGATTGTTGTTTTTCAAGTGTATTTGTGAGCACTGGGCTCATATATTTAATAAGCTACCCAAAAACATTGTAGATATTACTTCGAATAATATATTTAAGGAGAAATCAAAACATTACCTCGTGCGAAATAACGCTTAGCAAATCTTAAAATCATCGACAAACATTTTTTTTGTACCTATCTGTAATTTTAATTTTCTCATGTTAAGTGAACTCTGCAAGTTCTGTGTGCGAATAATTTTTAAGACATTATTCGTACAAAGCATGCCACATTTATTATTTTAGATAAGTTATTTCTATAAATCATATCAGGTAATGGCAGCGATTTGACATACCCTAAACACTCAAAAAAATAAATGAAGTAAGATTTAAAACTACAACTGACCTTTAAAACAGGTACCTCGAACCTCGTTCTGTTTTAAATCTTCAATCTTGATTCACTATACACTAGCACTTGAAATAATAGAACTTATCAACCACGCGGCGGGCATCGCTCAAAATAAGGTTCACAGTATCATCACCACGGATTCGACAATTACGATCGAATATAACACACGCGATACATCATAGCAGTATGGTACCGGTATACTGGTATGCGGTATGTAGGTAAACGAGCGGTAAATATACCTTTTACTTAACTTAGATTCACTACACTAGCACTTGTAAGAGTCTATATAAAACAGCGGCGGCTGTAGCTCAAAACTGTGACCTCCTCAGGTCTCACGATTAAAAGAAAAGATTCAACGCGACGCGGAATTTGATACCACTATACCGCCTACAATCAGGCAACAGGCATGAGATCCTGAATATACAGACCCGGTTATCCCAAATGACGCGACGAACCTACCCATGATCAAGTTCAAACGAATACCTACTATTCGAAAAGAGAACACTGACATAGCATAAAAAAGGTTAGGCCAGTTAAATAAAATGAGAAAACTGTGGGTAGGTCCTAACTGATACAAATCGCACACACAAATATAAAGCACACACACGCTTCAAAAATGATACTAAGTAATTCTTTTCAATTTACCAACATACAGTTTGGGAGCACTTGATAATAGACATGTTTAAAAAAAATCGTATGAATAATTTTGATTTTCGAACTTCTAACAGCGTCCTTAGAAGTGACACGTTGCGCACTACTAAATTGTTACAACAATGACACCCATAAATAATTCACTAATAATTGCGTGGGCCTGCACGGATAAAGAACTCGTTCGATTTTCAAATTTCACATTTTAATTTAAATCGCAATTGATTTATGCAAGGAGGATGCATATCACTGACATGATACTTTTTGTAATGTTATTAGTTATATCACAAATACCTATGCTCAATAACTATTTAGCTCAGATGTGCTATTTAGATACATATTTTTTGGGAAAGTACCTAACCTTCCCTAAAAATATTGTGTTTGTGAATTGAAAAATTACCATAGAGAAACGTAGAACAAAAAATTATTAAGCAGAAATTTATAAGTTAGAAATTATTATTTATTTTTCTGTGATGAGAAAGTAGAAATATTATATTATATTACAATAATCCTAAACCTAGATTAATTTATAACAGAATATCTAAAAACATTGATTTACTCTACAATTTATATCAAATGCGCACAGGATCCGACAGTCACGGTCCTTTACAAACAAAACGTTACTTAGTTAAACACCAAGATTGAAGCGAAGTTAGTTCCAAATGCAGACACCAGGCTAAATAATTTTGTCGCACTGTATACATAAGTAGGTAAATAAAATAAAATATTAATTATATTATTTTGTAGTAAATAAAGCAGAGGAAGCAGAGGAATGATAAATTATGATATCAAACCTTCGTGGTGGACATTACTACCACTGCCATAGCATTAGGACATCCAATCACAATATTCTATTTTTGAATTACGCGCGCTTTTAGCGCTCTCGCGGTTTTTTATATATTGTTTTTTATTTGATGTGCTTTGCAAAATAGGTATGCAGTAGTTACTTAAAGATATTTATTACATGTAATCTTCACAAACCCTAGAAATAGGTAGCACTATTTCTAGTTTCCATTTGCTGACTTTTTTTTTAAATTCGTTAGGTTTATGCACGTTATGTTACCCACATATTGAAAAAAAACTTCTTTGTCTTTTCCGAAAGTCAGTGTTCGTTTTTCGAATATATTTATTTGATCTTCATCGACGATAGCTTCATCGCTCGGTCGATCATACATAGCCAGGAATTCACGTCCGTACCGCGTCCGTACCGCTGTCACGTCTCGTTTTCGGTATCGCGTGTGATCAGCTCGGACCTTTGAAGGTCACCGTTGACCCCTATCTTTGAGCTTTCGGCTGGTACGTCGTGTTCAGAGACTGTCTCGTCTTAGTGACTAGTGAATTAGTGAATCTGAACGTAATTTTTGGTGGTGTGGAATCATTAGATACCTGAGGCGACATGTGGAATCAATTACATGTTGGAGTCGTAACGACTAAAAATTTATATTTGCCACTCGTATGCTGTTGAAACCGTAAACCCAGTTAATCACATTTGCTATATGATATTAGAAATCACACGTATGTATATCGAGCTATATATTGTCATTGTAGGCTCTCCTTTCACTGTAGGGAAAGCCTATATGAGAGGTGAGCCTATATAGGAAATGTAAAGCTTAATATTAGCCGTGTGACGGTATACACACCATGCAGCTACCATGTATAGCTTATTCGCGTCAAGTGTGATTCACTCTCGTCATCGTCAGACTTACGGAGGCGTGTATGCTGAACATTATTATTATGAGAAAAGTTTGCGGAATGTTTCTATAACTGACTATCATTTAAATCAAGTACAAGTAAGCCAGTGAATCAAGACATACAGATGAAGCGGCGAACGGGTTTCGAAGGTCAGTCTTAGATTCAGTTCATACTTTAGTGTTTATGCAAACATCCACTTTTATCTAAGGGCTATTGTTGTAAGGCAAGTCTTGTGATGTTGAAAATTAATATTAAAACCATACTATAAGTAGCAGTTCCTCAGCAAATTGTATAGTAGGTATGATTTAACAAAAGAGGCCTTATTAGCCCTGATGTCTATAAGATCATATCAACGATTTCCTGATAATGCCTAGTTATGGTTGCGAGAAGTGTTGTGCAAAACGATCATTGAATGAATTACATATCTCTTGATTGTATTCCTTCTCGGTAAATTTCATACTTACCAAAATATCTACATTAATTTGATCGTCTATTGTAGAGTAGTCTATCATTTAACCCCTATTAAAATATCAATGCGTAGAACTTTTACTATTTTAGTTTTATTCTTTGTAGAACCAGATTTTAGAACCGAAAAATAAAATAAAATGGCACTGTATCTTACGCTACTGTTTCTTGTCATTCTCACTAAAGAATCATGACATTCTACTGAAAGGAACAACATATTTTAGTCACACATTGTTTTACCAACAATACATTGAATAACACTAAACTTCAGCGACATAAGCGTTCAACTAGATCCAATTTCAGTAACGCAATAGCTGTTAACGCGTATAACAATGGAGTCTGATTTGTGATCCGGTAGACCGCAACGCATGACCGCAAATATAGCTCCCTATTGTCAAAGGCTCTAGGGAATATCTTGATTGGAACACTGTTATAAGTGTGCGAACTAATCGATGGTTTGGTTGTGTGGTGGAATAATAAAGAGGTGATTATTGAATGTATTTGATTAAGGATTAGTTAGTCTTGGAGCAGTACACAATGGCGTTAATGAAGCTTCGTGTATTTTGATCATCGTCGAATTTCTTTTATTCTTGTGGATAGGTATCATAATGGATACTTTTAGACGGTGAAGGGTTATGCCGTACTCTAACACACTCACAAAATGCTCCCGCCCATTTGAGGATTTGAATGGCTTTGTCTCCAGTTTTCCAGATGGTAGCGCAAACCGGATTTAAGATGGGGCTCTCAATGCGGAACACCGTTTCGAGCTCTGGCCCTCATAGGCACGCAACGGAACACAGTTATATTATTCTTCGACAGGGTACGTGCCAGCCTGGTAGCTGGCAGGCGGATCATAAGATCCTACTACTGGAATAATACTCTTGAGTTGTATTACACGCGTTTCTTTTTAATTCGCGGAAACCATTTCTTGTATTCTTGGCTTTTCTGCAAAGGGCACATTTTCTTCATATACCACCAAATTAGTTATATTGTGGGTTAATATTCTCTAAATCCGTACAGTAACAACAGTTTCTTCCCTCAAATCAGCGAAATAAAGAAGAAAAATCGTCAGACTCATAACTCAAAGGTCCCAAAAAATCTGTCACCGCTAACCCACAAACAGGGATGATTCCAAAAAAACACGTACAAAAGTAAATTCAATTTTGTCGGTACAAAAATGCAGATAGGCTAGGAACAGGCAGCCTCGTTAGTGAAGACCAAAAATATTTTTAATTTTCCTTCCTACCGTTTCGTTGGCTGCCATTGTGACCTCAGTTCGTATTTCAAATGCGGATTTACATTTTAGAACAGTCGAAATTATTTTGCATTGAATTGTTGGAGAGATTTTTTATTGATCATATTTAATACTGTGTGTAGTGAGTAACAAATTTTCTTTTGATCTAAGTCGTAATAAGTTCGCTAGTATGTATATCCAATAACACTTTGTTCGGCCGGGAAATCCAACCCAAAACCTTTGGCGTAGTTGCGCTTAGAACACTAAATTAATGGAGGTAGATACGATTATCTACTAGCATAAGCATAATCGGCCAATAATGTTCCCCTGTTCCTGTTGGGACACGCCTTCTCTCTGTGAGAAGAAATTGATGTAATACACCCCGCGGACCCAGTGAGAGTTGGTAGATGTCACATGTCTTCGAATTTTAAGTTCTAGGACATGCCAATTTCCTCACGATGTTTTCCGTCACTGTTTTTGGTGATGAAATAATTTACAAAAAGTAAAGCTTCTGTCTGGGTTACAACCTACAACTCGTACGTCGCGGCCGTTGAAAATTTTATTATTATTAATTGATTACTTCCGAACAACTTCAGAATAAAACCATACTTTCTTGAGAAACAATAGGCATAAGGCATTTTGTCGGAACGTTACGCAAACGTGAACTGTGCGTAAATTGTAGGAATAAGACATGTTCCGAATACTCAATGTAGTTAGTACAAGCATTACGCCGGGTTGGGGCGAAAATTATGTATGATACCATTCCGTTGGTATTTTTACTGCGAACATATTATTGTTTTTATGTTATATGTAAGTAATGAGCTAATTTTGTATTACGACAAGGAATTTGTTCTCGAATTCCATTGGACTTGTTTTGAGATATTATTTTCTTTATTATACGGATGAGCTTTGTAACTACAAAAGAACATCTCTAATTAATTCTTCGAGGAAAACAGTGACAGTATATTCATAGCTAAGTGTATGTATTGAGTTTTATAATAAATTAATTCATAACCCGATTACAATTAATATCCAATGCATTTGTATTTATTTTATCGTTGTTATCATCATTTCACAAGGTTTGGTAATATGCCACTTGCATCCAACGACTTCCAATGACCTTTTACCAGGGATCAGGCCGTCTTTCAATCTCGTTGGAAGTTTTATGCTGGGTTTTCCACTGCATATTCTCCACTCAAATATCTTGTGGACGCAGTGGCCATCAGATCTACGAGCTACGTCCCAACAACCACTTCAGCTTGCTTGTCCTTACTGTTAATTTGGTAATTTTGTTTTTTCTACGGATCCATTTCTGATAAATCACACCAAAAGTTCAAAAATCAGTCCCTTTCTATCTCAAATTTATTTTTTGTAACTGCCTCATTAGTGTAGTGATCCCATGCGCGACTGCTACGCTAGGGGTCTTGGATTCGATTCCAAGGTAGAGCAAAGTGTTATTGGGCTTTCTCTGAAACTCTCAGTAGCAGCTCGGAGTTTGGGTATGGACCCGGTGAATGGCAATAGGCTCGCCCGCTATTACATGGGACCTAAACATACCTGCTAAATATGGGTGTGCATTAGTTATACACCTCTGCCTAACCCTTTGGGGAATACAGGCGTGATGGTATGTTATAATGTCCTAGACCTACAAATAGGCGCCTTGCGAGTAGATGCCATTATTATTAGAGACGCCTTGCGAGTAGATGCAGTTATTACTGGAGAAAATATACTGGTAAACTCTGGGTGCGCATTAGTATATCCCTGCGCAGCCCTTGGGGAATACAGGTGTAATGATATGTTCATATTAGAATACAGTGTGCCAAAGTAATCATTAATTTAACAGACGCGTATATTATATTCTGTTTGACAGGTTCCTCCGCTCGGTATATCAGCCATAACAAGAAAACTTTTCCACTTGTACTGGGACTTCCAATTTCCAATAAACCTAGTGAAACTATTCCATGAAACGAAATGAAGGTTAAAAGATCATAGATCAAAGAATTGCAGCTGTACCCCGCGGTTTCATCCGCTTACTCTAAAGATATCCTGTTTCTCAAGAATAGAAAAAAACTAATCTGACTGGTAGTTCCAGAGATTACCGCGATTAAACAAAAAAACATCAACTATTCGGTAACTACGAAAATAAACTGCTATGAGTGGGAGTCAATATGTAACATAACATACCAACACGCCTGTATTCCGCAAAGGGTTAGGCAGAGGTGAACTAATTAATTGTACACAAACAGTTTGCCGGCAGATATGATACGGTTCCATGCAATAGGGGGCAAGCCTATTGCCATTAACCGGGCACAAATGCAATCTCCGAGCTACTAAGAATTTTACAGAAAAAACAAATAACACTTTGCTCGACCTTAGAATCGAACCCAGGACCTCTAGCGTACCAGTCGCGCTTAAGACTGTAAGACACTAGACTAATGAGAGGTATTTCAAAAAAGATTTTTAATCCTTCCTAGATTATCGAGGTCATCGGGTTTTAAAAATTTTATATTTTGACTTCTGAGAATTGACGATAGATACATTTATAATTACTGAATTATAATTATACAAATTTTATAACCTTCGTGTGATCTTAAACCAACGTCAATTCTATAAGATTATAATATGCAGACAAAGAAAGCGTTTCTTTGTATAATAGTTTTCAAATAACGTCTAGAAACATTAACAATAGCGTGTATTAGTTTTCTAATTTCGGATAGACTGTGTTTTTGTATTGTGTACTCACGTATAAATGAAGGTAAAATATTACAACCGTTTCGTGACGTCACAAAAGTATATCGGGTTACTTGTTTTCATACATACACTAAGCTGCCACATATTTCATGATTACATTAATAATGGTATATTTAACTCTTAAAATATTTAGTACCTACGTAAGATAAAATTGGTATATTATTGTCAAAATCATTTCTTTTAAGATAGAATACTAGTTATGGTATGTTTTTTTTTGTGATAACTCGGCAAACGAGCAGGCAAGCTACCCGATGGTAAGTAGTCATCGCCGCCCATGGACATCTGCAAAACCAAAGGAGTTGCAGAAGCGTTGCCGAGCCTATTTAATGAAAATGGAGGGGAAGGAGAAAATGAGAAGGATGGGGACTGAAAGACAAATTGGTCCTCCGGCGCTCCACACTCACCGTACGAAACGCAACAGTTTGCATTCTGCTACTTGACATTGATATACTATGGAAGGGTAGTACTTCCCTGGTCGTGCGGACCCATTTATGCTGGCATGTAGAGATGCCAGCAGGCACTACTACTACTAGAACTGTTATGTGATTTGCTACGAAATTTAGAAATTATTTGATTTCCGAGAAATATCTTAATGTGCTCTAAGAATAGTTAGCAGACAGAAAGTAATTATAACAAGGTCATGACATGTGGTTTAATGCCCTACAGCAGATTTATACTCCAATCTCGCACTCACAGTCGCTGCTCGATTCAACCTTAAATATTTCTTATTGATGTCTTAAGTAATAAAATGACAGCGGGGGACCTGGACGTGTCTCGATTAATTTAACTGCCTGATTGCACTAGCGGACGTAAACATCCACAAGGTGAGATTTCTTGGGCTCGATTATCAGGTCAGCCAAAAAAACTATTACCTATTACTACAAGGAAGTTCTCAGTTCTTGAAGAAAGGGAATGTTTAAAAATATTACTATTATTAATTTTATATTATTATCTAACGCTAAAATTCAAAAAAGTCTCTGTAAAATGCAATGAAACAGTACTTGTTGAAAAAGATATCAAAAATAAAACTCATCACGCTTGGTAATAGGGTTTTAATAATCTATCTGATTGGCTATAGCTACCAAACCGTTCCAAACCGTTTTACTGTTTTGTCCGTCATTTGGACGTATACACTTGAACTCCATTTTAGAATCCGTTTTTGTGGTTTGTAGCAAAATTTATGTCTACCGGATTTGAAACATAAAAGGTTTATATACTATTTAAAAACTTTCTGAAATCGCCAACGCTTATGATTTGTAGTCGCTCCAAAAGTAGTATCTATTCAGAGGTGTCGACTCCCAGGTACGTTTCGGACTTATCTCCTCCGTGAATAATGCCTCGGGGCGGTGATCGACGACTGACGACATTTCACGATCGCGACACTTTCCGCCAACCGGGATTTTTACTAATGCCGTCATGAAACGGGAATAAACTTTGTTTTGTTGATATCTGTGTTGCGTACTTTTGTTTGATGAGTGTGGGCAATATTTTTATAATAAAATTATCAATGATAATATTATAAATTCACTACCACGTTTTCAATCATCTCAGGAATTTTACGATTCTTACTCAGACAAAATCAGAATTGAATAAAACAAATCAGATATAACTTTTTGAACTTGAATTCAAAATAATGATAAAGAAATTTATTACATTAAGAGCATGTTCTTTTTCTAGAGTAGTATACAAAGTGGTCCTTTTATCATAGATTGAACAACTGGTTCATGTTACCTTGAAAGATGCAAAGAATTTATATAAGTTACGCTATATTATAAAAACACGATTGAATCACACTTAATGTTCGTTCAAAGCACAGAAGAAATGACGTATTAAAGCCGCATTGGAAAACGTTTTAACGTCATCAGCACTTAAGTTCAAACTTCACCCTAAATTAATTCGCTGCGTTTGAATATTTGCTTTAAAGTAAGTCAGCAAAATCCATTTTTGTTTGCAGGATTGTTGAAATAAATCTGAAGAGTCATTTTTTTGCAACATTTAAGAGTTCTGCATTTGACATCTCTTTGTTGTCGCAACTTCTTTGTCGCTCAATATCTACAAATAGACTGTGTGTAGTTTATATTTTATTTCGGTTCGTTCCACTTGGCACAGCACACATACGGGGTTAGTGAGGCGAATCAATAGTTTATTGGAAGCCGCTTCTGTTAATCGTTTACTTTTTAAAGAATCTTTTAATAACGTTGAAATTGGCTCCTATTATGTTGAAACACACGCCTAAACAATTTGGTGGGTATCGGGGATCTATACTTCTTACCTTCTACAAGACGAAAAATATCCATGAACGATCATACGAACAAAAAACAGTTAACTAAAGAAGACCCAGACGAATGGACACAAAGACCGGTTTCTGCCGAAAATAAAAACATACCATCATGCCCGTATTCCCCAAAGGGTAAGGCAGAGGTGTATTAATGTACACTCAGACTTCGCCGATATGTTTAGGTCCCATGTAATAGAGGGTGAGCCTATTGCTATTAACCAGGCACAAATCAAGACTCGGGTCTGCTACTGATAATTTCATAAAAAAAAATGAATAACACTTTACTCGACCTGAGAGTCGCGGAACTCTAGCGTAGCTGTTATCTTGGGATCACTAGACTAATGAGCTGAAAATAAACAAAATCATTAACCTTGCCACGGCATAAAAAAATACCAACAGCCCTACTCGGAGCTATTCTGTTGAACTGTAAGGAAATACCTTCAATTTCCAGTCCTGTAAGGTTATTGGAAATATAAGGCTTCAGTTTTGAAATAGTTTAGTTGAAGAGTTGAATGTGTATTCGAAATTGTAAGTTCATGCAGCTACAGTCTTGAATATAAGTTTGGCTTCAACAGTTTTCTATGTCTTGCCTTTTATTGGATCGTCTTTGAACCGTATGATGGAATCATGTTTTAAGTTATAAGATCTTTATCTCGAATAAATATTTTACATGACTTCTCATTCATATGCGGTCTCTTTGACTTTGCACATAATGATATACTCGTATTGTCAGACTTTGTCTTGTGTTCCAATTAAGCATAAATTTCCTTTCTTTCTTCCTTTCTCTTTTAAACTAAATGCTTATGTCACGAGTGTTATTAGGCTACCGCCGCTGAAACTTAAATATTGGGATATTTAAACTCAGTTTTATAGACTTTGCTTGTAAAAAGTATATGTACCTATTTGTATTTTGTGTTTACATACGTCTGGAATCAGTTGAGCGTTATTTATAACATTTTATACTAACTAACGATGCGTGAACAATTCAACGATTTGTTGGTCCACGTTCTGATTTTATATAAAACCTTTCCTAAAAATTCACAAAATTTCGCATGTCTACAGACAACATTTTTTTTGTAAAATCACTATATTATTATCTAAGAGATCTCTTTATCGACAATTTCGTTTGCTTTTTTAATTAAATGTTTGTATGTATTTATCAAGAAGCTGACATAATAACAAACAAAAGTCTCTATAACACTCACAAATAACGTGGCTTTCTATTGGTGAAAGAATTTTCAAAATCGGTGTAGTGGATCCAGAGATTACATCAGACTTTTGTTTTCTTCAATTATTAGGAGAATAAATTATGCATGTATGTCTGGTGTTCTGTAAAGTAGATTATGTTAGTGTGTCTATTGCTCTATATAAAGTCATACATGCTTACATTCATATTGTGTAATGTCTCGATTTCTATATTAATTTATGTAATTGGTGATAAACTATAAATAAATAATGTATAATCATAAGTCTTCATACATATAGAAACTCGTTGTAGCAAGTACCAAGTATACAGGCAATGTAAGAATTGGTTCGTTTCGATTTTTAAAATTCTATATTTAAATTCAAAATGAGAAGCTGCCAGCTTCTGCAATTTCTCTTCAAGTCTTTTGTGTGAGTGAATGAATGAATAAAAAAAACATATCCATTTATTTTTGTCATTATTGGCTCTCTTGCCTTGGCCTGCATAGCCTGTATTTTATAAGGAAGATAGTCAAAGTAAAAATCATTAATTGAAGATAGATTACTAGTTAGTGCTTCGTAAACGTCATTTTCATATTTCAGTCAGCCCAAAACGTCTGCGCCTTGCTCCATATGCTTATAGAGACGAAATAGACAACTTTTCTACAAAAAAACATATCTACCTACTTTATGAACTCGTGTATTTTTTTCAAGTTATCCTTGACAGACATAGATTTCTTGATTATGCGCGAGAAACTCAAGGAAAAGCCTTTGAAAATCTCTAAAACAATGAACTCTTCTTTACAGTAATTTGCAAATAAGTTTAACAAAAATATTCCGGATGAAACTCTGGGTACAAGGTCGCAGTACTCCAAAATTATGCAAATCCTTGTAACGACGGTGACGAGGTGAATTTTTTTAATTCCTAAAGAAAACTTTGACAATGACAATTGAATCAGAATGACCCTCAACGGGCAGACAGGGGGATTAAATATGAATTTTATTTCTGAATTTCATGAGAATGCTACGCTAGTCTGGTGCGCGGTTGCGAAGCATGAGAATCTGGGTTCGATTCCCAAGTCGAGCAAAGTTTTGTTATGTTTTCCTATTAGATATCTTGGAGTCTAGATTTCTCCTAGACCTTTGTTTAACAGTTGTGATTAAACAAACCCTTGTAAAACAGGTCCATTGCATTATTAATCTTTGTTTTTCATTGCGATCATTCTCTAACCATGTTGTTCAATATAGTTTATTGTTAATCTTAGCCTTTATCATGAACGCGTGGTTTTCGTTATTATACCACGATATTATCCTTATAACAAACTTCAGTAAAAGCGGTTGAACTCATCAAAGAAGGTTTACTTTGTTCTTACTTGATAAACGCCAAGGGATTTTGATACTTATTACAATAGTAGTTCTACACAACGTGTCATAAGAGTCCACAGTTAACCTATCAATGTACGAAAAGACTATCCAATGTGAGGTCAGCGTATACTGGCAATGTAATACGATATATAGCTGTACCCGTGAATTGTTGTGATTGATCCTGAGACTTGGCCATTTCAGCTATTCTTCTCAGTCTAGGGTTCATCCAAGGCTAGCTCCACGTTGCGTTTTCCAATGAAATGTGTCAAATAGAATCGGTAAAATGCCCACTCTTTTTTAGTTTCTCTTCTTCGCTCTCTAGGGTTCGTCCAAAGGTAGCCCCACGTTGCGTTTTCCAATGCTATGTGTCAAATAGAAACTCTAAAATGGCCACTCTTTTTATCTTCTCTCTCTAGGGTTCGTCTAACTAGCTAGCCACACGTTACGTTTTCCGGTCCAAGGTGTCGACTAGAGAAGCTATGGGTTCGCTCAAGACTAGTCACACGTTGCGTTCCCAGTGCAAGGTGTCGAATTTAAAGGCTAAAATGGCCACTATTTTTTAGCTTCTATTCTTCTCTCTCCAGGGTTCGTCTAAGACTAGTCACACGTGTTTTCCGTTGCAAAATGTTTACTTGAGAAGCTAAAGTGGCCACTCTATTTTAGCTTCTCTTCTTCTCTCATTAGGGTTCGTCCTAGACTAGCCCTAACCTGGTGTTGGCTGTTTCTGGTAAAATGTTTCGATCAGAGATATTTTCTACCGCAATCACCATCAGCTAATGTATAAAGTGTATTACTGAGGTAATATTGAGAAACAGAAACAAACTTGTTTCAAATTAAAACAATCTAGAAGAATCTTGACAAACAAACAAAATTGATGTTATACCAAGTAAGTTTGCAAATAAGTTCACGGAGAAGTTAGCTCGTTAAAAATAACGGTTGATGTTAAAAATAACGTTATAGTTACTGTTGTTATATAAGTTGGAAACACGAAGTCAATTTATACAACGTGTAATATGAAAAATTCCGTTATATCTTTGCTCTTATTTCAATATTTACTATGTGTATGTATTACGTAAAAATCTTACTGAGAATCAGATAACTTAATTTGTTATGGATTTTTTCATAAAATAATGTAAGAATAAAAATTTCCAAAAATGCTGTCACACATGTATACAAAGTGATATTGTTAAGTGACCAAAACCCAGCTTCGCGTTGCGCTATGGTAGGTTGAACTAATTGTGAATTATTTAGAACCACCCAGGAACCAAATTTTTTAAGTGTGTTTGAAACACTTAAAAAACATACACGGTCCCCACGATAGGGACCGTGGCAAATATGACTTGAACCTATGTTAATGTACAAATATTAAACTTGTGAACTCATCTTATTTAAAACAGAAACATTTGTATGTTTAAATAAATGTTTTTTCATTTCAAATCGGTCAAGCCATTTTTAAATTTTAGTAGGATCAACGAACAGCTATTAATTTTATATAATAAGATAATGATATTGAAATGTCTAGATAGCGTTAAGTGATACATTTAATGTTCGCTAGTATTTTTTCTGTTCTTTAACAGTGAAGTAAAAATTTTGACTTTTTGGCCTACAAAAAAAATCTAAAAACTTTGACAGAAAGATTTATCTTCCTATTGACACCGAAAATATGCCTAAAATCCAGTCGAAAGAATACTAAATAGTAAATATAGCTGGCTACCGTTGCTCAGTATGGCAGAGAAATACTGCTAGCTATATTTACTTCCCTAAATGCATTGGGTATCGCTATTCTTGGTGTAAAGGCCGCCATTCATAGCGCTTCAATATTCGACTTTCAAATGGCAGCGATTTAAATCTCAAATGTGGAAAATAGGAAGATTTGTTTCGCAGCAAGGCAATAAAGAAATCTTTTGTTTTGTTTACTTCTTTGAGGTGACTTTATTGTAGTTTAATAATTGAAGGATTTCAACTATTAATGACTACTTAGTAATTTTACCAACTAGAGACACAAAAAAATACAGATAACATGATAAGAATCTTAAATTCAGACTCATTAAAAAAAAGCTTATTATGTAACAGGCAACAAAACCTGAATCCCCCGAACAGACATAAAGTACGCCCAGACATGTAACTGAGAAAATATAGATAATTATACCCTATACTTCTCTTGGGTGGGAATAATACTTGCAAAGGCGAGGTGACCACTTCAAGTGGTACACGAAAAGTATTTGGCGGAAGTGCGTATTGCATCACACGAAAAAGCGCGCTTATTGTAGAACTTGTTCGAAATTCAAATATCGACAACAGTTTAATTTCAACGCTAGTCTGTCCGTGAATGGCCAAATAAAAACCTTTTGTAGAACGACGAATACAATGAAGTGAATATTTTGATATTACTTTCTCACTGTCTTTCGCGAATGCAACTTTGTAAAATTACTTCATAAATTGCCTAGAACTTTAGCTATGGTGGTATTTGCTCTTTCTGTTGTAGGTACCTGCTTTGTTAATAAGTATAACTGACCTTCACACCTGTATTCCCCGAATTTAGGCAGAGGCGCGCTAACGCACACCAGCTTCGCACACTTAAAGTTCGCCGGTATGTTTAGGTCCCACTTAATAGAGGGCCATTAACCGGGCACAGATCTAAACTCCGAGCTGCTAATGAGAATGTCTCAAAGACTCAAAAACACTTTGCAAAACAATGGGAATCGAATCAAAGACCTCTACGCCAGAGGTCTTATGAACAGTCGCGCATACAACCATTAGACTAATAAGACAGCCACTTTACAATAAATTGTAATAATTGTAATTGTAATAATGTAAATAATGATAATATAATTATATTATCATTATTGACGTTGATAACACAATAATAACTACTTTATGGTAGATTAGTAATAAGTTGTCATATTATACTGATATTTTTAATTAGACGACCTTATGTAATAGAAGACCAGTCTACTAACATTATCCAGGCACAATTATTATTCCAAACTCAACACAATATAAACAAAACTAATGACACTTTGCAAGGAGGCCGTTTGTTGTAATTTTAATTTAGTTATTTCGGCCCTTCAAATGGCTCTACATCCGCGGAAGAAACCCAATTAATATTATCAATAATTCCCACATACTATTTGTAGGGTTTTAAAGCCCTACGCAAGTGTTCTCAATTAATCCGATGATAGGTTTTCTCATTCTCGGCTTTGTATTATCCTTTGATAGCAAATTTAAATTTATGCGGGTTTCCATAAATTAATAATATTATATCGCAATTTCAATTGGTATGGCAACTTTGTTAGTAACGCAATGTTTTTGCTACGTGATAATTCTTTGAATGGAAATTTATTCAAAATGTATGAAAAAAGGGTCGATGTAAAATTGCCGGCTAAAAACGAAACTCTTGTTTTGCAACGTTCGGAAATGCGTGAACAAAATATTTATTTTCAAATTAAATTGTATATATTGAATAAAGATTACCATATCACCTGTATTCCCCGAAGAGAGGATTTTTTGTTAACATCACAGGGCGAGCATGTAAGCAAAAACAAAAAGAACTCCCTTTCGTTAGTCACCTTTCACCTATTCTGACGACATGCCCAAACCATCTCAGCGTATTCCTCTCCATTCGTGTCATCTCTATTTTTCAATCTATACAAAAATATAACCTAAATATAAACTATTATAAATAAAACAGTGGCGAGTATTTATCGGCGTTCCGTACTACTTGCAGAGAAAGTCTAAGTTTTCATCGGTGCTCTGTTTATGTAAAGCTTGGGCAAATTCTGTGAGAATTCCAGCACCTGTGACATTAACTTTATTAATTTAGCACGTAGAATGCCTGCAGCGGTACAGTTACTGCGAAACTAGCAACGGTGCCTTGGAAAAAGGCCAATACATGTAACGTAGTGTTACATGTATTGGCCTTGGCGTTACTTTTGTTACGTTTGGAGGACTTTCGAAGCAAGCGTCAGTGACGTAGCGTGTATAGCGTTACCGATGCCGCTTGATTGACGTGGCGCTGTCGGTCGAATGTTATTCCTAGTAGGGAATGACATTCGAGAGCAGCTCTGTCACTGACGCCACGCCACTGACGAGGCGCGACTAACGCTACTGACGTAAGCTTCAAAAGACTGTAGTCATATTTAGCAGACAGAATCGTAGGTTTTTTTTTTGTTATATTTGAAGTATAATTTTTAAAAGATCTGTGACTAACTCATTGATATACTGGTCGCCAGCTCGCCTTCTGAGCGTGAGATCCTAGGCTTGATTCCTATATATTTGTGTGTGAAATCAGATGAAAATATATAGGAACTTATACCTACCTACATTATGACTGTTGTAGATATTCCCACATTTTATCAATATGTTTTGGAGAACATGGGATCTAATGGTACCAAACCCTACATTATTAGTACGCCATAAAACGAAATCCGAATCGGCTACCGATAATTTCATAGGAATCAAAATAACTTTTAGAGATTTTGCTTACTTAAAATAAACCTTTTAAATTAAAATATAATTAATGTAACATACCTACCTACATGACGCAGATGAAAAACACAATGGTAAATACCAAGTTATCTAGCTATTGTTCATAATACAAGAGGTACGCTTTTGAACGTATCGCGTTCATTACAAATTATAATAAATTCGGCTCTTTGTTGAGACCTACCTTAATATGCAATCAGGCAATTATTGTAGGGTAACTGTGCTGCAATGCTTTATGGACACGTGAAACAACTGCACAGCTTGGGGACCTAAAATAGTCGTCGCGCCATTTTTTGGGGCGCATGCCAGCCAGGGATCGTTCTGTCGTTAGAAACGTCAACATTTTTAAATACGCACTTATACAAAAAACATGGAAAAAGCAATTCATTTTTAACCCCCGACGCAAAAACGACGGGGTGTTATAAGTTTGACGTGTCTGTGTGTGTGTGTGTGTGTGTGTCTGTCTGTGGCATCGTAGCTCCCGAATGGATGAACCGATTTTAATTTTGCTTTTTTTATTTGAAAGGTGAATTAGTCGGGAGTGTTCTTAGCTACGTTTGATGTAAATCGGTTCAAGATGGCCGCCGCCAGAAAATGGTGGATCACATATTTTTTCACAAATCTCTCATTATGGGTATGAAATGATAGGGCTTGACTAGTAGAATACTACACACTGACAAATTTCAAATCCAAGATGGCCGCCACCACAAAATGGTGAATTACATGTTTTATTTTTCATAATTCCCTCAATATGCGTATCAAATGAAAGGGCTAGACTAGTAGAATAATGTGCACTATATTAAAAGGGAATGAGGAATATTAACTAACGAAATGAAAACTAATAACTTGAAAAATATTTTTTTGTCTGGTAGCTGCTGCATCTCTAACAAGCCTTGCAGCCCGCTGTTCTGGACGAGACTCAGCAGTATACTGTGCATTCGTAGCACGCCTTAGTGAACTTTGTTCTGGAGTCTCATTTAAACGAGCCTCTGCAGTAGACTGTGCATTCGTAGCACGCCTTAGCGAGCTTTTTTCTGGAGTCTCATTTAAACGAGACTCAGCATTGCAGCAGTGCATTTCTAGAATACCTGGAAGCACGTTGATCTGGAGTTTCATTAGATCGCGAAGTACTAGTATATTTGGCATTTTTTGTATTACGTAAACAACGTTCAACCCTAGTTTCTTTTGATCTCCGTAAAGCCTTAGATGCAGCATCACTATCCAAACGACGCTGTCTATCTAATGAACTCAGTCAATCAGTTCAGCTTTTCGAGTAGCTTCTGACAATAAAAAGCTATTATTTTTAGAATTATTCTCTTTAGGCTGAGTTAATTTGCGCCTTTTCGCTTCGGTTTGAGCTTTTTTAGTTTTTCTGCCCAGTCCCATTTTATAAACTAGATCTGAAATACCTAAGATATCTAAAAGCTATAAAATTCTTAAGGATAAAATTAAGGAATCCCTACAAAAAGCATGAAATAAAAAATTAAATTAAAAATTTTAAAAACCCCCGACACAAAAAAAAAAAGCATGAACGTAAAGCATAAAACAAGTAAAAAAACGTGAAAACTATAAAAAGAAAAAAAATAACCATCAAATTATGACCCTACGTAAGTATGTATGAATTTTTTTGATTAAATGTTGTCACGTCGGGGGACCGCTCTTTACATATAAAAACACCTACCGCAATAAAATGATATTAAAATTACAACGAAAATGTTAAAGTAAGTATTAAGAATTACAAGTGAACCTAATTTATAACTGAATTTACAACTAAACTATCCAGATAAATGCTGAAACAAAAAAATTTGATATAAAACTGACTCAAAAAAATTCTAACACAACTGTCAACGACGTCTGCCCTCGCGCGTCTGCCCGCTCGGGTCGCCAAACTTGATAATTTGACGCTCCACCCGCTTTACGACCCACACGCGCGCCGCCACGACAGGCGCGCCATCCACCACAATTCGCGGGAGTCGCGTTTGGGAAGCAAAGCTTTCTTCAATATTTAGACATAAATATCACAAAATTAACGAAAAAAATAAATTAAAAACATGGAAAAAAACTTCATATGTTACGTATGTACTTTAACAAAACGTTAGGCTAATCAATTAGAGCGGTCCCCCGACGTGACAACATTTAATCAAAAAAATTCATACGTACTTACGTAGGGTCATAATTTGATGGTTATTTTTTTTCTTTTTATAGTTTTCACGTTTTTTTACTTGTTTTATGCTTTACGTTCATGCTTTTTTTTTTTGTGTCGGGGGTTTTTAAAATTTTTAATGTAATATTTTTCTTCCGTTGGTCTTTAGGTTTCAAGAGGCGCATTAAGATTTGCCAATCGACTCCTAATAAAAACACAACTCCACATTCATTGCTTTCCATTCTAAGCTATGTTTATGTACCTTCAAAGGAAATAATAAAATATTCACACATTACACAACAAACCTCTCATTCAAGACTTTACAGTAAAACAAAGACGAACGTACAAAGCTCCAATTTTGTTGAGCCATTGTCGAACCGAGAATGTCCCACGCAAGCGGTATCCATGCACACAGTACTTCAGTACCTCACAGAAACCATTGTTAACGGAGAAAGGCTAAAGTTCAAAAGGATACAATGTACCCACAATTCTGTATCAATGTATAATGTGCCATATATACGGGTTCAAATCATTTACAAAGATGAAGGTTACTTATCTAAAGGAGATGTATCTCGCCAAAGATAGGTATGTGACCCAACTATGACAATTCAATGTTAAAACCTTTTGAGCAGAAACTTTGAAATTTGTATTCATATTTTATACTCGGGTTTTCTTTGTTTAGAAATATGAAATGCTTTAGTATTTTTCGTGCTTTTCAGAAAAACGCCTTTAGAAGTTTTTGTTGTAACATCGAAATAATGTGTGCTAGACTATTGTTGTCTCGTACATATTTAACTATAGGGTATTTATATAGTTTTTTGTGGTCTAAAAATACTAAAAAGCTTTGCCTACAATTATTATAAAAATACAAATTTAATAAAAGAGAAACTTCTCCATATTAATAAACTCACAATTTATAGCTTAAACTCAGCCATTTCATTTTTTAGCGAAAAAATATTTAATTCAACGCATCATAAATTATAGATGAAATAAAATGAAGTGTATACCTATTTATAATAATTATGTAGGTAGGTAATAACCTATTACGTATTTAAGTTTTTTTAATGCTTAAAAAAGTATTGATTCTTAAGCACACCTGAAAACAGAAAGGAAAATAACTGCTTATTACATATTAACATAATTGTGGTACCAAAGTAAACCTTACAAATGGGTTCAATCTCAGCAAAATACCGAATCCCAGTTACGGCAAAACAACTTTGGTCTTCTGAACTTTAGGCTTACTTTAACTTTTAAGCTATCATCATTAGCCCATTAAGCTTACTGCTTATGGGTCTCCTCTTAGAATGAGATGGGTAAGCATTATAATATACCTATCACTCAGGCTTAGCGAGAAAATTACCTAGTAATGCAGACTTCCACACAATATTTTCCTGCGAGTGATGATTATTTTTTATCAAGTAGCTGAGATGATAGTGCAAGTGCAAGTGCAGTGATAGCCTAGTGATATGACCATTGGACTGCCAAGTCAAAGGTCTCGAGTTCGAATCCAAGGCACGCACCTCTGACTTTTCGAAGTTATGTGCGTATTAATAATTAATTATCACGCGCTTAAACGGTGAACGAAAACATCGTAAGGAAACCTGCATGCCTGAGAGTTTTTCTTGAGGGCGTGTGAAGTCTGCCAACCCGCAGTAGGCTAGCGTGGCGGACTAAAGCCTAATCCCTCTCGTAATGAGAGGAGACTCGTGCCCAGCAGTGGGACAATGTAATGGGTTGATGATGATGATGAGCTGAGATGATGTGTGCACCTTGGACCTACTAAATAGGAGCCCATGCTCATATTGATAGGATATTACTGCTCTGCTTAAGCCATAACTGGTTGTAAACTCAGCTGTAGTGGAGAGGCGAGGTGTGTTGCCACTCCAACCAAAGAGAGGATCCTCCGATCAGGCGAGTATTTTGCCTGGTGGGCCGCGGCCCGAGCAAAATATATATAGACGGTAGGGTTAATAATATGTAGATATTTACGACAGATTATTACATCTAAAAAATGTCCCAAAAAATAAATTTCAATTTGGTAAGTAATATATAAATTTTCATGTTGAAGATACACACCCTGAAATATTGAAGCAGGTTAAAAGCGTAAATCATAGACAATCTTTTGTTTATGAGCGAGATAAACGTCGGCGGAGGGGTCGCCATTTTGTTTTATCAACTGAACTGGGTTATGTTCTCAGGCATGTTTTGGTATTTAAGAGTCTTAAATAAAATTTAATTTAAAGCTTATTTTATTTATTCATGTACTTTAAGAAAATCGCATGTATATATAGGTCACATAATTTAGTAAGTCTCTTTTTACCGACTAAAAAAGAGTTCCGCAGTTCATCGATTTTTCGTTACTAAGCTTCTTATAAAATAAACATTATAAAATAAACTTCGTCTAGTGACAAAATATGACATTTAAAGCACTCACACTTTTTGAAGCAAACTTAAAGCAGCTTTTAGTAGATTACTTAATACTGAAACACTATTTAAAAAATACAATTTGTTAATCTTTTATTTCAAGGAAGTCTTTTTGGTTAGATACATCCTTAATTAAAATAGAATTAGGAAACCACTTGGAATAATAATGGGGGCTAACTGTGAGAGTATAGCATTACACCTCTGTATAACCCTTCAGGGATAAAACCGTGATGATATTATGTTATGTTACGCTTTGATGGTCGCTGATACTAAGTAGTTTTACAGTGATATAGCGAGACAAATAAGTGAAAAACTCGATTATCTCTTGTTACCTTGTCAGCTTAATGGATTTAGGTGCCTACTCGTTAATAAATCAAGTTCATGTACTTCCTTAAACTTGTTTCTCGAGGATTAGATTTGACGACCCAAATACCTTCTGCCTTCCATTTTCAAGGTCGTTCCTTGGTTTTGCTTCAAGGCAGATCTGATGTTTGCATGGCTTTCAAGATACCTATGCATATGTAAAATCTGAATATTTATGTTTTTATCTCTTTCACATTTTTAAATATTTTTATAAAAATTTAAAAGAATACGAAAACATTTAAAAATATAAGAAATAGTAACACACCGGCATCGGGAGCAGGGTCCAAGCCACCGGTGGTCAGGGCCCCAGAGAAAGAAACCTCCTAACAATGCGGGCCGTGTCTAAAAGGACAAATAGGACAAGAAATAATAATTATTATTATAACGCATCAAATACGGATGAACCTAAATACAGACAATGTTTATCTCCAACTGCTGAACATTACATAAATGGGTGGATAATGAAGGGTTACTATATAATTAACCACATTTTAACATAGATTCCTACACAATTTTCCTAAGTAATTTCGATTTATTCTAGAAAGTGCAAAATTTATTAGCTATTCAATGGAATAAAGCGAACGAAATCTAAAACCTAATTTCAGTAATTGTCTCTCTGATTCCGTCGTTAATCTATGAACACTTAGAGACTCATTTAAGACATAATTGCGTAGACTTATTTACGAGTGAACGACGCGTCGCGTCGTGTTTACTGGCAATGAATTTAGCTTCCATTTCATTTCTTGGGAATTGGTATTTTTTTATGGGATAACTCGGCAAACGATCAGGCAAGCTACCGGTTCTTAAGTAGTCGTCACCACCCATGGACATCTGCAATACCAAAGGAGTTGCAGATGCGTTGCCGAGCCTGTTTAAGAAAAGGAAGGGGAAAGGAGAATAGGTGAAGGAAGGGGACTGACGGAATTGGGTCTCTGGCGCTCCACACTTGGATTGTACTCATATGGGGACGTAGTAACGCGTTTTGCCTACATGCATTTTTATTTATTTGAGGTTTCAGGACTCTCACGCACGCTGCGTCTTGTCCTGGGTCTCATTAAAAGTTCAAGATCACTTAGCGAGTTATGATGAGAACTAGCCGTAAGCCAAAGCTGCTAAGAGCTCAAAGGTTGTGAAAGTAGGCAGGGCACATAGCTCGTAGAACTGATACCTGCTGGGGCAAAAAGGTTCTTGAGTGGAGACCGCGTACTGGGAAACGCAGTCTAGGCAGTCCGATGACATTAACGGAGAACCTGGTAAGGTCGCTAGAAGTCGTTGGATGATGTGGTACATATCCTATATTTAGCAGTTAACCTTATTTGGCTCATATAAGATGATAAGATGACATTTCAGGAGCTGCCACTAGTCATAATGATACATATTTTAAACTTAACATAACATAACATACCATCATGCCTGTATTTCCCGAAGGGTTAGGCAGAGGTCTACTAATGTATACCCACATTTGCCCGGTATTTTTTGGTTCCATGTAATAGGGGGCGAGCCTATAGAAAAACCCAATAACACTTTGCTCGACCTGGGGATCGAACCCAGGACCTCCAGCGTAACAGTAGCGCTTAGGACCACTAGACTCATGAGGCAGTCAATATTTTAAACTTACCAATTACTATAATGTTATTGATGAGAATTTCAAAGAAAACTCCATCAAAACTGCTCGTACAAGGAATCAAACCAAGATTCTGCGGTATGAAGCCGAGTTTGAGACCACTGTATCAATGAAATCACTAACAAAATTACGGAAATTGTTTTTTTTTTACAATAACGATTTCACCCAACTCGATGAAAAATTTAATATCTTCGCCTATTTGAGAATACCGATCTCATTCAGCCTTCCGAACACGAGTACATCTGAACTAAATCTAACCACCTGTCACCTCATTTCCTTTGTAGAACTTCGGGGTAGATAAAGTTGTTTGTAAATACACAGACAATGAAATTGGATTGCGTTTGTGTTAAGTTTTCTTTTCACTTGCTCCGTGCTTTATCTAATGCTTTGTTTGTATCTCTTTGAGATCTTCAGTTACTAACTTTCACAGAATTACTCCTACGATACGATAGAAGAACTGTTTCTCAATAACATGTTTAAAAGTTTCAATAAACTTATACTATAAATGTGAAGACTACACAGATATGAGTGGGACCTTTTGTGTCTCAGTCTTATTGCGCGGGGATTTATCCGTCTAATGCCTTTTTTTCTTGTGGACGTCAGCTCAAATGCTTTCCTAGAGGTTCTGGTTTCAATTCCAACGGTTTTGCTTTGTAATTCTTAGCAGCAGCTCATAGTTTCGATTTGTGCCCGGACAATGGCAATATGATTCCCTATGACATGGGACCTAAATATACCAAAATGTGTTTGTACAATAATACATACACCTCTCCCTAAGTCTTTGGGAAATAAAAGCCTGATGGTATGTAACAAAAAAATTAAAATTATGTCGACTAACGACAGTTTTCTGGGAATCAAAGATAATTTCAACAGCTTCTGAATTCAACTTTATTTAAACCGAGTTATTCTAAACACAATCACAACACAAGCGAGCGAGTGTCCAATAAACACCATTGTCACATTCAATACCTCTGCACAAACACACATATGCACTATACAAATACACATACTCACATACAAATAGAGAACCTTAAACGCAAGGCGCCTTTGTGCATCAACTACAATTCCGTACAGTTAAGTGCAAAATATTTGTTATAGGATCCACGACCGGGGAGATTCAATGTGGTAAAACAAACTCGGAACCTTTTTTGTGTGGGTTAAATCTATTGGCTTTGTGTGTACATGTTTTCCACACGATCCCTTTATTCCGAAGCCGAAGGTACAAAGTAAGTAAACGCGTTTTGTTTGTTAGTTTTGTAAATTAATAAAAAAACATAGTAAACTACCATCACATTATGACTAAAATACCGCCTTATGCATAAAAATATAAAATGTCTTATAAGCCTAATAAATCATAATGTGTTTTGTCTCGTTTTGACTCCCGTCGCGTCGTGATATGTATATCGTCCAAGCAAACAACATCTTGAAGACATGTATGTAAATCCTAAACGTAAAAAACGCAGCAATTTATTTACTAAAGTAGGTAAGTACAAAGATATCGATACAGGTAAATGGATCCGATATTTCGCAAAAACTCAATCCTACATTTTTATAAACCGAATTATTTTGTGATCCTCCGTATTTTGTAAGGGTTATCGAGTTGGATTCCAGTGGGCGTGTCTGAAAATTTCGGAACAAATAATTTTTAAATTTTCTCGGGATTTGGCTCATGTTTTATTTTTTGTAATGATAACAAACGTCTATGATTCCTTTTTGCGGTAATACTTTACAGGATTTTAAATAAAAGGATTGATATTATATTTTCCAACCCCTCGAATCGCTTGCTTAGTTAGTTATAATATTTTACCATAATATCTGGGCTGAGCATTCCTTCACAGATTTCGTCAGATAGGGAATTCCTGCCACATATAGTATAATGTATTTATTTATTCATTTACAGTTGTAAAAATTTCTTGCAAGAGTGCCTTTGAAAGATCTTTTAAGGAAATCTATACTTCTATACTATATTAATATTATAAAGCTGAAGAGTTTGTTTGTTTGTTTGTTTGCTTGAACGCGCTAATCTCAGGATCTACGGGTCCGATTTGAAAAATTCTTTCAGTGTTAAGTAGCCCATTTATCGAGGAAGGCTATATCATCACGCTAAGACCAATAGGAGCGGAGCATATATGAAAAATGTTGCAAAAACGGGAAAAATTTAAATGCAGAAAAGCCGAGAAACCACGCGGGCGAAGCCGTGGGCGGAAAGCTATTATAATAATATTTGCAGTTTGTTATACTAAACATACTCTCAAATACCTTTAAAATAACCTTAGTTACTATCAACACGAGTTAATTTAACGAATTTCTTCCACGTTTTGAAGCTAAAAGGACCAGTCCCATTGTTATAATCTGAATTGTTTCAGAATTGTATTAACTTGAGAAAGGCCTTGATTTTCTGTAAAGAAGATTTGATGGGATTTAATTAAGACAAGACACTGTGAACTCAGATCTAGATTGCAAAGTGTGATGAATTGAGATTTGCTGGATTGCTAAGTAGTCGAATTAGGCGACTTAAGAAAATTGCGCTGTAGATATTTTGTTGTTCAAAATAACAGTTTTTGTTTAGAAATCTAGATTAAAGTGATTATGTAACAATGACATTTATTACATTGACTCTCTCATCCATTTTTGTCAGTGGAGCAATCGCCACGGCTCTCTATTTTCTCCTTCTGTTTGACCTATATGTGACCTTTTCCTTCACTTGTTCCATAAAACTTCTAGGTCGTCTCCTTCTTCTTACATTGATATACTACATGCTAAGTAGATGGGAGGTATTACGTCACCGATATTCAGTTTCGGTTCAGTTTTCAAAATTTTTTTTCGGAACGAAACGTTCACCTATCAGTATTTCATATCAACTATAGTTGTTTTAATTGGCAGTACTCTTTGCATTACGAATTATTTTATTGAGTTCTCATTACTTTTTTATAAAGGAAACAAAATATATATTCCTAGGAATTGAATGTTTGTGATTTTATAAAAGAACAAAAGAAAATGCAAAATTATTTTAGTTCATTTTTCTCAAAGAGAGTGGAAACACAGTAGGTACTACTATTTCTTCACGATTAACTAACAGGGCGGAGTTTACTCTTTATTTTGTTGAGACCTTGCAACTCTTATTTTTCAATTTACGTAGTCGCCCATCGCAGTTAAACAAACCTTCAGATAGTAAACTTTCCCCGCAAACTGATAAAGAATCTAATTTATACCTTTGTAGGGGAAATTTCTAAGTAACTTTTAGAGAAAATATCGCACCCACTGTTGATTTTGCGAATGAATTATACTGATTACGCTGCAATATATAAAGTTGTAATCTTTATTATTAATGTTAGGAAAATATTTCAGGTGCCAAGTAAGTATATCCTCGTATTTTTGTTGCCAGACGCCGAAAACAAATAAATGTTTGTTCATGATATTTTTCCAAGGGTTCCAAGCAGGTGGGTTACATCAAATTTAATAAACCGCAAGACTTTGCAAAACAAAACCGATTCCTTGCCCGAATGATTCGAGAACTTAAATAGATAAGAAGGCTGAGTCTTACTCGTTGCTAAAAATCGTATTTATGATTAAATTTAATCTAAATCTAAGGCTAAATCTACAAGACCAAAGGATATGGTGAGTTCATAACATTACTTGCTGTAATTAAATTCTAAGTCAACCATTCTGAAGAGAAAATAAATACTACTAAGTACCTACCTATTATTATTATTTTGTGAGGTGACTGTTAGTCGATTTAACATCAGCCCGATTCCTCCCTCAGTCCTCTTCCTTCCCCAATTCTTCATCTTCTCTCTTGTCCTTGGCTCGACAATCCACGTGCAACTGCTTTGGTATTGAAAATATCTATGGGCGGCGATAACTACTCGATAAAAGTCGAAAAAAAAAACGATTTATAAAAAACGGAATCTCTAATAAGTGGTACTACTTTATTTTATGTATACAGATTCAGATTGTTTTCTATGTAATTATCAATAGCAGCTCAGAGTCTGAATTTGTGCCCGGTTAATGGCAATAGGGTCGCCCACTATTACATGGGACCCTAACATACCGGCGAAGTGTACGTTAGTACACCTCTGCCTAACCCTCTGGGGAATACAGGCGTGATAGTACGCTATGTTATTCAGATTTTTAATCCAGCATCTTTCTAAAAAAAATATTTTAATCACAGGACCGTCTGAGAACAGCCATAACTCCCAATTAAGACGTCAGGTAATTTTGCGTGAGCAATTAAAAGTGGAAAAAGTGGTCCGCTAATTATTCACCATCCCCCCCACAATGCATTAAGGAAAAATGAATAATTTTCGGAACAATTATAAATCTGCTCAGTCGCGCAAAACCAATTTATATTGTCAGGGAAGAAAATGTATGGACATTTAAGAAAGAGACTTAGAAAGGCATTGTTTTGAATGAAGATGTTGGAGTGTAATAAAACTGACGCAATTTGAGTCCATTACGGGAGTGATTATAAAAGGCTTTCGGCTTGATATTTATTTTCCCATAGCTGCACATCGATCTTTTCAGTGTGGGATTGAGTTTCAGTTAGTGGTTCAGTACTCGTATGACGGTTGTTAGTGGGTTATCAGATGTCACACGCCATGGAGGGAATCTCTTAAGCATATAGGTTTCCTCACATAAATATTTTTGGTCTTAGTTTCGAGTAATAATTAATTATATAAACACATGATTTCTAGTATACCTTTCTACACACACACAATTTTATAAAATACTCGGAGTAGTAGGTACGATAATGGAACCACCTCGTTATAACGCCTTTTTTCCTCATTTTTTAGAAGTTAGGCGGTTTTGTATTTACAATTGTATACACAAATTAGGTAGAGTATATCAACACTTTAATCCACGATTTTCAGTCGTTTTGAGAAGAATCTTACGTTCTCTTGCATATCATGATCATCAACTCATATATTGTCCCATTTCTGGGCACGGGTCTCCTCCCAGAATGAGAGGGATTAGGCTGTAGTCTACCACGGCTAGCCTACTACGGGTTGGCAGACTTCACACGTCATCGAGAAAATTTCACAAGCAAGCAAGTTTCCTCACGTTATTTTCTTCACCTTTAAGCGCGTGATAATTAACTTTGACTTTGAAAAGTCAGAGGTGCGTGCCTAGGATTTGAACTCGAGACCTTCGACATAGCAGTCCTTTGGTCATATTACAACGCTATCATTGCACATTATTTAACACAATTTGGTATTTACAAGGGCTGTATACACTATTAAGGTAGGTATATCAACGCTTTGATGCACGCTTTTCTACCGTATTGACAAGAAACATACGTCCTTTTGCATACGACAAGAATACTCCACAATTAGTCCCAGCTAGTATTATGACGGATGTATAGGGAAACTGACTGCATGCAGAAGTGAGCTTTAATATTAAATTCTACGCCAAGTTACGATACAGATCCAGATTTATTCGAGTGAGGCATCGACATCCGTCGCAGGCTCCGAATTCTATTACGAGTACCTACGATAGGTGTACAAACTAGTTCGATTCATTTTGAATTCTAACTGAATTCTGCACAGTTATTTTTTATTACATTTTAGCACTAAATATCCACAAATATCTGAATTTTCTAGTGAAAGATAAATTCAACCTCAGGCAGGGTTCACTGCGACCCTACAAATTTTAAACTACCGCAACTAATGCCTGTGATGTTGAATTACTCTCCCACATTCTTAAGCGAAGACAAAATAATTAAGTGAATGTTTCTTAGATATTCTCTCTCCTCTGATGAAGATAAAATCATTGTATCCCCTTTCAAGTCAGTAGGATCCCATGAATGAGGTACGCCATGAAACTAAAGTATATTATACTTACACAAACACTTCTTATTTTCATGGTGGTATGTACTAAAATGTATACAGAAAAAGACTTCGCGCCGGATTTTTTTATCTTTGAGATTATTTTTTCGACTTACACTATCGTTGCACATTTTTGTGATTATGTGTGAACTTTGTGTCTAATAATTAGATGTTCGTAAATTCGCCCGCGATATTGGGTCACGATGAGGCTTTTTCTTTAATGTGGAAGCTAACTTTAAAAAAAATCTATGGTACGCAAAAGGCTAAGCTTTAAGCTACATATTTATAGTAGGAACTGAACTATAATTGCACCGAAAGACTATAAAGTGCGAGGTCAACTTATATTAGAAATGTATGTAGGCGTGTGCAAACAAAACACAACTCTTAGTTACAAAAAAACATAAACATTATTTGTAGCGAATCAGAACGAGATAAACAAAACATTCTTAGTTCTTACTCCAACGATAAACGCTATCACGTAAACAACATAAGTTTCTGGTAAACTTGTGTCGTAAAAATATACAAAGCGAGTTCACTAAATTGGTACCGTCAAGTGGTACGCACTATTTTGTTTTACTGCCGTGCTAAACTCGAGTGAAGTGCAAATGGCCGCCATCCACTCGAAAATTTCATATTTTGTGAGAGTTTATTTTGTTATAGTTTTCTGTTTATTTATATTTTAACCACTAGCGAAAGAGAACCAACCGTATAATACGTATAACCGTATACGTAAATATTTTTTGTATGAAATATCTAGTTCCTTATTTAGCTGTTAGAGGCGTTATAAAGGCTTTCATTAAAGAAAGCTAGACAGATGTTATTATCTTTGGTTGACTTAAATCCGGATTAAGCTAAAGTTAAAGACGAAAACGCCACAAAAATATAATTTTAGAAAAAATACAAGTTCAAGGTTTACTTTGGAATTACTTCTACTTGGAGCTTCGATTTGTGCCTGGGTAATTGCAAAAGACATACCGACGAAATTAGGGTGACATTTGTAGGTACATCTCTGCCTTAGCGGAAACATCATATAAAGACATACACATCGACCTTTTCTTGAGTATTGGATAAATCGGCAAACGAGCAGGTGAGCTACCTGATAAAGAAAAAAGAAAAAAATATTTATTTGCGTAGAATACAGGTGGTACCAGATATAAAATTGGTGGTTATGGAACAATACCATATTCTGCCTACATAAAGCATGCAAATTAATTTTACATTTATGTTCATTATAATTGAGTTAATTATTATTAATATGTATGATAGTAAGTAGTCATCCCCGCCCATAGATATCTACAATACCAAAAGAGGTGCAGATGCGTTGTCGAGTCTATTTAGGAAAAAGGGAGGGGAATGATAAAAGGCTTAGGCAGGAAGGGGACCAAGGGAGAATTTGGGCCTCCAGCGCTCCATAAATATCCTCCATAATCCTTATTAGTGATGTCCTTTAAAAAGGTCAAGTGCATAGTGCTCGCAAGCCGCTCCGGTATATGATAAGATGTATAATTAATGTTAGTTGAACAAGCATGCAAGAATCGTAGCAATTAGCCTTTTTGTACGTCATCTGTACGTCCAATTTGTTTGTCTTGTACTTCTCATAGGTTGAGAAATTCCAGACGTTAAAATAAGGTCATCCTTTAGACAGCCAACCATATTTTTTTCATTATTTAAGTACGCCTACATGCCTTTTGTGCCGTGGTATTAAATTTAATAAACTTGGTCCTTGTTTACTGTCGCCGCGTATCTTAGGATTGAAAAGTAGCAAGATCTTCATGGGCTCAAAACAACAAAGGTTGCAAATTTTAATTTTTCATTTCTGCTCATACAAGAGAATTTAACACTTATTTAACGCCCTCTCTCTCCCTGAAGGGTAATTATGGCGAAATTATGTTTATTAAAAAAAGAATATATTAGTAACCCTATTTCGATACCATAAATGTCTACTTTAGATGATTCATTATAAGGTAATTTTTAAGGCATTTCGACATACATTGAGATTGAGACTGGATCATATATTGAACAGTTCTTTAAGTATCAGAATTAACCTTCCGATCGAATCCGTTTACAATTCCCAAAACAGCCGAGATTATTCCGCGACATATAGATATATTATGTACGGTATACATGCAAGAACAGCCGTTCGATCACCACTGACAAACAAGATTACAGTTGATTTATACCAACGACTTATTCCGATAACAGATTTCCGCTTTTCACGTAAACAACGCGCCAATGTTTCCTTTGGAACTAAGGAGGTCAGTCTGGTAATCCGTCAGTTTTGTTTCGATGAAGGCCACAGATACTTTATGTTGTAAAAGAAGGTCTGATGTTTGAATAATGTTAACATACAACCGCATGTATTTCTCGATGAGTTAGACAGAACCGTTCTTATGTACGCAGGTTAAAATCGATTATACGGAAAGCTTTTACAAAGCAAGGTCATCTAATACTAGATTTGTACATCTTGATATGTAGCCTTCAGTTCGCCGGTACGTTTAGGTCCCATGTAATAAGGGGTGAGCTTATTGCACTTTTCCGAGCACTAATACAACCTTCGAGTTGCGTTGATTCTTTTTGGTTTTTAGATCGACCAACCCAGGACCGCGTAGCAATGCTTCTTAACACCACAAATATTGACATTAGTAAGAAGCATTATCATGAATACAAAACATTTACGACCAAAACTATTTTAACATAGAGTTTGTTTATTATAAGTACCTACTCGGCAAACTTAGTGTAGGACGCCATCCGGCAAGATGGAGTGATGATTTGTGAAAGGTTGCTGGCAAAATCTGGATGCGAAAAGCGGAGGTCAGGGTGAAATAGGGGATACTACTACAAACAGCTGACTAAGAAGAGCTAGACTAAGACCAGCAGTAAACTGTTATAGACTTATGATAATAATAAGTACAATCAACTTTTGATTTTTTTAATATATGGTTACATATAAAATAACTAATATATTACATACATACATACATATTGTCACGCCTGTCTCCCATGGGGGTAGGCAGAGACTATAGATTTCCACTTGCTACGATCCTGGCACACTACTTCTCTCTAATCTCTTCATGCATGACCGTCGGTTTAGGGTGCTCGGAACCTGGCGTTTTTTAAGAACATCCGCAATTATTATAATTGCTACACCCGATTGAGTAGGCTGTTGAGACTTATTACATTTCGTATAACGCCGTTGTTTGTACACAGTTTGAGCAATAAATGTCTTTGTCTTAGTCTTTGTAACTATAGCAATACTTCCTAAACATATTCGGTATCTGTATACATGAGAGTTTTGTCAGTTTTATTCGGTTTAAAACTACGCGACGGAATCTAATTACTTGGCCTCTGTCCCCATGTTGACATTCACAGTTTTTATTCACCCTTTACACGCGTCGAATTGCGATTGAGGTCGCTTTCGTTCCGGTTTGTTCGAAAAAAAACACAAACTCCATTTTCAGGATCTAGTGTTGAGTTTTTGATAGTTTTAATGCTGTTTTCTGGTCTTTGATTCGCTGCTTCATGTTCGATACTTTGATTTTCGAGGGATTTTTTAATTAAGCTTTGTGTTAAGATTGACTTTAAAGAATGGGTTCATGAAACAAATGCCTATCTGTTGCTATCTCTCTCACACAGTAAGTAGTATAGCTGTATAGTTTTATAACACTTTACTCCAAAACTAAAACTACGTTAATTTTCAAACAAACAAAATAATCACGTAATGATAACCAAAAACTTTGAGTAAACGAGTTACGAAGCTGAAGAAACGATTTTAGTTAGAAACTCGAAAATTATGTAAATTTTACTTTTCAATTAGCAACTTAAACTTACTAGACTCCTAATAAATTTGTATGACGGCTTGCGGAACGCTTACGCTAAACAATTCCCTGCATAAAGTATGAGGACGGAGACTACTTAACACTTGCTCCGACTTTTCATAGACGTAAGATCGTTTCCTTCCGTGTGTGTGGTTTCGAAAGTTATTCCGACTTAGGGCACACTCTGAATTCGAGAAGAATTCGAGGCAAGACCTTTCACATAAAAGAAAGAAAGAAAAACAAATATTTTTTTACAAATGAAAATGAAACTTGGTAACATACAAAAAGGGAATTTGAATTTTGAAATTGAACACTGCCTCATTAGTCTAGTGGTCCTAAGCGCGATTGCTACGCTAGAGGTCCTGGGTTCAATACCCAGGTCGAGCAGTGCTATTGGGTTTTTCTATGAAATTCCCAGTAGCAGCTAGGAGTGTGGATTTGTGCCCGGTTAATGGCAATAGGCTCGCCCCCTATTACATGAGACTTAAACATACCGGCGAAATATGGGTCTACATTGGTACACCTCTGCCTAACCCTTCGGGGAATACAGGCGTGATGGTATGTGAAATTTAACACAACAAAAGATATAAAAAAGATGTAAGCACACATAGTGCTCATCTCTGCAAGGAAAAATGGTGGCGCTCAGCTTTATAATGTTCTGCGTTACAAAATGCTTGCAGCTTTTGTAAATGGACCCATAATTAATGAGACGCACACACACCTAAAAGATCCAACTTTTATTTAAAACAAAACAAATAAAGATAAAATTAACCGCACCAAATAATACGATAAATTGAGCAATTTAACACAAAAGTATTTGGAGTATTCGTTCAAAATGATTCATTTAATAAACTTACAAGGGGCCGTTGGAGCTTCAATAAATTCTAACAGAAATCCGCACAAAGATGTTTTCCTTAAATATAATCAAGAATGTTCACCAATGGTACACCAACACAATAGCGGAATTATTTAGGCAGACTATTACAATTTCCTTACATACTTTTATTTATTCAATGTTGGTTAACTTATGGGGTCGTTTTCCTTCCTTATTCTTAAAAGAAGTTGCAGATCAAGTGCCGTATCATATAATTATCCACATTTTAAAAAGGTTGACACCTGGGATTGGAACCCAGGACCTCTAGACTAAGGCAGTTATAATCATTAATAGTTTTAGTAACCATAATTCTCTACATTCTATTCCGGCGCCATGTATTTAAAAAAAATAAAACATTGACTTGTAAAACTACATTTAAAAGATCTATTTTAAAAAATGCGAACAGTTGTAGGTACTCGGATGGATGTCCTATTCACTCAGAAATCTGCGAAGTTAAACGAAGTAAGCCAGGTATATATCTACGTACCTACAGTTTTCTATGAAGCTGTATAGTTCGTTAAGAATGAGAATGGAAATTGTGTGTCTACTCCATCAACACACAAATTATTCCCTCCAGGGTTGTCCTACGTGTGGCTCGTTATTTAATACTCCAAAGCGCACCAAACGTCAGCACGTTGTTTGACGAAAATTCCACACACAAAGCTTTCAGGGCTGCTGACATGACGGTTCTAAGTCCGACACTGCACGGGAACGGAAAAATGCTGTTTGTGTTGGTGACATCCTTGTCATATCCAAATCCCGATGTTCATATACAATTATATATCAAGCTATACAATACCAGTTTACGCTGGCCTCTTATTGTATGGGAAGCCTATACAATGCGAGATCAGCTTAAACTGAATTTGTATAGGTTGACCTGTTATGTAGACGTGTGTACGTATTAGGAATGTAGATCCAAATTTTTAGGGTCTTTTGATACATACGTAATTTGTATACATAAACATACCATCATGTCTGTATTCCCGAAAGATTAGGCAGAGGTATACTAATGTACACCCAGATTTCGTCGATATGTTGAGGTCCTATGTGATATCGCAGCGAGCTGCGAGTCTATTGCTAAACGGGACTCAAATCTAAAAACCCAATGACACTGTAGTCAAGCTGGGTATCGACTAATGAGGCAGTCTATGTACCCGATAACTATTTATTTTACTAGCTTTGAAAGTGACAGTGATAGTTTAATTATTATAGGGCCGAAAAAGTCCATTATGATCATCTAGTTTTAAGTTTACAACATCAGTTCACATCGTAGAATCCAATGTAATAAGTGTAAATTAGGCTTCATATTATAATTATCAATATCATCAAATTAATCCACTGCTGGGCACGGGTCTCCTTTCAAAACGAGAAGGATTAGGCTGTAGTCAACCACGCTAGCGTGCTGCGGCTTGGCAGACTTCACACTCCGCTAAGAAAATCTCTCAGGCATGCAGGTTTCCTCACGATGTTTTCCTTTACCGTTTAACTGCGTGATAATCAATGATTAATACGCACGAGACTTCGAGACATGTGCCTTGGCAGTCCAATAATCATATCACTAGGCTATCACTGCACCTACTGCATAAGCAGAGTAGTTATCCACATCTTAGTCAGAATGCAGACTCGAGCAATCGTATAGATACACAATATATTATAGTATGGATGTAATCTAATTGTAACTAATCAATATCCTGTTAGTATATTTGTGGTTGACAGGTTGTCTCGTTAGAGACAGGAATCGATATCTCATACTGAATATATCAGGTAGCTAAGTATTACCTATAGGTGCGGCTACTCTACGGCGTGGTGATTACAAAACAATATCTTTATCAAATAAAACGATTGTCTTTTACCTGTCTCTATCTATGACTCAAATCGGAGTACCTATTAAAATGCGAAATTAACTGTGTGTTTCTGTATATTTGTTAAATTTTGACGCCTAAACCACTGAAAAAAAATTATGAATTTTGGTAGAGCGATTGATTGGACCTCGAAGTCGTGTATAGGCTTTCTTTTGTCTTAACAATTTCTTTGGGATGTGAGTGAAATCGCATGTAACAGCTAGTATATAAACCTTCAAACCCAGCAGGCTAGGTCACAAGATTTAATGAGCCGCCTCGCTAGCCTATCATTTTCACACATTAGACCGACAGTCCGACACCAAACAGTTGCTATGGTAAATATTTATCTATACTACCTATATATCTATACTATAATAATATTAAAAAGCTGAAGAGTTTTTTGTTTGTTTGTTTGTTTACTTGAACGCGCTAATCTCAGGAACTACGGGTTCGATTTGAAAAATTCTTTCGGTGTTGGATAGCCCATTTATCGAGGAAGGCTATAGGCTATATATCATCACGCTTAGACATTGGTCTTAGCTAAGACGTTGGTCTTAGCGTGATGCTCGTAGCTCCTATTGAGGAGCAGAGCGTAAATGAAAAATGTTACAAAAACGGGAAAATTTAAATGCAGAATAGCCGAGAAACCACGCGAGCGCAGCCGTGGACGGAAAGCTAGTATACTATATAAGAACCAGAGGGCATGCATGTGTAGAAAGTAGGTACTCAATATGGTACTGTATACTATATGTTTTCGGAGTAATTCTAGAAAAAAAGATTTTACATGCATGATACATTATTAGATTAAATAAGATTAAGACACAAGTTAGATTGGTGAGAAGTACGAGCTCCCATAATTGTGGTAACATTTTTGGAAACGAAAACTTTAAAATAAAATTTATTTTCACGATCTTTTTGCTAACGAAGTGGGCAAAATTCCAACTCTAATAGTGACGTTTAAACCGCACGCATAACCATGACGTCACATTTTATTTTATAAACTTTGAATTCTTATGCAAGCAATTGACCTAAATTAGTAAAACGTAATGCAAAATGTGAAGTGTAGTGATACATAGTCTTGTTATATGACGATTGGACTGCTAAGTCAAAGGTCTCGAGTTCCAATCCAAGGCACGATACCAGGCACTTCTATTTTTTTGCGCTGAAATGGTGAAACAAAGCAGCGAGAGAAAACCTTAATGCTTGAGAGATTCACAGTCACCCACACACACAGTCACCCACACACACAGTAACACACACACACATACACCACATTTAAATAAGAAATAGATTGATATTATTACATTTCTTTGTAAGTAAAGTTTATATAAAAAATTTCATAGTTTTTAAGCAAACATGTACTATTTCTTGGCGAAAGAGACTGGGCTCAACACAACACAGGGTATCCTAGTGTGGGGTTCAGTGTCATAATAACCATAAGTAACACTGTATTTCTTGAAATAATAAATAAATTATTACATTACATTATTATTAGATTCGACAGCGCATCAAGTCTGTCAACCCGCATTTGGCCAGCGTGGAAGACTAAGGCCTTATCCTTATCTATATGAGACGAGACCCATGCCCAGGGTTGCCCCTTGGGAAAGGTCTCCGGGTAAACGGGTAAATTATGAATCCAACATATTACTAAGCGACTACCAATCGTTTGTGAGTTGCAATTGTCTTGTAAAACGCTTCTTTTAAATGTTATTTTAAAGTCATTTTCCCAATTAAAGCATTTTGATATTGTTACATCCATACTTTTGAAACACGCCTTAAAAAAATATAATATAACCATATTGTTCCTGCAAAACCAATTATATATTATCAGCCTTTCCGCCCAAAAGTTCTTGTAAAAGAATAAATTTAAAAAACTTATTTAATATAGCAACACATAAATTACAGGTGCGGTCAACACTTGTACACCTAGACGTTATATTTATTGCGTCACTAAGTACCATTCATGTAACACGAGTTTGCAAATAAGGAATCCAGTTGCCACAATCGAATTTAAACTTTATAGTGTTATTTTAAGGGTGATCACAATTGTATAGGTGAGTTGGTATTGCGATTGTACAGTTATGTATTCTGTCACAGGCTGTATCACGGCAAACCCACATAATGTATGCTGTCGACGAACCTGACACAGGCGAGTCTATTACTCACGGCCTGTAGAATTTATGAACCGAATAACATACAGTGTCGAGTTATTGGAAACGTGACGCTAATATAGATGAGTTTTTGTTGAAGGATATGAGAAAGAGTGAAATACGGAACGGGCCTAGTTTGGACGTACGCATAATTAACTATGTTGAGAGATAGAGTAATCATTGCTGTGTTTTTTGTTAATGTTGGATAGGCTTGCCTGGTTATAGGTAATAGATACAGGCAGGATATTAGTAGTACTGTCGCGCTGGCATATCTAAATGCCAGCATGAATGGGTCGGCTCGGCCAGGGAAGTACTACCCTCCCACAGCATATCGACGTCAAGTAGCAGCATGCATACTGTTGCGTTTCGTAAGGTAAGTCAGGAGCGCAGCAGGCCCAATTCCTCCCTAAGTCCCATTCCTTTTCGTTTTCTCCTTCGCCTACCTTTTTCTTAAATAGGCAACTCGGCAACGTATCCGCAACTCCTTTGATTTACAGATGTCCATGGGCGGCGATAACTATTTACCATCAGATAGCTCGCCTACTCGTTTGCCGAGTTATCCCATAAAAAGGTGTGATGGTATGTTATTTTATATTGTATTAGTTTCTGCCTACACCTACGAGGCAAAATGCATGTTATGTATTCAAAACAACAATAATAATGAAATAACGCTTTATAATGTTAATATTGCTTATAGAACAACTTTAATTTCAAGTTAAATAGTAAATAGCAAAACTTTTGCCAAACTTCCTGATTATAATTTTAATTCAGTTTCAAAGCAAACTACCTACCCTTCCAATTAAATCTTTAAAGTTTACAAAGTGTTACAAACTTGTTACTTTGCAAGTCCTGCAGACGTGACTAGTCGCATACTGCCCCTACGGAAGTTTCTATCTTCATAGAAATCAGTCGAATCAAGTACGAGTTTGATGAAGACATTACACGAAATGTGGTCCCATAAGGCGTACTACACACTTGTACGGGTCAGCATTAATCGGCACAGCTCGATTCAAATATAGTATGTAGGTAAAATGTTCGGGAAAAAGGTCGTTCAGCTTAGCCATACGTATTTACAGATTAATGAATCCAGTCGGCACGAGATAGTCGAATATTAACTAAAAAATTTGCTAGCTTTGGCCCGGGGTTTCATTTGCAACCAACAGGTTTTTTTGAGACCAACAGTAGTATCTATCTCTATCTCGAAGTTCACTTTATCTCTAAAATTCATCAAAATTTGTTAAGCAGTTTAGGCGTGAAAAAACGTCACAAACAGACATATAGACAGAGGGTTACTTTCACATTTATAATACTCATATGGACTGCTTTGGGTCGGTTTTATTGATCAACAAATACGGCCGAACGGAATGTGCTGTCAAGTGTGTAGTATGCCTTAGGTATCTTGTGCGGTACCCTAATATCGTATGCATCAACGCCCTATTCCAATATTGAACCACTATTCACGTCGAGATAATCACCGATTGATGTCATTCACACAGCCTCATTGATTGTCACTGTCATTAGGAGAGAATTAGTTACGCGTTAATGTTGGTAGCGGACAAATTAGATCTATGAATTACTATTATATAATTATGGCATCCGTAATTATGTACGAGGCGAATGGCATTTCTTACATGATAGATTTGCAGGTGTCAGATAGAATGAATGACAATTTTGGCCAATTTTTTGTTGCGAGTATATAAATATAATTATCTAACGCATTCATATGATATAATAACATATATATAAACATTATATATAATATCATTGGGGGTAATAAACTTATATTATAAGAGAATATATTGAAAGGAATATTTTTAAATGCTAGTCAACGTAACTATGACTAATTGACATAGTTCTTGATAAATGAATGATAATGAGCATAAGATTCGAAGAAACAAAATTCGAAAAATCAAACGAAAACTTACATATCAAAATTTAGATTCTCTATTAACGTATATCACTTTAAATTACATACCTATATAAACTTGAGTTAACGGATCGAAACTGAATTTATTTATTAGCACTTCTAGCGTAACGTGGCGTAGGTTATTCGTGTCGTCTATACCTATCTATTTCCTTGTTACTTTGATGCTCATCAATAAAGTGGGACTTTATTGATGAGCCTTCAGCTGTCTCTGCTGATGAACGTTTTATAATTTATTATCTCAATCTTCATTTATTTTTATTTTTTTCTTCTATTTTTATAAAAAGGTAAATTTATACGACGCATATTTAGATAGAACTATTTTAGTTTTGAAAGTCGAAACTTGTAGACTTTAATAAAAATGAAAATATTTTCAAGTTCATTCACCGTAGCCTCAATCGTAGATACAGTGCATTCTCATCAAAACATTTCACAATATTATTGCAATATTTCATGTCTTATAGTGTAACTGTAACAAAAGAATTAGTGGATGAGGTTTAAATGAAAGATAGGAAGGCTTTAAATGATTGTCTTGACGTTAATGGGCCTTTGAGGTAGCATTTAATGTATTCTTCCACTTTCATAAAATGTTTGAATGTTAAATTTGGCTCATAAGTTTGATTTCACGTTTCATTTTCATCATATTTTGTTATATTTGATTTAGGAATCATTCAAACGAATTGCAACTTTGAAACATGGAAACATTGCCGAAACACATACAAAATAATATTATATGTACTTATTAAAGATTGAAAATAAAAACAATTGCTATCATATACACTGATGGTTTTGTTTCCCCGAAGCGTAAGGCAGAGGCGTACTACTTTTCTGTTGTGGTAGGGCAACACTGTTCGCAGCATGAATGGGCCGGCTCGACCGGGGAAGTACCACACTCTCGCAAAAGACCGACGTCCGAGTAGTAGCGTTTCGTTACTGCGCTTCGTTCGGTGAGCGAGAGTGCCGAAGGCCCAATTCCTCCCCCAATCCCCTTCCTTCTCCTTTTCTCCTTCCCCTCCCTTTCCCTAAATAGGCTCGGCAACGCATCTGCAACTCCTTTGGTTTTGCAGATGTTCATGGGCGGCGATGACTACTTACCATCAGGTAGCTCGCCTGATCGTTTGCCGAGTTATCCCATAAAAAAAAAAATACACCCACGCTTCCGCCGGTTGTTTAGGTCCCATATAATAGGGGGCGAACCTATTGCCATTAACCAGTCACAAATCCGGACTCTAAGCTACTACTGAGGATTTCATAGAACCCCAATAACACATTTCACGACCTGGGAATCGAACCTAGGACCTCTAGCGGCGCGCTCGCAGGCAGTCCGTCTTTTAATATTCATGAGCTATTTTATCGTCAAGCTAGTTTCTGGCGGCCATTGCGGTACATCGGTAAAACATTATTAAGGGTTTGCCTCCACTATTACTATGCAAATGGGAATTTCCCACAACGCCAAACAATGGCTATATTTACGAGTATATAATTGATTGATGCAAACCTTGCTTTAGTATACAGAGGTGATTTTTTATGACGGAATAAATTTTCCTTTGTTCGGCCATCTTTGTTTTTGTGTTGTGTATTGGGATGATGGATGGGGTGTAAAGAGAAGTTAATCTTAATTTTGGAGAGAAGATTATATAGATGCGATAGACATTTAACTTTGATGATGATCCCAGAGGATTTTCCACACAATGAGAACCAAAGTAACCTATCTGCCGATAATGAATACTGAGATTGTAAAGGAAAACTGAAAGCTTGATTTTTGTTATAATTATTTTTTATAGAAATTATATACAGTTCTGTGCTGCCATCTGTTTATAATTGAGAAAATTAAACATCTATTTCTCTGGTTTTTTAAAACACCTTATTAGTAACGCGATAACTCATTTTTTGTTAATTCGATAGACGCTGATTCTCGTGGCCCCATATTATTGACCAGTTGTTATCCTGGTAAACCAAGCGTTTTACTCTTGGTTTGCCTCCGATTATGTGTGTTGACTTTAAAGAATGAAAAAAGTGAACATTTAATGAAATGATGGTAAATAAACCATTTATAATAAAAAAAATGTAAGGATGTTTGCAGCGCCCGCCTATTCCATTTTCTATTGATCTGTGAGTACAATATTATGTTATACTACTATACGCTAATCCTCTCTGCGACTCTGAATCATTCTTTTAGAATCCAAAGAAATTTATGAAAAAAATCTTTCAAAAAGACCTTACCTGCCGAAAATTTGACAAATACACATTTAAAGCATGTAATTGCAAATGTTAATTTCAGTCAAACAACTTGTAAACATATTATGTGAGGTGGCGTTTCACAACTTGTAGATATGCAAATTGGGGAGCAATGAGTCGACAAGTTTGATGTTTCAGGCACTTTCAGGAACTATGCATGGCTCGCGAACGCTGAAAACGGATGATTTCGCTTTTACCGGTACCGTTTGCTTTAATAGATTTTGAAATTAGACGAATCCCTGATTGCTTTGTAATACATTAATTAAAATTCAAAGTTATAGTCTTTGAGATCAAAATATAACAAATTTTGATCTCAAAGACCCTTTTCCCCCTTTACCAATAATTGTAACATGCGAATTTTTTTTTATTATTTTTATTTTAAGAAGGTTTTGTAGACACGTATAATATGCCATTTTGTAACTATAACATTACTAAAAGTAAAACGAATGGATAAGTATAACATGGCCTATTTTCAGTGGTTATTTTTTTTGCATACATAACTTAAGGGTTAATTTTAACTCAATTAAAGTTTTGCGAAAATTGGTAGTTTAGAAGTTTTTTTTTTTCCAGGAATTACTCCAAAAATGCCTTATTACGCGCTAGCTTTATAACGCTACTTACATACTATAAGGTATATTCATTAGAAAAAATAACCTTCTTTCGTTTCAATTGACATACCGACTACAATTTTCAAAATCAACGTTAGCACTACACAAAGTAGTCTTTTATTTGGGGTAAAATTTCAAATAATATAAAACACTTCAAAACATCGTGAAACGCCATTAAAGGAACATTCCAGTAGTCAACAATATTTAAAAACAAGTAACTGGAAAGAAAAAAGAGGGACTCCCAACATAACTTCCGAAACCATTAGATAACAGTAGAAGTTGTTTATTCATAAATCCTGCTAAGACCCTGACTCCCGTTCGAAACAAAAAGCAACAATCCCACCGCTATATATAACGTTGATCTGAACTAATTCTTGAATGTGTGCCAAGTCGGACCACGATTTTCGCTGACCTTATATACAGAATGGCCCAATTTTGGGGATGCAACTTGCAAATATAGTGATGTATGTATGAATATTTTTGCCAGAGTATTTGCATATGTAGTACCTAAATATGCTTATTGCCTTGTATTTTTATACATATATACATTACATACCATTACGTTTGTTCTCCACCAGGGGCTAAAGAGAGTTGTAGGTCCTAATGTACACCTACAGCCCGCGGGTAAGTTTAGGTCCCATAGGGGCGTAGTCTATTGTCATTAACTCGATTCAAATCTAAACTCCGACCTACTATTAAAAATTTCAAAGAAATCTCAATAACACTTCGCTCCACCACAGTAAAAAACGCATTATTTATTTTTCTCGTAAAATATTGCATATTTTATATGGTATTGATGTGAGACCTTCAGAGATCTTCAAATTATTTGATTTGGTCTTCAAAGTAGTTGCGGGTTTAATCTCTGTACCGAACCAAATACATGAGTCCTACAGTTGTTATGAGTCTGGGTGTATGTGTAAATTTGTGATTAAAAACACACCCGTGATCCTGTATCGTGTTAGCAAAACCTAATTAGAAGCAAAATTTACAAAGGAGTTACACCACTTCGCAAATCATATTGCAAATCGGTGATCAACCTGAATCAGTTTTACTTATTTTTATATAGAAGATCTCAAAAAGCGATCATTCATTTGAAATCTACGCATTTTTATTAAAGCCGATAAACTATTCTGCAGTCCTCAAAATTCGGTCATTGACTTTGTCTAGTACATAAAGACTCAGTTGTTTGAAATTCAGACACGTACATACTTTCTATTCTTTATCTACGAAAAAATCCTTACATCTTCAGTGAATTCCACTTCTTTATAACAACCCTAAAATGAACTCGATCAATCATCGAGAAACATTCGAGTACATAACTCAAATATCTCAACATTCAGTATTATCTTAGTGACTTGAATGGTCCAGACTACTCGAGTAGAACTAAGCCCCAACACTATGCGTTCACTGCGTCAGCAAACTGGTGCTTCAAATTTCAACCAACACTTGAATAAGCCCTTAATGTAATGAACTCCTAGCTGTTTTAGGGTTGAGCTAAAGGAATATTTGGGATTGTTTAAGTATAGAATTATCCTAAAAGAATGCTTTAGTAAATTGTATCCACTGAAGCGTATTTCGTCAAACTATTTTCACTTAAGTACTTTAGTTAGTGCGGTTTTATTTACTGAATTGGCTGAGTTGAGGAATAGATAAGGTACAGAGGATTGTCGGGGTTATTTTGTTTTATCGTCTGTATAGAATAAGATTATTGTAATCTAGTATTGGAAAAGGATCCTAGCGTTCTTATTACTAATGTGGGTGTTCTGAATGACTGTTGTTGAATGACTGCCTCATTAGTCTAGCGGTCCCAAGCGTGACTGCTACGCTAGAAGCGCTGGGTTCGATTCCCAGGTCGAGCAGTGTTATTGAGTTTTTCTATGAAATTCTCAGTAGCAGCTCGGTGTTTGAATCTGTGCCCGGTTAATGGCAATAGGCTCGCCCCCTATTACATGAGACCTACACATACCGACGAAGCGTGGGGGTACATTAGTATACCTCTGCGTAACCCTTCCGGGAATACAGGCGTAATGGTATGTATATGTAGCATATGTAATAGCATAGGTTACCATTGATGCTTGCTGCTGCATATTAGACAGTACTCCACGAATGAATAATTCATTCGTCCCCTGTCGTCATTCATTCATGATTGTGAACTGGTGATTAAAATTTTATTTACAAAAACACTAATTGATTCCTTGAGCTGCACTTGGAACTACTTGCACAGCGAGGAATTTTCATTGGGTGTCAAAAATAACCTTCTCGGAGTGTTGTACGTCACAAACAATTACGATGAAAATAGAGTCGATATTGAGAATAAAACAGTCCATCCGAAAAAAGGGAAATTCCGTGCAAAATTGGTCTTGTTCACTATATTAATTCCAGGCCAAAAGATTCACGTTTATTCTTAAACCTTCCCGCTCTGGGACCGTTAACCCCCGCTTTGCAGTCTTCTTTTAAACAATAAAAGCAAATTGAATAAGAGGCGAGCCCTTCTTATAAGATATTTCAGAAGCTGGGGAGATTTTAATTGAGAAAATAAACCCCGGGTTGGTAATTTTGGCTGCAACGTTTGTGGGTAGAATGTAGGTTAAGGAACGGGGCGCTTACAAGCTTAGATGTTCAGATTTTCGTGCAATGTTATAGCTGTCAAATAAAACAAAAAACTGTCGGACAGAGTAAACATCAGAACGGGTAATTATAATACATAAAAAATATTCCAAAATCTAATTTCGAACTAGACTAAGTTTCGTAAGTGTCCTATAGTAACTGCATTAAACGCAGTACATTTGTTTGTGAGCTACGATGCAATAGATAAACAGATATACACGTTAAAGTTGTGACCCCTCTATTTTTGCGACGGTGCTAAAAATCCGTCAAACCCATTTATTATATGTAATTGAAATTTGAAATTGGGCGATCCAAATCTCAATGTTTCATTTAGCACAACCTCCAAAAACTCGTATCTTAGTGTTTTATTTATAAAGTTGTAATGGGCAGTTGAGAGGAGACCCGTACCCAGCAGTGGGACAATTGTAATGGGCTGATGATGATGAATGGGCAGTTTTGGGACCGTCTCCTCTCGGTAAAAGTAGTGATATCCATAATCAAATTGATCTGGAAGCCGCTGCCACCTTTAATAGGAAAAGGTCTAGGTGATGTGACACCGCCACAAATATGAAAGGAAAACATCAGAACCATTAACCCGGCCCTAATCCTTCAAGAATGGAATCAAAACATAAAATAATCAAACACCGACCCTCACCTTAATTCAATTACTGGAAGAGACCTCACATTATGATTTACGACATTCAATAATAAGGAACAATATCCGTGGTCTCGCAATATAAATGAAGTTATGTTTACCTGAACTTCATATGATTTTCATTTTAGATCCGACACCTTACTTTGCATGGAATAGATGTAAATTTAATTTTATGTATCGGTTTCTCTGGAAAGCTCTAGACGTATTTCGTTCAATCGAAACAGTTTTTATGAAATAACATACCATCACGCCTGTTTTTCCCGAAGGGTTAGGCAGACATGTACTTAGGTACAAGCACAGTTCGCCGGAATGTTGAGGTCCCATTTAATGGGGCACGAGAATTTCCGGTAACTGGGCACATGTCCAAACTACGAGCTTCTACAAAGAATTTCATACAAAAAGCTAATAAGACATTGCTCGACCTGGAAAGCGAACCCAGGACCTAGCGTACCAGTCGCACCTAAGTCCACTAGATTAATGAGGCAGCTACTTACCATAAAACAACAAAAACATTATTCCAATACTCTAACCATAAACCTGCTTTTGTTAGATTACCTCTAACAACTATGCCTATACCAAAGTTCATTCGAAATAAATTCCCGCCCAACTCCGAACTGATATGCGAATTCGAATTTCAAATTCTAAAACTTCGTCTACACAGGTACTGTTTTAGATAAACCAGACATCGAACCTTCGTAAAAACTTTGCATTCGCGTGCCGAATTGAAATGTGCTCAGACGACAAATAGGAGCTTTGACCTTGGATAGGAGACAAAGACTTAAGTTAGCATAAAAATGGAGTTTATGGTTTATTCAAGTGTTTATTTAGGTTTCTATAGCATGTCAAGGGAAAATGAGATTAAAAAACACGTAGGTATTGGACGACTTGGCTACTATTATGATGTTTGAATTAAGTGAAACGTAGGAATTGTATAAAATGTATTTTGCACATCTCCTGTTGATTTTAAGCAGATTTCTTATGAATTATCTACATAAATTTCTGCTAACTAATACACAACTTCCTTTAAAGTACTCCCAGTAATCCTGGTGTAAAAAAAAATAAAAAAAAAAAATCTTTCTTCTTCTTCTTCTTCTTTCTAATCCTTCTCTATGCTCGAAAATGTGTCTCAATAACATTTAATGGTATGACCCCACCTTACAAGTCTGATAGGGTAGATAAATATTACTTGCCATTAAAAAAATGAATAAATGTGTTTTGAATGTTATTACTATTACAAAAATTATTCTAAAGTGTACTTTCATATTTAGACTAGCAAAATAAGTGCAAATGTAAGTTTATAAGTAAGCGTACCTACTTTAATAAAACCTTAAGTGAATTCACATCTGCTACATGAATTACTCAAGTATTTTACCTTCAAACCCTGAGCGCCTTGTGACGAAATATTAAGCTGCCTTCAAAAAAGTCTCTTTAAAATAAAGTCTAGATTTTTTCCAAGAGCCATCTACTTATACTTGAGAAGATCTTAATTTTCTTAAAATGAGATCCAGCTTGCCTTTTTTACGGGTGCTATGGAGCTACTGACAATTACGAACCAAATACTTTTTATTATTAAATACTTAAGATGACCTCTTTATTAATAAGTATTGTGTAGGAGAGGTTTTTGTTTATAGAAACACTGATGAACACGTAAATACGTAATAATTTATTAAGAAATCCGCTAGATTTTTAAACAATGTGTTAGCAGAATTGTAGACTACAACGTAGCTCATTGACGTTAAAGATTTTTAAACAGTTGTTAGTATTAGTTCATTAAAGAATCGGCACCCTCTAGAGTGTCGTAATAATTATGTTATTATTGTGTCTTCTAATTCCATGACTGGTTATTAAAGCGGCTAATTACTTCATAAATGCAACTGCATATTGCAAGACTTCAAATACAAATCTATACTACGAGCTGAGCAATCAATTCAGTTAAATTGGTCTTGTGTATGCGTAGATCTGGATTGGGACGAACTGGACATTGGGTTGTAATAACTAGGTAGGTTAGGGAGGCCTTTGCTCTGCAGTGGGACCAACCGGGTTGATAATGATGATGATGATATCAAGTATTAGAATTTACAAAATTTTCAACAATTTGGAGTGACACTGGTAAAATGCTTTTGTGAACTAACTTTGCATCGAGAATAAATCATCTTCAGCAATCGAGAGACATTTATTCGAGCAAATAATGTGCTAGTATACGTTATTCCAGTTATGCAGGTAAGTGTTAGCTCACTGCGATTCCCCTTAACGATGAGCAAGATGGCACCGTTTATAGATTGGTGGAACGAAGTTTGATTTAATAAATATTTACTTTGCCATCTTCACTGGATATTCAACACGGAGATATTGTACGTATCTATATTATCAAGTGTACAACTAGTGCTTAGTAGCGGTAAGGTTCTGTAATCCATATTCAAGTTGTGCAAAGTGTTATTTGGTGGTTCTAAGAAATTCTCAGTGCGTATTTATGCCTATTTACGGGCAATAGGCAAAATTCAAACGGAGAATTAAATTAATATCTATTTTCTTTATTTCTGACTGCCTCATTAGTCTAGTGGTCCTAAGTGCGACTGCTACGCTAGATGCTGGTCCTAGGTTCGATCCCCAGGTCGAGCAAAGTGTTATTGGGTTTTTCTATGAAATTCCCAGTAGCAGCTCGGAGTCTGGATTTGTGCCCGGTTAATGGCAATAGGCTCGCCCCCTATTACATGGGACCTAAACATACCGGTGAAATGTGGGTGTACATTAGTACACCTCTGCTTAACCCTTCGGGGAATACAGGCGTGATGGTATGTTATGTTATGTTACTTTATTTTATTTCATTCTTTTATATAATTAACAACACATCTCTCATTTTATTGAAATATTTGCGAAGGCCCTGGTACTCAAAACTCAAAGTAATTTTTTTATTTGCGAACCAGTGTTTGACTTAAATAGCTGTTATTATGAAATACTCTATCAATAAGGCCATCGTGTTTTGTTTCTATTTCTGAAATCTATTTTATTCAAATACCTTATTATGTCGTTTTTTCCACAGAACCTGTGGTTTTTTCCCTAGATATTTATTACCTATGTACTTTTATCACCAATTTTATAAAACCTAACAATCGATTTATATAATATGTTTTTAAACGATCATGTAATTGTGTAAATAATCAAGCGGCAAAATCAAAATAAATTAATGAAGCAGCCAGAATCCTACTTCATTCATTCACTTTCATACAGGAAGGGACCGGGTAGCCTATTACGCATCCGGACTCGAACAACAGAAATTAAAACATATTCATATCACAACATCACAATGAGACCCCAAACTCAGTCCCTTATTAAGCCTTTACATCCAGAGCTGGTCTTAGCAGCCACAAAGGCTTCCCCAACAAAGCGACGGGTCATCGAATCGCATTGAGGGCAAAAGTGTGACCTTTGTCTGAATCCAGCTATACAAATTTTACGCGTTCATATTTCACACACGTTTGACCACAATCAGCATGTTAATTAACTACCTAATTATCTCCTAGATATTCTGTCCCCTCTACAAATTAACTGCGAGGGGCGCTTATCACCCGACACTAATTACAAACTTGTTCCAACCTCACTTTCCCTTGCAATAGGAGTCAGCTTTGTTTAGTATTAAACTTTGAACCAACTTAGAAGTTTGAAGGTGATGAAACAGAATAACCCATCGACCATTTCAGTGTTATTTAAATTTAAATCCGTTGGACAATAAGAAGTGCTTTCAAAGCTGATTTGTGGGAAGTTTGAGAAATGATAGGGTATTTGTTTTGTCTGTTATGCAAATTATTGTGGGGATGAAGCGATTGATGAACCAACTCGCTTTTAACTTAAGGGTTGTTTTTTATTGTTTTTTTTTGCATTAATGAATGCAATAAAAATATTTGGACACAAATTTGGGCAAAACTGCCCCATTAGTCTAGTGGTTCTAAGCGCGACCAAAAGCTTCCCAGTTCGAGTAGTGTTATTGTTTTTTTATGTGATTATCAGAAGCAGCTTGGAGCCTGGAAGTGTGCGCGGATAATGTCAATAGACTCTCCCCCTCCCTCCCCACTCTAATTAACCCTTCAGGGAATACAGGTGTGATAGTACCTATGACGAAATTTGAGCTGAAGAAAAAAATACCTCAGGCAGTATTTAAACCAGCTAGCTTGTATATTAATATACCGTCAGCCATACCTTATGGGAATTACAGGCGTCATATTATGTAACGTTATTTGTATATCCTTCCCCAACTAATTATTTAATTAAAACAGGGTCAATCCCACGCACTTTACAACACATCAACCTTCCGCCCCGAAATTCATTATTTTATATTGTCACATCTATAAAACCGTATAATCTATGTCAGTATCGGACGGTGGTGTTAATTAGCAAACTATGACAAAGGAAACAAGACCCCTTACCTTTACTTCAGTTTCAAAGTCCCTCATTTAAATGGAGTAGTAACTTCGAAGCTATAAGACCCGTGTTTTGTGTTCCTTTTACGTTTAATGAGCAAAATAAATTGGAAAAAGGCATACGGTTTGAGACAATGTTGGATTCCTTAAATTATATCGAGAGGTACACTGGTATCATAATATTTTGTTTTATTAATGTTAAGAAATATTATTACCGGAAAATATTATCAATTCTAATTTGAAGAATAGTGTCAGTACACCTTTGATTAAGCTATTATAGATCAAGACGTTATAGTATACAGGAGGAGCCTTTACCTACCAGGTCAGAAAAAAGGCCAATATGACACAGTATATGATTGGATAATTCCAAATGTGCAAATAACATGGAACGAGTAAATAAGATGAACTTGATAAAAAAAACATGCGGGGCAGTCTTTGGGGACTGCCGATAGAAGTGAAAATTAGATTATTATTTTTGAAATATATACACAGTATACGTAAAGCATGAATGAATGTAGATGAAGCGAAAGCAGTGTGCCAGGATCGTGGCAAGGCGAAATCCATAGTCTCTGCCTACCCCATGGGAGACAGGTGTGACAATATGTATGTATGTACATATAGCTCATGGAAAGCGTTCGGTGACGACGACGCGAGTTCCATGATTTTTGTTCACTCAAGAAGTGCTCAATGCGCTTAAAGAAGTTTTCACTTCAAAATAAATAGACTACCTACTTCAACTTTTATAAAGGTGTATCTTCGGAAATTGTGAAATGCCATTCCAAATTATAGTTACTGTACAATCTCATTAGTCAAAATTATTTCATAGACAACATGGTAACACAAGAATCAAATATCAAAATACAACAAATTGTAAATCTTCCTCTTTTAAAGTCAGTCAAAAGTTGATGCATGATACCACTCACATACCTACCTATCATATCATGCGCCATACCATCAGCTAAAAATCAGCAACATTCCATGCATAATCAAGAAATATAACCGAAAAGCTTCCCACCCCAAATACTTCTTAAAACAAAATGAAACCAAAAACGGTGTTTAAAAGCCGATATTAAAATTAATTAAATATTGAGGTCGCGTATAGCTCGTAATTTTCCTTTAATTTTAATTAAGGATAGCGGACCCGAGTAACAGATGTCGGGAACTGATGTTTATTATATGTGCGTATATATATCAAAGCTAGCTTTATTGCTAATGATATTTCTAAAGATCTGGCGAAACAGATTGCGTTTAGAGATAAGAACTTGAAAATTATTAATCCTATTTGAATGTAAGAAATACAGAGAGTAGGCCCGCATGGTATGATAATTGTTTGGTTTAGGGACTCGTCGCTATCCTCATCATGAATTCATTTAAAACAAGACCTCTGATAGTAAATGAAAACTGATGAAACAGAGTAAGCAGGGTTAGGTTAGGTTACAGGCCATTGAGAAAATTTCTCAGGCAGGCTGGTTTCCTCACGATGTTTTCCTTGACCATTTTAAGCGAGCGATAATATAGAGCCTAAGCCTTGAATTCAAACTCGAGACCTGAACTTAGCAATCCAACGGCCATACCACTAGGCTATCACTGCTGTAGCCGCTTCGTTGCTGTAGTTTAGTGATTACAGGATGTAATTAGAAAAGTCATCTTGTGCTAAGCGCGAATATTGGGCTAAGAGGTTCTGGGTTCGATTTTCAAGTCAAGCCAAGGTTATTGGATTTTTCTTGCAGCTCTTAGTTTGGAATTTTTGGATCATTGATATGAATATTTCATTTACTAAGTTACTCAATTTGCCTGTTTTTGATAAGTGCTCTGTTCACTCATATCACATGGAAGAAAAAATAGCTGTGTGAGTCACAGCGACTTTGGTGTTTCTGAGAATTAACAATTTTGTAATAATTTTATACAAGAATAGATCTTCTGGAGCAATCTTACAAGATACTTCATGGAATTTAGACATTTGAAGCATTAATTTGAATTAAATAAATGTTGTCTTTCTCACTGGGGCACTTAATTATATTTAAAACTAATTTAACAAAACCCTTAGCTATCTTGACAAAACTGAAATATTTACCCTCGATTTTAAAACAAACAGTACACAAATTATCTGACAATCACGCGGGTAATTTAAAACACGATCGAGGTGAAATGAAAGCGATAAATAAAACACTGGGCTCCCGGGGATTGGAGAAAAATAAATATTATCCTGCGCACTGTTGTTTCCAGCGAGGCGGGAATTAAAGGAAAATATAGCATGGATCAGCTGCTTATTATCCGAGGCTGTGGGGAACAGATACCATAGAATATCACAAGGTAGACTATTCGATATTTAGAGAAGGTCACGGAGCAAAAAAGTGTACTTAGATCTGTCTGGCCCTCTCTCTCTTTCATTTAAGCTCAACTCTTGTCGGTGGAGCAATCGCCACTGTCCTCTATTCTCTACCTTTTATTTGACCTTTCGATACGACTCTACTCCCACTTTTCCCTTCACTTCTTCAATAAAACTTCTTCTAGGTCTTCGCCTTCCTCGTTTTCATTCAATTTTGCCTATTTTGGCTAGTACACAAATATAAAAAAGTTGAACATGAATAGAGCCTGTGTAATAACAAAAACAAGGCAGTAATAAGCACTTTCAATTTATGCTAAACAGAGAGCGCAATATGCAAAACATTGCATCCCACCTCCATCTCTCCTAACAACTGTAAGAACTTCTCTTCTATCTTGGAACTTTGTAAGTCGATATCAAGTATTTTTTTCAGAATACACATTATTTCAAACAACATTTATCAATAGGACTGTTATTTTTAATAAATCAAACACCCTGCTATCAAAACGGAACAAAAATAGGGTTTATTATAATATTTTTAAAGCCAACCCTTTTTTTGTCAAAACATTAGGTTGTATCTACTGTATCACAGTTTTCTCTAGTGTCCTGCTCTATGGAAGACCGTGATAATGTAGGGGCTGCCGCAGGGCCTAGAAGACCGCTCGCCGACTCGATTATTACGTCGCGCGAAAGGCGTTTTTATTTAAACAGTCCCTTAGCCCTATATTCGAGAAGAGAGCAGCGCGCGGAAGAATCTTGTCAGTATTCAGAACCATTTTCGGACTAGGCGAAACTCATAGAAGGCCGAATACCTGCAGCGGGACGGCAGATTTTGCTTCTCATTCTCATCTCTCATTCACTTCCTTGCATTTACATATTATACAATCCCATCACGCCTGTATTCTCGGAATGGTTAGGCAGAGATGTACTAATGTACACCCACAGTATTAACCGGTATGTTTAGGTGCCATGTAATAGGGGGCAATCTTATTGCCATTAACCGGGCACAAATCCAAACTTCAAGCTGTTACTAAAAATCGTAACGTAGAATTGAAATGAATTGATATTGAAAAAACCCAATAGCACTTTGCTCGACTTGGGTGTCGACCTTTTTTTTATAGTAGAGGGAGGCAAACGAGCAAGCGAGTCACCTGATGGTAAGTGATCATCACCGCCCATGGACACCTACAACACCAGGGGGGTTGCAAATGCGTTGCCGGCCTTTTAGATACAAATAGGCTCGCTTCTTGAACCTTGAGATCAGCTTTAGGATAACATGAGTTCCATATAAGTTATCAGTGTCTATCTCTAGTAATAAAATATATGAACTGATCTGTTATTGCAGTAGACTATAGCCAACACACTATTACAATCTATAAATCCAATAACTTTCCGCAGTTACACGTTGTTGGATGCATTTTATAGTTCCACAACTACAGAAGTGCAAACATGAAGAATTTGTTAGAAAACAAAAGTCAAACAGATATTTTCCTTCAAGGAACATGTAAAGTTGGAAAAATAACACCATGTTTCACCTCATTACACCTATTTAGATTTGATTCGATTTCGTTTCAAATTTGATTTAAGAAGTTGTAACCAGACCAAACATAAAAAAGAATTGAAATTATTGTGTCTATTTGTGCGTCAGGCTTGTTTTTACCCACGCTAAAGGGGGAAGGTGTATTTCATAAAAAGAAAAGTCAAGCTATATCTAACGGTATATTCATTAGTCTAGTGGTCCCAAGTGCGACTGTTACGCTGGAGGTCCTGGTTTCGACTCCCTGGTCAAGCAAAGTGTTACAGGGACCCCCTATTACATGCAACCTAAACATACCGGCGAAATGTGATGTAGATATAAAGGGCAGCTAACGAACATCAAGACTGATGTTCGTTAGCTGCTAATATAGGATACGATAAAATAATTCCTCCCTCAGTCCCCTTCATTTTCCTTTTCTCCTTGCCCTCCCTATTCCACAGGGTCCGCAACATGCGAGTGATACCCTTGGTGTTGCAAGCGTCCATAAGCTACGGAAACCGATTACTATCAAGCGAACATCAGGATTGCCAGCTAGCTTATTTATTTATTTATATGTACTTTATTGTATACAAAGTATAATTAATAAAATATGTAAAATTTTTGGTACCCATATGAAACATACAATGCGCAGCATTATCGCGATCTACGATTGCTTTCGGGCAACCTTTGGATGGACACAACTGCAATGGACAAAACTAGAAACTGATAAAGCCTTCGTGGTATAAAAAAAATCTAAGGTGGATAAAAATATCTCACGACCGTGGGATTCGTGACATACGCCAGCGCATTGAAGATTTTATCAGTAGATATACTTATATCTTAAACTACGTAGTTCCTACGTCACGAGATATCGCTACTTACTTATTCTTTTCCACTCGTAATTTTACCAGTCCAGCTGAAGTTTACAGCTTGAGCCAGCAGCCACGTTCGTGACGACTCTATACATTCTATATGGCGTTGTTTAGTTCCCAGCTGGTTTGAGCCAAACATGTGTTCAGTCTTATAAGGAATACTATATACATGAATATAGAAATGCTATGCAGTATAGTAGTGCCATGTACTCTAACCTTTCAAATCTATTTTGGTAAGTCATACGATGAAGGAGTCATATTTCTGAATCGAAATATTTTTCTTTATCAAGATGGCACCGGCATTATCGAACAGCTGATTTCGGGGAAGAAACGCCGAAACAAAATCAAAGATCGCAATTAATAGGCGAGTGCGCACTCGTTAGCACCGGTTGCATGTCGTCTAGTCTAGATAGAAAGTTTATTTCTAATGCACTATTGATGACCAATCGGGGATATTTAAACACTGAAAATTATAAATTCTCTTTATTAAGAAACCTTCCATTTTATTAGGAAACAACTACCATGCTTAAAGAAAATAAACTTCAAAATTAACCCCAGACAAGATAATATTGTAGTTTATAAACTTCTACGTTTTCCACAATAAGTAACAAATTGCAGAATGAATTCCGAACATTTACACTGGAATTTGAAACTAACTTGCGTCTTATTAAGTCCTTATTCCTGAATTATGTTACGATGGTTGGATATGAAAAGTATACTGCATTGCGACAATACCATTTACGTAGAGGTAAATGCGAATACAAATCCACATTTTAAAGTCTGGACAAATATTTTTGTGTTTACCTCATATTTGCAAACCAAAAACTCAAAATAACTGTGCGTAACGGAAGCTACTTTAATGATTTAATATTACTTATTATAAGCTAAAAATTATAAAAATATCTAATTACGTAATGTAATTAGATATTTTTCTTTTCTTTTCTTTCTTAATGTACAAAATTACTTAATATGATATGTCCATACTAACATAAATGCAAATTACACTTAAACCGTTAAACAGATTTCAATAAAATTTAGCTAGGAGGTAGATTGCATCTAGAGAGAGGAATGTAAAAAAAATTCAGAAGCTTTTTCGGACGCCATTGGCAACTCATCATCATCATCATCATCAACCCATTACATTGTCCCACTGCTGGGCACGGGTCTCCTCTCAGAGCGAGAGGGAATAGGCTGTAGTCCACCACGCTAGCCTACTGCGGGTTGGCAGACTTCACACGCCGTCAAGAGAATCTCTCAGGCATGCAGGTTTCCTCACGATGTTTTCCTTCACCGTTTAAGCGCGTGATAATTAATTATTAATATGCACATGACTTCGAAAAGTCAGAGGTGCGTGCCTTGGATTCGAACTCGAGACCTTTGACTTGGCAGTCCAATGGTCATATCACTAGGCTATCACTGCTTCCTTCATTGGCGACTGCTAGTATGCTATTTTTCACATTCTTGTCCGTAGTATCTAGGTACTATGGCCAGCGAGCAACTGACTTGGGGTGTTCACCACCCGAACAGTTATGGCCCGCACTCGTGCCTCCGAGCAAGATTTGAGGCAAGACCTCGCTCTTTGAAGGGGTCCAGTTTATACTGGACCACATTCTGTCTTGGTCGTGGCTAATATCACGAACCCCATGGTCTAGGCTATGGGGCAAAGAAAGGTAAGAACGGTTTTTAGTCGATACAAGTCCGACATACCCTGATGGCAGATCCATGAAGATTTTTTAAACTAAAAAAAGGAACAGTATCAGACATTGTATGCGTATTCGTTTACATTGTAGTACTTACTCAAGTGAATAGCGTCATATCCGAAAGAGAATGCTTACGTCCCAATAAAACGAACAGTAACGAACTATTTGTTTTATCAGCTCCATGCAGGGTTACGACCACGGGTAATAGAGGGCGAGCATTTAACCTTTAGGCAAAAATATAAACTCTGGACTGCTACAGAGAATTTTGTTTTAAATCCTCTAATGACAATGTTCTAAGTTATACCTTACTTAGAAGAAGAACAATTAAACAATATTGCATCAAACGCTGTGTTTTCAATGACCTACGAATTAATCACCTAAATAAACGCTATCCGCGTTATTCATTAACATATTTAATAAAACGTGCAACAAATTTCCTATAGCTATAATATGTTTTGTCCTCTTTTCCCTGTCACAAAATACGACTTGTCAAAACAAGACAAACACAATTATAATTAAAAAAAACTTGTTAGGCATTTTATATTTTGATGAGTATGACAACAATTATAATAACATGTGTTTTGTTGGTCTCTTGCCCCGTATTCCCTTTTACATTATACTTCTAGACTATTCTACTTACCTCTTTTAATCGCTCCTTCACGAAAGTTCCAGTTTTAAGAATCTGTCATTGTACAATTATAATTCCACCTTCATAGTAACACATTTTTTATTTGGAATACTGACCAAAGTTAACCGAATTTTTGCCAGTGACTTTCCATCGCTAAGAAGCGTAAACAAATTATTTATGCAAATTGAACATGCCAAAAAAGCTCTAATTTAGTTTGGCACGCTCAGTTACTCCGTTAGTTAACCTTTGTTTAGTAAACTAAGTGATTATAGACTTTATATCGGACACTACGATAATAATGGAATTTTATGAAATCTTTTTATGTATCAATCGCAACTTTTAATCTAATTTGGAAAAACTGCCGAATTCGAAATTTTTAAAGCTGCTAAAAATGGCTTTGCCGGTTTAAATTACGATACAATTGACGTACTAATTGGAAAGCATAGGCTCAAGTGATACATTTGCCGAAAGATAAGAATAAGGATTATTCGTTACTTCAAATAGGTTAATGATAATGAAATCCAGCCCAGACGCAAAGACAGTAAAGGAACCGTCATACTTTATACCACACATTTAAAAAAATATTTTTGTCCGAATACTCTCCACGTAATACGCAAAACCACAAACTGTAAGCGTTCTTAAACATGCAGAAAACCGGCATTCACTAGAAAACAACCAGATGCACTTTGCATGTTCTTACAAAATGGCTGTAGGTTACTTGGGCTAACGATCCATGCCCGCCTTCTAAACACACCACTTTAGTATCCGGACCACCTTTTATATTTCGTTAATAGCTCGGCCGCCGAGCTCGCGGTCACAATGTATGAAAGATGAGATTATTACGAAATATGTAGGCTAGGCACGGTGCCCTATTTAATGGGTTTTTTGACGGAGGTTTTTAAGTAAAAGTGTTGTGTATGTTGTGAAAGTTAGCTTGGTGAAAGGTGAAGGGGATGGAATTGTTTGTGTTTTCTAAACACGCCAACGCACATTGGTTTAAAGTGTTTATAATGATATTATGTCAAGTGTTTATAATGATATTATGTGTTAAAAAAAGAAATAGTTTTCTATTTTAATTATATTGTGTTAATGGTAAAGGTCGCTGGGTGTTGTTGGATTCAGTCGGCATATAACCGGTCGTTGTGAAAGTCCATGGGGGATGCCTTTGTTTAGCAGACTTCTGCTGAATGATGATGTGTTAATTTTATACTATCATCATAATATTATAATTGTTTTCGCCAGCTGACATTAATTAACTTTTCTGGAAACTTTTTGTTTTTTTTATATTTGTCTTAATTTTTTATAGTTTGCTGGCTGTATAAAAACGAATACATTTAACTTGATCCATTTTCAGTTTAATTTTTATTAACAGTACACAAATCCGAACTGCCAACAATTGCTGCTGAGAATTTCATAGATTAACTTAATAACACATTGATCGACCTGAGAATCGAACCTAGGGAGGTCATCTAGCGAACTTATAATCACAAGACTTATCTGAGGCTTTTATGTTAATAATAAATTGTATAATTCATTTTAGAGTAAATTATGCTTACGTACACACGGCTACAGGTCAACCTATACATATCCAGTTTAAGCTGATCTCGCATTGTATAGGCTTCCCATACAATAACAGGCCAGCGTAAACTGGATTTTTATAGCTTGATGTGTAGCCATGCGTATATGAGTACATTCACACTAGTTCTGATTTAAATTGTCCCTCTAATATGAATAACCAGCCTTTATCACTTAGAGCTTTCACAGTTAAATTAAATAGGCATATCAGTAAAGCAGCACGCGTTGCCGCCACTATTCAAATAAAATTAGAACAGGACTTGAATATAAATTGCCAAAAAACTTAAAGATCGTGAAAAGGGATTCGGTTAAAATTCCTTTTACAAATATTTTTTTATTTCAATTTTGTTTGAGAACCTGATCCCTGTGTAAGCTTGTCCAAATGTTTTCTTAAGGTTTTATTACGTGTAGCCGTTGTTATCTGATATTGAGCCTCCCTTCAGGATTTATGGCACTGAAACAACATTCACCTTTCACTAACACTGTGTACATTATTTCTTTATGATGGAGAAATTATGGTACTGCTTAAGATAAATATTAGGTGTTTCTTAACTTTTACTGGTGTAACTTTTTTTGGGTCTAAATTCGTAATGTCTAAAGAAATTATATTTGAGAAGGGTCTCTTTTCATATATCCTCTTTCTCTTCTCAGTTAAAAAATATATATAATAAGACGTATTATGTAACTCGTGAATTAGATGGGTCTACTGGCACAGCAGGAGCGCAATTGACCACTGTGCCAAGAGATACGAACTCGATTCCCGCACGGAACAAATATTTGTGTTGTCTACCGGTTATTATTCTAGGTTTGAGTGTTAGTACCTATAACTATGTTGAAAATACATATTCCGTGTTTGAAAGAGCACCCACGATAAAAAAGAAAAGTAGGTATAGAGAATTGCGTTTTTTATAAACGCAGTGGTCAAGTCTCAAAAAAGTTTTTACTACTATAAAATATTCAATTCATTAAAAATATCACCTTTGTTTCTCTTTTTTTTATAGCATTAGGTACCTATGACAAAAACAGTTACAATGAATTATTTGTTAGGCACACACAATTTGTTATACGAATTGCGGAAAAACCAATCCTATATGAAATTATATTATTTCGCGCGATCTCCTATTTCGCGACAAGACGCGCCCATAGAAGCAATTGAAACCAGTTTTCAATATTTCATGGATTGTGATTTTCCCAACCATCTGTCAGAACAGCGATTGAGCCCGTAGTGTTGCCGAATAGAAATATCTAAATTTGGGATCAGGTTTTTTGTAGCCTTTCTTAGTTATTGCCACTGTTTTTAAGTCAATGGTTAAACGTAGCTTATTTACAAACCGCGACTCGGCAAACGTAGTGTACGGGACGGCATCCGGCGAGATGGAATGATAATCTGCGAAAGGTGGCTGTTCTTAAGCGCGACTACTAAGCTAGAGGTCTTGGGTTCGATCCCCAGGTTGAGGAACGTGTTATTGGGTTTTTCTATTAAATTCTCGGTAGCAGCTCAAAGTCTGGATTTATGCCCGGTTAATGTCAATAGGCTCGCCCCCTATTACATGGGATCTAAACATACTGGCGAATTGTGGGTGTACATAATTACACCTCTGCCTTACCCTTCGGGGAATACAGGCGTGATAGTATGTATGTATGTTGCTGGCGGAAGCTGGATTGAACAGGCACAGGCACGGGATGAAATGACGCACACAAAGGTCGGCCTACGTCCTGTAGTGGACTAGTTTAGGCCCGTGAGGATGGTAATGATGATACATATTTGCTTTTTAATTCACTGTCACCCGTACCGGTCGCAGATAACCAAAACAATAGTTGTTGCATTGTTTCCATATTACGGAAATTATGTTCCTGTTAAAAAAAGTTATTCACGTTTTTTGTTTGTGTACAGTAATTGCTTACGTTTCGTTACTCACCTGTGTGCAGCGAGTATATTATTGCAAGGTCAAGTCAGGCGTGGTTTTTGAACGGAACGACTTCGACATACCTCGCCATTTCCTCTGAGGATGGGACTTCCGTAAAAAAGGAGGTGATACTAATGCTGCTGTTTAAAATAAAGAATGAAAGGCACTTTCTAAAAAAAATACCGGCTATTTCTTTTCAACTATTCTACCGATTACCAAACTTGGTTAACATAGTATCCAAATTTTTCACCCAAGCACCCATTAAAGTCTCCAGTTACCAGTCACGCTTAGGCCGTACGTGATCAGAATCAGCGATTATAACCCTTTTTTCCATAAAGTTGTGCACACACAGCACTCCAATACCTTCAACGTAAATGAAGGGGGGATGAAATCTTGGAGAATATGTGTGTGCATAAGGGGAGCGAGCTTCTTCAAACTTAATAGGAATTAAACAAACACGGGTGGCAAGAGTTTATGAGTCTCAAGTCTGTCGAAGATATATGGTGGTAAATGGAATAGTGTTTCTTTGAGGCATGTCTCGAAAGTAAATTTATAAGACTAAAGACATTAAAAAGTATAGACTAGTATAGTGACTTAATCGGGAACATAGCTAGCGAAAGACACTAGTGTCTCTGTCTAACCTATATACTTATATCTGAACAGTTTGTTTGATTTCTTGCTTGAATCCGCTGATCTCTATAACTAAAAGTCAGATTTCAAGGAAAGAGAAGAGTGTTAAAGGCTTACCATTGGGTATTATCATTAAACTTCTACTGCAAACTGCATACTGCTGAAACTGCGGGGCACAGCTATATTTTATTTAAAAAAACTTGTTCGCAATTATATACAAACATACCTACGTAGTACATACATATATGTATTTATAGTATATAAACATTATTGGACTATAATGTTCCCACAGCTGGGACACAAGCCTCCTCTTGGTGAGAGGCCACTACGCGGGCCAGGACCGACTACCGGTTGGTAGATGCCACATGTGATGTCCTCATTTTTGGGTCTAGGACATGCCGGTTTCCTCACGATGTTTTCCTTCACAGTTTTTGGTTATGTTATAAGTATTATGTAGATATTTTTAAGAAAAATTATAATTTAATATAATGAGGATTTTAATATTTTTCCGAATTTAAAAGTGAAGATTGAATAGGTACATACATAAAGTAGCGGTTTTGTAATCATCATATCGATTTTAGGAATGCTTCGGTAGTAATTTACTTCTCCCAATTTCCTACTAATTAATTTTATCTTTGAAAGAAAAGACCAAAGTGCTTCGTTATTTTCAAGCTTACTATAGTTAATTAACAAAGGAATTTGCGATAATTTTTCTTCTTACATATTTAACTTACATATTTTTATAGTATGTAAGGAAAGACTTCCTCATTAGTCTAGTGGTCCTAAGTGCGACTGCTACGCTAGAGGTCCTGAGTTCGAACCCCAGGTCGAGCGTGTTATTAGGTTTTTGGCAATAGGCTCGCCCCCTATTACATGGGACCTAAACATACCGGCGAAATATGGGTGTACATTAGTATACTTCTGCCAAACCCTTGGGGAATACAGGCGTGAAGGTATATAAGGAAAATCTTTATGGCTCGTCTGTCACATGAAGAGGCGACAGGATATGTCAAACTCAAACCAGCTATGCATACATAAAAAAGCCCTATACATACATATAGATGTTTGTATGACAACTGGGTCGACGGCTTTACGTGCTTCACGAGGCATGGTTTCAAGAAGTGTTACATTGATCATCATCATCAACCCATTACATTGTCCCACTGCTGGGCATGGGTCTCCTCTCAGAACGAGAGGGATTAGGCTATAGTCCACCACGCTAGCCTACTGCGGGTTGGCAGACTTCACATGCTGTCAAGAAAATCTCTCAGGCATGCAGGTTTCCTCACGATGTTTTCCTTCACCGTTTAAGCGCGTGATAATTAATTATTAATACGCACATGACTTCGAAAAGCAGAGGTGCGTGCCTTGGATTCGAACTTGAGACCTTTGACTTGGCAGTCCAATGGTCATATCACAAGGCTATCACTGCACTTAAATTGATCACCCATCCATAAACTCACCGCGACAAGAGCAGTTTAACCCGCTGAGATATTATAAAATATATCACATAATATTAGATTAATGTGCCTATTTATTAAGCTACGAGCCTCATCTTGCTTACGTTACTTTAAAACTAAGAAAATGATATTTTTTTAAATACATTATAGAGTAAAAATCGCAGTTCATTAAACTATCTTTGTGTACACAGCTCAAGTAGAACCCAGACCTGAATTTAACTTGCCCTTGAAAGTCTTAGAACAAATTGCGTTGGCCCCCAAATAAAACAGAGAATTTTCAATTTCATTCAAATATACTACTAGTACGTTGCAGATTAAAGTGCAAAAATATTCCCATTACTATGATATATTGGCTTACTTTACTTGCGAATTCGTTTCTGTTATTTGTTTAAGAGCTTTAACTCAAAAGTCTTAACTATTTATCAAGGCTATAAGTAACTGTGATAATATTTTTTATTGCAAATTGCATGGTGCATTCTCATTGGTGGTAGAAGTTTGCTGATAACTTTGAGTAAGGTGTATTATTGGACTTGGACCTAAAATGAATTGTATGCTTTATTACTTAATATTAAATCCAAACCGAGTTTCCGAGCGAGTGATACCACTGGTGTTGCTAGTGTATTTAAATATAGATTAGGATTGCCACTTACTGTCAGGTTACCTATACAGATAGTTTGTCATCATATTAATAATTGATTTTTTATTATTCATGTTTGTATTTTTTTTGACCTCATGACAATGTTTACCATAAATAGAGGCGATCATCAAAAAATATTTAAATTAGTTTAAAAAATAAGGAAGTTAATGCTGGACTGAGGGCCTACCTACTATATCGAGTTATGATGTCATTACTTTCCAAAATAAAACATGCACCACATTTTAAGTTAGATTACTAGATATACATCTGTGAAAACTGCATTAGATTCTGTGCAGAAATTTTTCACAGAGTCACAAAGATATGAATTTTCTATTGAAAGAAAATTTCCTAGTGAAAAAAAAATCGGCCTTAGGCAGGGTTTGAACCTGCGTCTCTCAGGTTATGTACACCAGAAGCTTTACCAACTAAGCTACCGAGACCACTGCCTGTGATGTTGAATTTCTCTTCCACATTTTACGTCTTCAGGTGACGTCAGTACATTATTTAATGGTAAAATATAATAAAAAATGCAGTAAAGCAGCAGTTACTGACAAAAAAATGTATTCTGTGTTTATTGTTCTTCTAAAGAGTATCCCATCGTATTTTTCTACATATTATTACTCTCGTGTACATACGTCGTCGTTCAGTTACAAATTTATTTAATAGTATGGTTATAATCCCACGTCTCTCCCATGCGATCGTATAAATTCCTTTGAAATGAAATATTAAGCTCTTGGAAATTTTTATCAACAAACTTAATATGATTTGGTCTTTTGTAGAAAATATCATAAAGTAGGCTGTTATAAAATGCGTAGCTTTAATATTGTGGTGAAAATTTGACAACGAGTTTGTGAGCAGATGGTTACTGTAAAGTTGATAACGATAAAGTTTTTGAAAGCACATGTTCACTGCTAATAATTTTATTCGATAGTATGTTTATTTATTATAATAAATTAGATACTGCGTTAGCTTAATAGGATAGTTAACTGTAATTTTTTGTGGTGTCATAAAACTGCTTACCATAACTATAGCTGATTTTGTTAAGTTTTTTTTAATATCTTACTAGCAAAGCGCCGGTAGCCTAATGGCTAGGGCGTCGGACTTGCGATCATGTGGTTGCCGGTTCGAAACTCACCCATTGCACTACCGACGTGAACCCACTCGTAACACAAGCATTTAGCTTAGCACGAGGGGTTAACAAGATTAATAGTAATGCTACCAACAATGCAACCCACATTGCTAGTAAGATTAAAAAAAAAAAAATTGGGGTTACCAGTAAAACTAGTATTATGCGAACATTTAGTATTACTAGTTTTTTTTCGTGCAATGGGTGGGTTTCGAACTAGCCATTAGGTAAATTTCATTCACTTCATATAATTATAAGCATTTTCATTTAATGCTAAACAGAGGACGCTCTATATCGGCGACACAATCCGATATGCCATACCATACAATTTCTATACTAACACTTCTTTTGGGGGCAAGGTACAGAGCATCCCATACTCGTCATATTTTTTTCATTATACGAAATATTTTTAAAACATTTTTTCAATGGGACTGTTATGTTTAATAAATCAAACACCAACCATGTGTATACTGTTTCGTAAAATGTAAATAAACGTATAGTACATGCGGGCGAAGCTAAGGGCGGAAAGGTAAAATGCATAAATAAACTAAAAAAATATAAATACGTACACATAAATCTCTATCAGAAACCTTCATTTCCATTCCCAAACCGCTATCGACAAACAGAGTACAAAGTTGCCGTTTATAAATCAGGCCAGTATGTAACCGCTAGAAGTTGTCGCCTGCTCGTGACAAGACAACCTCCTTCAACTTTTGAACTGGGAATTTGTCTTTTGAAAACCTACCATTTAAGTTTGTTTGTGCGTATTTTTGTATATTTGTGGTCCTATTTATGGTGTAGAAGACTGGTTATCCAGGGTGCGGGTACTTATTATATCGTCAATCGAAGTGTATTGAACTGAATTGAAATGTATGAATGAATGAATGAATGAATAATCTTTATTGTACACCATAATATATCTACATTTATAAGGACATAATTAAACTAAGGGTACAATGGCGGTCTTATCGCTATAAGCGATATCTTCCAGACAACCTTTGGATGGACAGAGAAAATATGAAATAAATAATAATAGGGGGTAGTCCGTGGTGTACTTTAAAACTAACTTAGATAACCAAAATAAATACGATATTTATGTAAACGTACTTATATACTATATCTATATATACGTATATACTATATCTATATATATATATATAAAAATACTTGTATAATATATACGCAATATTATAAATAAATTATCTTAAATTATTGTACAGGTAAGATAATAATAATATAGCAGTGTAGGTAGTCAGAAATACAGCATAAGCAGCAATGTTCATTCATCCGTGCAGACACAAGAATGATTATGGAAGAAACAGAATTTTAGGTTTGCCTTTTTTTTTTGATGGATTTATAGGAGGAAGAAGTTACGTTAAAGTGACAGGAAATGGTCATGTACTAGATTTTTGAAATTAGCTAGTGTCTGGGCACGTCGTATGGACACAGGCAATGCATTCCACAGCCGCACAGCCTGTACAGTAAAGGATTTGTCATAGAATATTGTGGAATGCATTGTCATTTCAAGCCTCAAATTTTCCGATGATCTCAAGTATCTTGTATGTGTGTCATGAAGGAACTTAAAACGTTCTTTGAGGTAAGAGGGGGTAGCGGGATTAAATAAAATACTATACAGTAAAGATAGAATATGAGCATTCCGACGAAGGCGAATTGGAAGCCACTTGAGTTTAGCGCGATATTCGGAGATGTGATCATATTTGCGTAAACCAAATATAAATCTGATGCAAAAGTTTTGAAGTCGCTCAAGTTTGTCTAATTGTGCTTCAGTAAGGTCAGGGTAGCTGGCATCGGCATAGTCGAGGATAGGAAGAAGAAGAGAATTAGCAAGCTCAGTTTTGGTGGAAGTTGGTAGGAAATTTCGTATTCTTCTCAAGGACCCACCTGCAGCAAACAGTTTACGACTTAATTCCTTTAGCTGCGGCCCAGATTCTTGACGGAATTACAAAAAGGAATCGACGTACCATCGAAGACAATCTGAGGAACTCTTGAAAAATCTATCCTAGATGTCATCCTGGGGCTGCCGACAACAATGACTTGCGTCTTTATGGGATTAACTTTTAATCCATAAGCTGCACTCCATTCAGATATCCGTGTTAAATCAGTATTAACCATTTTAACCGCCTCTGACAATTCTTCTATTGGTGCCTGAGAATATATTTGCAAGTCATCTGCATAAAGGTGGTAGGATGAAAGAAGTTGATTAGAGATAGCATTTATAAAAATTGCAAAAAGAAGAGGAGAAAGTACGCCCCCCTGCGGTACACCGGCCGAAGTATCACACCAAGAGGAAACAGACCCCTCGATGCAAATACGTTGGCGGCGGCCACACAGGTAACTACGAAACCAATCATTTGCTGTTGGAGATATGTTAAGAGAGCTGAGTATGCCAATTAATATATCGAAATCGACGGTGTTAAATGCGTTGCTAAAATCAAGCAGGGAGAGGACCGTCAGATTTCCATTTTCCATACCCATTCTAATGTCATCCGTTATGTTGATGAGGGCTGTGACAGTACTGTGTCCAGGACGAAACCCGGATTGGAGAGGATTCAGGAGGTTATTTTTACGAAGGAAAATGCTAAGCTGGTTATGGACCAGGCGTTCCAGGACTTTAGACAGGAAAGGCAGTATGGAAATAGGACGATATTCGGAAAAAGACTTAGGATTTGACTTTTTGGGTAGAGGAGTGATTTGGGCATCTTTCCACATAGTTGGAAAGACGCCAGAGGATACGGAATAGTTTAAGATATGGCAAATCACTGGGAGGATCTCGTCAAGGATAGGAAGTACCATCTTACGGCTCAGCGAATCACTCCCGACAGCATTAGATGTAATTGATAATATGCTACTCTTAACATCACAAGCAGAAAAATGATTAAAGAGAAATGGTGAATAATCGGGAGTTGGAAGAGATGAAAGACTGTTAATTGTATTAGCTTTTGTGGCCCCATTGCATTGGGACGAAGAAGAGAAATGTTGATTCAGTAAATCAATGTTGATGTCCTTAGGAATAGAGTTCTGATGCGATTTTCCAACTCCCATAGATTTAAGGAATTTCCAAACCTTAGCTGGATCCCCGTTTTGAACGGAATTATGAATGTGGCGGCGTTGAGCATCCCTACACACCTTATTGCAGTGATTGCGGATGGCGACATATTTATCCTTATTTGCCGAGTTAGACTTGCATTTGTACCGACATTTTGCGGCAACTTTTTTCTGAATTAAGGATTTTATTTCCTGCGTTAGCCACGGTGCCGGAAGATGTTTTATTTTAACAGGCCGTACTGGAGCATGAATATCATACAGCTGGACTAATTTTGTTGTAAACAAATTCACTTTCACATTAATCGAATCGGCAGATATAAGATTAGACCAATCAATGTTGCCGGCATCTCCCCGCAGGTTGTCCACATCCATTCCACCAAAATTGCGTTGCATAAGGATCTTAGGTTTAGCTTTAGGGGGACGAATTTTGTATGAAAGATAGATAAGGTCGTGATAAGAGAAGGCGTCAGCTGAACATTGACCATGCTTAGCGACATGTTGTACTGAAGAAACAAGGATCTAGGAGCGAAGGAATAGAGTTAGGAAAATGATGAGTGGCACTCAATGGAAGAAAGCTCAGATTACAAGACTGGGAAATAGATTGCAATAGTGAAGAGCGAGAATCATTTTTAAGAAAACAAGTATTGAAGTCTCCCATTATTATCGTGTGACTGTAGGAGGGAGCTAGGTTTTCAAGGAGGTTTTCAAAAGAGGAGAAAAAGTCGATACGCATAGAGGGACAATAGTAGACACCAAGCAGTACCTTCGAATGACGAAGAGTGACTTCTAAAAAGAGATGCTCGCCGGCATTTGGCGGGAGTGGCTGTGATGACATATCGATAACTGAGAAAGGTATATTAGCTCGAAGATATATGGCAACACCACCACCTCCGCCACCCGTCCGATCATTCCTTATCAGCTGGTATCCAGGTAGCGAGTAAGAAGTGGAAGGAAGGCTAGGTTTCAACCAAGATTCAGAAATAAGGATTGCATGGATATTCTTACAGTCAAACGTAGCCAGCATATCATGGAAATGAGCCGGAATACTTTGCGCATTTATATGGACTACATTAAGATTCAAGGGAACATCGGAAAAATGAGACTCAAGTGTATCAGCAAGGGATGGAATGCTACTGTAGCTGTCAGTATCACTATTCGCTGACAAAAAGCTATCACTGTTACTGTCAGCCATTATGCTATATTTACAAATAATAAATATAAATATTTATAAAAATAAATTATAATAAATTTAAAAATATAATATAAAGTAATAAAAAAAAAATAGAAAAATAAAAATAATAACCTATGTCCACCTGCCAGTTGTGTGTTACAGATAAAATTGAAAACTAAAATAAACATCAATAACAACAACACGATCACAGTAAAAAGTAACAACAAAGACATTATTATGTGTTTTAAAAGAAGAACGAAACACACCTTGCAACGCTCGGGCAACACTCGCAATACAATAAATACAATACCTAAATATAGGAAAGTGAGTTAAGTGTTGCTTGAAGTGCAAACAAGAATGAAATTTATACACGGAACGCAATAGCAATTGACATTGACACTTCAATTAAGAGTTTGAATTGTCAGTGTCACTTGTCATTGTCACATAACAAGCAATGAAGCAATTTACCGTCGCTTAAAGAAAAACAAATAATTATTCTAAGAAACGAGGTTGGAGAAAATATGTTAAGTTGAATAGATGGGTACAAGTGATAATAAATGTATTATAAGTAGCGTAAGAAGATGCTAAGAAATCTATGAAAGAGTGAAATTGTTACCCGAACGTCGCACGCGTAGTCTCGCAGTGCTTAGATTACTTTTTTGTTGCTGTACGTTGTCTCTTCGGTACAGTACCCGTAGGAGCCAGTTTGTCGACATCAGACCTAGGCACAGCAATTTTGTTTAGCTCGGCGAAGTTGACAATACGATGCCGGACACCATCAGGTGCCAGGACGTGAATAAAGCCCTGTTTAGTCCAGCAGTTACCGATGCCGAATCTCTCACGTGCCGCCATAAATGTTTGATGTACCTACATGTATGTAGAATGTACCTACTTAAATAAAAAAATATATGTATATAAGAATATAAAACTGACTCGCAAGCACACAGATAATCCCTAAGGTTTGCGTGTGTGGCAAAATTATTGGAAAAATAGATTGTGTTTTGGAAATAAGTAAAAAATATATATAAAAAAGTTAATTTCAAGTTATTACTTAGTGGTAACATACACGATTACCATCTGAATTGAAGAAGTACAATTTGATTTTTATTTAATGAGAATATTGAATTTTACGAAAATTTAAAATTATTGAAGAGAATTGCATTCTGTCTCGACCGATTTTCAACAAACATAGCTGAGAACACTCCCGATTAATTCACCTTTCAAACAAACAAAAAAACAAAATCAAAATCATTTTCATCCGTTCGGAAGCTACAAACGTTTTTGCGTCGGGGGTTCAAAAGGCCTTGGTCCAAAAGTGAATAGCATCAGGGTCACTTATGGACCAAGATGATGTATCTAAATCAGTCAAACCTTTTTGGAGATAAATGGGAAAATTCAGTAAGTTGTGGAATATTAATTACCAAACCATGTTTTCGTACAAAAGCGAAAATACACAGAATAAAAACAGTATATGCCAAATTATCTTGTAACAAACAAAATGGAACTTAAGCCTAAATTACTGGAGAACAATAATTTCCTATCTTCACGCTTTACCAATTACAAAACAAAACCCCGTCTACTTGTAATCTGATTGAAAGCCCAAACAAAAATTTGATCTCACTCCTACAAACAACCGGTACATTTTGAGTACAATCAACGATAAATTGTTTATTGCTTTTAAAGGCCCAAATAATATTCCATTTCTGAGTTGTTTTACGGAACTAAGACGTCTGATATTAAATTGAATCTACATCGAATCGTCTTCAGAAATGAGATCTGAGACGGCCTTCGAAATGTTATATTAAAAGAAAGTGAAACGAGACTTATATTAAATTAAATTCTGGACATCTGTCGTACACTCTGCCGTAATACGAATAAAGATTCAGCATTAATGAATATTTGAATTAATAATTCCTTATTAGAATAAAGTAATTAATCATATTTAAAATATTTATACTAACGAATTATGTATAAGTTTAAGATGTACCATCACGCCTGTATTCCCCGAAGGGTTAGGTAGAGGTGTACTATTGTACACCCACATTTCGCCGGTATGTTTAGGTCCCATGTATTAGGCGAGCCTATTGCCATTAACCGGGCACATATCCAGACCCCGAGCTGCTACTGGGAATTTCATAGAAAAACCCAATAACACTTTGCTCGACCTGGGGATCGAACCCAGGACCTCTAGCGTAGCAGTCGCTTAGGACCACTAGACTAATGAGGCAGCCAAAATACTCCTGATAAAATATATTATGAGTAGGAGTTAGTATATATGTATAAATAGTGAGTTGATATTTTAAAGTGTAATCATATCATATCGCTAAAACATCAGATAGTGAAGAGAGAAGGCCTCCTTCCCCATTCCCTCTTCCCTCTTCTTTACCCAGCAGTGGGACGAAATTGGCTAGAATAATGAAGATGAAGCGAAAGTATGTGGATCAGGATCGTAGGAAGTGGAATTCTAGTCTCTGCCTATCCCCATGGGAGCCAGTCGTGACAATATGTAGGTATGTTTGTGTGTATGTATGTAATTTAATACAAATAATATATAAATTACGCCACTCACCTTTATTAAAGTTTGGAAAAAACAAATAAATTCCAAAATGTTAGATTAATAAACAGTTTTAACAACCAAGCATTTATCGATCAAAACCCTCACGTTTAACTATCCGAATGGAAAGGAAAATTGTTCAATTGAATCAGCTAACGATCTGCTTGCAGTATCCTCGTTATTTATAGCTGCTTACGTCAGCAGAGTTGAAAAAAACTCAGTCTTCAGTGTTACAACGTTGACGTTTCAATTTCCTTGATCCTTCCAACATAATAGAGTCGGTAGAGGGCGACACTTAATTTCCAGCGAGCCAGCGACGTATTACTTACGTGAAACTATGAATAAATTCCAACGTTTCTTCACTGATCATTACTTGCTAATAAATATAATGAATCTTGGGGAATATTGTTTGTCATTTGAGAATAATACCTCTTTATGTATCAATTTGGCCAATATATCCAAACTTTTGTTCGCCAACCTACATCCAACCGATAAGTACTACTTGGTTGGAAAATAATTCTCGTAGCTAACTTATAACTGCGCTGATCAACAGATCTATAAGGTTAAGGTTGTCTGTGGATGATCATTCTTAACATATCAAGACCCCTCCGTGCTTTGGAGACCACGTAAAGCTTTTTTTATGGGGTAACTCGGCAAACGAGCAAGCGAGCTACCTGATGGTAAATAGTCATCGCCCATGGACATTTGCAAAACCAAAGGAGTTGTCGATGCGTTGCCGAGCCAAGGAAAAGGGAGGGGAAGAAGAAAGGGAAAAGGAAGGAGACTGATGGAGGAATGGGGTCTCCGGCACTCTCGGTCTTTTTTTTTTAACTTTCAGTTGCTTGTCTTAATAACCTTTAACAATAGTTTGTGGTCTGGTCCAGATCTGGTTAGACTGGAAGCCGATCTCAATAAAAACTGCGAAAAAGGCCAGGAGGATGATCGTTGGAAAATAATTGTATATCATATCGATTTGAAAAATTAAATTCTAGATTGCCTAGAAGACCAATATTAAGCTAAACAAATTTGTGCAATCTATGAACGCAAACTATTAAATATTTATGTGAATCTGCAAACTATTTCTACTGTAACAACTTGGCTGGCTCTCTTCTGTGTACAGAGCCACTTATCATTCTGGAAACGTTCTAAAAGTCATCTGGAAGCGACCGGGTAGTATCTATATTATTTTCCTAACTCGATGGGGTTGCAAACTATCAAAATATTGCGCAGTCATGATCTTTTATAACGACAATTTTTTGCATTTGCTTCGCAATTTGGTTCGTAAAATTTAATTTATATGCGATGTGGGTGAAATAACAACGTATTTTTTTACACATGGACGGTTTTAGCAGAAATTTTTGCAAACCTATTTTTTAAATTAAGTTTACAGAACGAATTTGCGCTTGCATGCCGTTAATAAAATGCTAAAAATAAAAAAGCAAAAATATCTGTCATTTAAAAAAAATACCGCTTCATTGAACTAACGTTTGTTCATACCATCGGGCCTGCCCTGCCCTGCCCTTCATTCCCCGAAGGGTTAGGACCACTAGACTAATGAGGCAGTCTACTACTACTACGAGTACTAACGGTTGTGACTAAAACAACTGCTGGGTTAAATCCAGTAGATGACAATTTAAAATAATGTATATTGCATAACTAATAACGCAGTGATAGCCTAGTAATCACGCTGATTTTAATCTTATGCGCATTTAAAATTAATTTATCAGGAGTTTATACGGCGAAAAAAAAAATATCTGCAAGCATGTTGGGACCAGTGGTGAACATTAATTTGTACAAACTAAACCGCCTATCTGGGTTTGAACTTACCACCTAAAACTCGTAAGTCGCAGCTGTCACCATTAGGCAACCATCGCTCAACGTGCCTGTAATAAAAAAAGAACATAACCTCTCTCAACTGTCACTGCCCATAGTTTACCACAAAGCTGACGTATCTTTTCATATGGCTTACATTACTAAAACCCAAAGGAGACCAAAAATAAACAGGCAATACTTCGATATGAGGGTTAAATAAATTCCTGGGTATATTTTGTCGTTCGTGTTATTCGGATCACGGCGGTGTCCATGATTTATTCCGCGACACGTTCGCAACTTATCAGTCTCTAGCGTAGAATCAGCCTGGCTCATACATCGTCTTGCGAAATGGAATGGAACATTCATAAATGTCTTATCTTGAGTTTTCATTTTTTTTTGTTTAAGTTATAGAACTTAAAACTAAGTATTAGGGAAGCTACTGTTTCCTGATAGGTGACAGCTGCTAAATATTGTGATGATATCTATTCATCAAATCATGATTTGATACTCAATTTATCAGTAATGTCCAAATATTTCGATTAGTAAGTAAACAACTGGCATAGAATTCCATGCAACAAAAAAATATATTTTGTTCTTTTGTGTTATTAATGCGACTTCACGGGTTAAATAGTGTAAATTAAGTGTTTAAAATGTTTCTTATTTAACAATTAGATTTTATTATTTTCTGCTGCGCTTCCGAAATCGAAGGGTTACTTTTTCTACTACCATATATTTATATACTAGTCTATAGACTAGTAAAAGGAGACAAATCTTTCGTCTTAGTATACTAAGACGAAAGATTTGTTTGTTTACTTGTAATCGATACACTCTGAAACTACTTAACCGATTTTAATAATAATTTCACTATTAGAAAACAAACCTTTTCCCCGATTAATAATGGCTTTTTATTGTCCTGCGGGTTAACCGGGATCCTATACAGGCGAAGGTTACTCTCTAGTTATAATAACTATATCTCTGACTTGTTTCGGCGTTTCTTCCCAAAAGTCGTCAGATAGGAAATGATTGCGCTATCTAATCTAGAAAAATGTGAAACTACGACTTGTGACTTGTATTAATCTACAAACGACCAGGCGAGCTACCTGATGGTAAATAATCATCGTCGCCCATGAACATCTGCAATACCAAAGGAGTTGCAGATGCGTTGCCTATTTAAGTAAAACGGAGGGGTAGGAGAAAATGAGAAGAAAGGGGACTGAGGGAGGAATTGGGCCTACGGTGCTCCACACTCACCGTACGAAACGCAACAGTATGCATACTGCTACTTGACGTCGATATTCTGTGGGAGGGTAGTAATTCCCCGGTCGTGTAACCCATTCATGCTGGCATGTAGACATGCCAGCGAGACACTACTAGGTACTGGAAAGTTAGAGTCCCTGGAAAGGATATAGGCCACCTCATGTGAATGAAACCGGGCCATAAAAGAAATAAAAGTCTTCATCAAAAGCCCTTTATTCAGATTAAGTTTATTCTTAACCTAAATTCAAGGCATTTTGTCAGAAATTACAAGAAAAAAAGGTCCATTCATTTCTTCCGCCACGACGAATCCTTAAAAAGGCGATGAAGTAAGTTTTAATATCATGATTTATAACCGAAACTCGAATATTATTTTAGCAAGTACAGGTGACAAACGCTTTGGGATTCGAAAAAAATAAACTTACCTCTGATTTTAGAAGTTTATTGGAATTAACTTTCACGAGGTCAACGACTTGTTTCGTTACTCTTTCAAGATTTTTTTTCTCAGAAAATTAAATCGGAATTGTTTTCTATATTTCTCTATGACTCTCAGTTCATTTGCTTAATTTTAAGTAATATTTTATAACTTCTTCACGCTTCTTATAAAATGTACAGTCGCCAGTACATCAGGTTATACAAAACTGTCAAATTTCTCCAAATGATTTTATACCTTAAAATGTTGATGATTAAGTTGAAAATCGACTGAAAAAAATTGCCATTTTGTAGTAACTTGATGTTCTGGCCACCGTACTTATTTTATGAGAAGTGTGAAATTACAACACACAAATCATTATAAGTTTCACGGACAGAGTTACATAAACGCTATAGATTTCAATTTTGTTTTTATCTCAATAATTAGTTGAACAAATCCTGAGGTAGAGCTCGAGATCCATAGAAAGAAGAATCATCACTATTGATTAATATAATTATTTATTTTCTTTTCGTATAGGGGAACGTAGTCGCGGATAAAGGCTTTTAAAACTTGAAAGCAACTTAATTGTGTTACATAACTAGGTGTTTCAGGAATTATTTTACCAGTTTTTATTTTCATGTTAAACTTGTCTCTAAACACAACCCATTGCCTCTACCCGCAAGAAAATCTTTCAACTGGCAAAGATCATCTCGATATTGTGTAAGTGAAGTACAAGGCAACAGAACTAAAATAGAACCTACCTATTTCCACCAACAAAAACAAACGTTTACTTCATGTACAAACTCTGGACTCTCTCTCTAAGCAGTACTTCAAATAATTAAGCTAATGCTTCAAAAAGCTCTAGATATAGACACATTCAAAAAGTTCCCAAAACGAAATACTTTTTTATCCTATCGTTCACGTGATCGGCTCAATCCTTAAAGCCAGGTAATATAGAACTTTACCCAAAAAAAATTACTTTCGTACAGAATTTCACCCCTTATCAAATTCAATACGAAAACTGCTGGATACCGCAAACTTTTCCAAAAGAAACTACCTATTGGGTTTAGGTAAAATTTCGACGGGAGATATACTTTTTCAGGGTTGATATTTTCTTCTTATATCTCATAATTTGTTTGCGAACGTAGCATAAAGATTGTTGGCTTGGTTTTAGGAAGTTGAAAATAACTTCCGTATTTAGCTAATTTTATTCGATTTTTACTTTCCGTTCATGCACGTGATTATTAATGATTTATTAATACACCTATGAATTTGAAAAGTACTTACCTTAACCTTACACTCGAAACCTTTGCCGTGGCAGTCTAATCAATAGGCTATCACTGCACTACACGAAGCTGTATGCCTGAGAGATTTACTCAATGGCATGTAAAGTCTGCCAATGCACATTCAGCCAGCGTGGCAGAGGATAGTCTAATCCCTCTCTTTCTGGGAGGAGGCCCGTGGCCAGCAGTGGGACAATGTAATGGTTGATGAAGATTAAAATTTACGTTCAGGACTAAAATAAAGGGCGTCACATAATAGTGCTTTTTAATGTTGTACCCCTTGTAAAGTCAGTACCACAATTTTAATTAAAAGACTTACTTAACATTATAACTTACAAACAGGAAAATGAGCACAAAATGAATTATATCAGCAGTAAGACAATATAGTGAAAAATAGTGTGATAAGACAACGTTGCGGACTGAAAGATGATATAGTGACACGTATTGAAAGGAATATGCTAAGATGGTTTGGGCATGTCGAGAGAATGAATGAAAGACGATTAACGAATGGAATTTATAAGGCGAATGTTAGTGGCAGCGTCGGGAGAGGTCGCCCTAGAAGGACGTACACCGATCTTATCGGCGAGGTTCTCCAAAAAGGTCAGGTGCGTAGTACTCGCAACCGGCGCGTGTGTATGAAAAGATGTATGAATGTGGAAGAAGCGAAAGAGATATGCAAGAGTCGTAGCAAGTGGCAGTCCATAGTTTCTGCCTACCCCTGTGGGAAAAAGGCGTGAGTGTATGTATGTATGTATGTAAGACAATATAATAAGTTAATGAACTACGCAGAAAGGAAACTTGAAGATAACAAGAAAAAACCTACGACCAGTTATAGCAAAACCTAAAACAATCATTTGTTTCAGCATAACATCTCAACAATATTTATTGTTACTCGTACAACATTACATAACAACATCGAAAGAAAGTTTTCATATCAATGATTTATGCTTCTACTTGCGTCAATATTCGGTATCTCTCTCGGCCGGATAGGCGTAATAGGTTCAGAAATAGCTATGCATTTTATAAAGGTATCACATCTGGGAATAAACTGGAAAATAAATTAGGTACTCACGTGACACGGGAAGGTATTAAACAAGATGTGTCAAGTCTAGACGGTTCTGTGAAATTGATGAAGGTATTAGTTTTAATCAATAGTATTTTATTTAAAAAAAACTATTGTAATTAAAAAAAAATAGTACGTGCGGCTATACATCAAGTTATGCAAATCTAGTTTTCGGTGACCTCTGATTGTACAGCAATCAATTCGAGATCAACTTAAACTTGAAATGTAAAGAATATACCTGGACCTGTAGCGGTACGGACGTTAAGGTGCTTTTGAGTTCATATCGGTTAGTAAACGTTAAGCTATACATATCTATTTTAGGCTGACTTCTCCTAGCGTGGAAAGCCATACAAAACGAGATCACATAATAATGGGTATCTATAACTTGATATGCAGCTATGTGAGTCACCGCATTGTCTATGTCGCTAAGCAATAAGTGATATTATTATGTTTCGGTTTGAAGGGTAATGTAGCCAAGAAAATTCACAGTTATAGCGCAAGTGATAGTACTTGTATTACTGGCATCTATACATTGCAATTGTACTGCTTACCAAGCGGCTGTATGCTTACTTACCTACCAACAATAAACAAAAAAGTATCAAATGAGAAATATATCACCTAAAGCATCTTCAGAGTATTGAACGTTGAAATTATTTTTTTAATAAGTTAATAATACTCTTACGAGTTAAAGAATGATGTTTCTTTTTATAATGATGCTTGTCCGGCGCACCCTGGCAATTAGCGTTGCTATAAACAGAAAAAAAGTATAGGTATTGCAACAGCCAAAACACTAGACAAATCATCAACACGAAAACTATTATAAATAGTTACAATACATCATTTTATTGATGTCACAATAGGTCCATATTTTACCTAATACTATGCCGTAGCAAGCATGGGAAACAAAACTGGCTTTCAATTCTTTCTTTTTCTTTGCTTTAATGTATATTAGTAAGATATCCTATGAACAGCAATTTATTTAAAAAAGAAACAACCAGCATAGTTTCAAATTTTATTGGAACATTAATTTATTTAAATTAATCAAAATACACTAACTCATGCCTGAATAGATTGACATTGAACGACTAAAAACCTAGTTACCCCTCTTCACTAGATGAATCTTCTATTCGATACCGAAACCAATATACCTTTTCACAAAAAATCCAACTTACATTCAAATAAAGAGTTTCTATTACTTTCTAGACATACTTAAAGAAGATAGGTCGTTACCCACGCAGCGGAAACTTACATTTCCCCTTTTCCCTCGTCTCGTTTGAAAGGTTCTTAACTGTACCGTGTAATACGTATGTTTGTGTGTGTGTAATGGCAATCATCCGAAGATCTTCATGTGGCTATGTGTGCTAAAATAAGTAGTTAGGGATGTTACTGCAAGGAAAAATATTATTATTATATTGCATATTCTATGACGCTTCTATCTGCACTGACAAAGACGCAGTACGGATTTTACTAGATATCTTTTGACGTAACAAGATAAGAAGCTTCACGGGAATACATCAAATAGTAAGCAGCATACATTAAAGCAGGGTTTCCTAACTTAATTAAAATGATAAACTTGCTTTATCATTTTTCTTTTTATCTCGTCTGCAAACGATAATAATGTAATGGCGGGGGTATTTTGTTTTATTTTTAGGAGTCCCCGGATTGTGGTAAGATTGTGCTTGAGATCCACCTCAGAAGAATTTTGAGAAGCCGTGGATTATGACATACGTATGTATAATGACAGTCTGGCTCTGTCTAAACGGGATGGTCTTTAATGGGCGCCGGTGCGTGCGTCTTTTTCGACCTTCTAATCAACTAACTAGCTAGTCACTTTTATAAACTATTACGGTCTAGTACATGGTCTATGTCATTTTTATTATTCATTTGTGTGGGATAAATGAATAATAAAAATATCAGTAGGTAAAAATATCAGCTAAAAAGTTTGTCATGTTTTCTGCTTGGGCAAAAGGGTTTTTAATTGGAGACCACGAACCGGAAAACACAGTGTAGGACGGTCTCCAACAAGATGGTTAAACGAATGGAACGCTGGAAGTCGTTTGATGGATGTAGCATATAACTGATTTTTACTTAAATCTATAGAGGAGAACTTTGTTTGGCTGATTATGATAATGATATCATTATAGTACTAAGTTATTGTTTAAGCTATTTTAAATAAAACATACACGTAAGTTACAAAAACTTGTAAACACAAATATATCTATAAAACCAACTTGGAATCATTCAAAATCTTTTTTTATAAATTACAAAATTATACCGTCACCCCGCATTTAATTTGGCTTCAACAACTGTCTCCAAATTCCACGTCGTTCGTATTACAAGTAATCATCTTGTATAGAATAAATGAATCCTTAAAGATAATACCGTAATAGAATAATTTTATACAAATTGAATGGCGCTGTTCATGTAAATGTTCATAGTTAAGATATTTAATCTACGCTTTAGAATCTACTTGGCAATTTAAATAATGAGGTACAACATTTGAGATGCATTTTGAATTAAAATTAGATTAGTCTATACAAGTTTTATACCCAGAATACTCCGTTCCATTGCTCTCTGGCAAACCTCGAGTGTGGACCTCAGCTGTCCCGTCAAAGACCATGTTTGAGAACCGTATGTGAGGATGGGAAGTATGCATACGTCCATGAGTCTCCGCTTTAGGGATAGTGGAAGATCACCCTTCATAAGATCTTTCATGATCCAATAGCTCTTCCAGGCATTTTCTGTGCGTCTTGCAACCTCTTTATTCTGCCTCGCCTGGAAAGAGACTATTTGACCTAGATACGGGTTAGGAATACAGTCATTCGTTCCAAGACGAAAGTAACAGACGTCACTCGGAAAGCTGCCACGCTGAAATGGAACTGGGCTGGACATATCTGTCGCATGTCAGACGAAAACTGGGCCAAACTGACCACCCAATGGGTCCCACTTAATGGCAGACGACAACGCGGCAGGCCCAGGCGGAGATGGCGGGATGAGCTAGACTTGTATAAAAAAGATTGGTCTTCTACGGCAACAGACAGAGAGAAGTGGAAGAAGAGTGGGGAGGCCTTTGCCCTGCAGTGGGACACTACAGGCTCATAATAATAATAATAATAAGTCTATACAAGGGGCTCTTGTTTAACCACCGAAATTTTATTCACCATTGTAGAACTACATTTAAATGAAATATCTAATTTAAATAAATTAAATAACCTGATATTGTTTGCATGATAATAATATCCATCTACAGATGGTTGTTCTTAATGGTACAGTCTGGCTCAAATATTTACGACTCAATCCTCTTAGGGTTGGCAGAGTTGGTACTGTTGGCTGTGGAACACATACATTTCTGATATTTTTACAATAAGTATATTATTAAGAAAGCGCTTCTACTGAAAACTACCTCATTGAATAAAACTTTACTAGACCTGGAAATCGACCCCAAGGGGGCTCAAATATCCACTTTGAGAAACCTCTTCTGGAATCAATTCATATTTAAGAATAGACAAATCAATATTGTCAATAGACAATGACAATTATCGAATGTCATTTTAAAAAACTTTTTAAGCCCAGCAAATTGGATACACATCGTAATATATTATCTTGTATCAGCTAACATCTTATTGTATAGGCGTCTAGTAATGTTAGCACGAGGTGTAAACCTGGTTGTGTGTATCCCTGGGTCTCATATTTAGGAGTGATATGACCTTTCGATTGCCAGGTCTCGAGTTCAAATCAGAGGCACGCAACTCTGACTTTTCGAAATCATGTTAGTATGTATTAATAATACAATTAATTATTACGCGATTAAACGGTGAAGGAAAAACATCGCGAGGAAACCTGCATGCTTGAGAGATTTAGGTAGATCATTGTATGAATGTTTTCGACACAAGTAACTGACACCAATGATCGTTAATTTTTTTCCACACCGACATAAATTGGTTGGAAACCAATAATACCCGCATGGGAGAATGTACGGTGTTCGAGGCTTTATCGCATCGTACGTGATGACATTTCTATTGAGCCGATGGCACTCAACGCCATACGAGCCTTAAGACTCTCCACTTTGAAACGACGATAATTGTATGAGGAAATGGAATATAAAAATACCCACTCGCTTTGTATTGAACGACGGGAATCCAGCCATTTTTTAAAGAAATACTTTAATATTTTCTTCAGTCGAGTGTTAAGGAAATTATGTTTGTATGTTTACTGGGGTTTTCAGCTGAATTACTTCAGCTTTTTTTGGTATTTAATTTTACAACGGTTCTTAATATAGTACGGGAATTTAAAGCGATTGTAGCTACTTTAAAAAGTAAGTCTACGAAGTGGCTACGGAGTGGCTACGTTACGTAGTACCGCTACGCATTCGTAGCCGATCGCTACGCATACTAGTTACTACAGTTATGACGCGTGAATGTTAAACTCGTTCAATATTGAACTTTCACAAAGTGACAGTAAGTGTACAGTCGAATCCAAGGGAGATAGCACAATTTAAGCATATTTTTTTAAATGTTAAAATACAACAGATTATTTTACCTTTCGATATAAAAACAAAAATGGTACACGTCATTTTATTTTAAGCAACAGAAAATAACAGTTCTGATTTCAACATTTATCACAAATCAATGGGGGAGGCCTATGTTAGTGGACGGCAATAGACTGATATGATGATGATGATGATGATGATGAGGATGATGATGATGATCACATATCCCAGACGAACCGTCGCGGCGTCGTTTAAAAATCAACTTTTTCAGCCCCAATATTGGGAATATGGCAAAATTCTTCCCATGAATTTGTATGCGAGCATGCACTTAAGGGACGCGCACGGTAATAGCATGACGCGACGCGGTCAGTATCAAGCTTTGTGACGTGACATTAATGCAATTGGAGTTTCTAGTGCGGAACAGAACTGAGAAAATGTATATCAAGACGAATAAATAAGTATCTAGGTATAGTATCGAGGGACAAGACTACGCAGTCTGTTTCAGAAAATTGTGAAAAAGAAAGAAAGAAAACCTGCTTATTTATGTTTTCAATACGTAAATGTTCCTAATTTGGGTGCATATTTTTTTATTATATTCCAGGATTCTGATAAGTAAAATTATTTTTTACAGATTTAGTTCAAATAGTTTAGTTTATTCTTTATTGCAACCATAATGTACAAAGGTAGTATAATAATATTAACAAGAATCAATTATGGACCCTGTAGGGCACAGCAATTTAGGAAGAGAGGAGGATTTATTTTTAGTGGCTTTACTTAGTATAATTGTTATTATTGGGTATTTTAAGTATATAGGTAGTATGTATTCATATATTTTTTGTATTACTATTAATTAGATATTTTATTTTATTATATTAGTATTAATAGTTTTTGTAAATCTGAAGTTCATTAGGACTTTTTTTGCATATACCTCAATTATTTGTTTTATTTTTTCAAATCTAGGTATTTGACAAAAATAAAACAGTAACAGTCTTATTACAAAAAAGTTACGCACCCGTTGAACACGAGTTTATGAAATTATTTCCTACAAAATAGTGTTTAAACACGTGTTCAATGGGTGAGTAACTTTTTTGTAATAAGACTGGTAATACCTATTTTTTATTGATAAAAATAAGCATAATACGAAAAGGCAACATTGTTCGACATTGAACTATCTGTAAAGGCAGTCGTGTTGGTTGAAAGACATAGTAATGTCTTCAATAGATGGTGCTGACGTCGCCTGAAAACGTAAAATGTGGAAGAGAAATTCGTCATCACAGGCAGTGTTCTCGGTAGCTTAGTTGGTAATGCGTCTGGTGTACTTAACTAGAAAGACGCAGGTTCAAACCCTGCCTGAGATCGAATTTTTCTTTCACTAAGAATTTTCTTTAATTAGAAAATTCATATCTTTGTGAAGACCGGTAATGTTCAAAATAACCTCATGAACCTAATGTAAGACCCCGAGCTCGATTTCCAGATCAATCAGTGGAGGGCAGGCCTGGAGTTCGGACCAGCGTCCCAATAATGGTCGCTCATTATCACGTAAAACTAAAAAAAAAATAATTTTAAAATAGAATCTCTTTTTGAAGTTGGTTAAAACAGTGAACTACGGATAAAAACAGTTATTTTAAACTAATTTAAAATGATGCTTTCATTTGCCTACACGTATAAGCCTGGGCCAAATGTTGAAGACTGAATGTCGACCTAGTTAGATATCGATAAAAGCCTCGCTTCCAATTGAAAATAGGTAACCTAGACCCGGGCTAACCGGCTCACACTAGATGTCGAGTGGCTGTCAAACTTTCCATACTATTTTTGTCTTAAAAGAATAAAAAAGCCAAGTCAAGTATGTCGATAAATAAAACATCTACTTTGTAGCACTTACAGCAAATACGGTTTACATTATTAACTACAAAGGCCACAATTTTAAATTTTGCAGATTTATTGGTACACACAGCTACAAATCAAGCTATACAGATGCAGTATAGGCTGGCCTCGCATTGTGCGAAAAGCGTTTATAATACGCGAGGTCAGTCAATACTGGCTTTGTATAGCTTGATGTGTAGCCGTGCGTACATAAAGATAAAGATATATTTATTTGCAAAAATATATTGATATTCAAAGTCATAATACACATCAAAGATAAGACGTCCAAGGTCTGTTATTGGTTTTACTATAAAAGTTGTTGCTGTGAGTTTAGATTAATTAATCACCTATAAGTGTACATTATGGAATGCAATAAATATATATGAAAATATGAAAATAGATTTGTGCCCGGTTAATGGTAATAAAATCACATGGGACCGTAAAACCGGCATTAACAACTGTCGCAATAGGTACATCTCTGCCTAACCCTATAAGAATACAGACGTGATAAGAGTTTGCTCAAAAACTACGCCCTTTCCCGTCTTAATTTATAAGACAAACAATTAATTTAGACTTTGTTTCAATGAAGTTGGCTACAAATTTCTAGCACAGATTCATTTGCTGTAAATTTTAATTAAATAGCTTCCTTTAGTATCAAATCCGGTTTCACAGACTGTCCTAATTAAATGTTTTCTTTAAAAAAGTAGTTACAGTACACAGAAAGATTTTCTAGACAAAAGGTTACGAGGGTTCTAGAAATCGAATTAATATTAAATTATTTAAAAAAACGAGCAGACAACCACCCAATGGTAAGTCATCGCCAAGGATATCTGTCACCAATGAGTTGTTGATGCTGAGTTTCAAGTCTTTACGGACTGGAGATTGCCGGACCCATAGCAACTGAAAGAGAAAACTGACTCTCAATGGCGCGACATCTCAGATTGGCATCGTAAGAGAATCGATAATATCTGGCTTCATCATCATCAGCCTGTATTCGTCCACTGCTGGACGTAGGCCTCTTTAAGTGTACGCCAGGCCAATATCTGGCTTGCTCGGTTCTAACTGGAAACTTTTTGTCTGTTCATTGAACTGTTCCGTCTTGTTTATGGCAGACGAGCTGATGAGCTGGTAGTTTATCTATGAAATTGTCATTAGGAGCTTGGAGTTTTAATTTGTTAGAGTTATTTGCAATAGGCTCGCCCGCTATTACATCGACGTAAACTTACATACCCTTCGTATACACACGTGATGGTGTGCTATGTTGTTTTAATAATAAGTAGTCGGAAGACTGAAATGAAGAATTTCAACCTACACAAACTAGATAACTATCTATATATATAATGCTCTCTTTATATTTCTATCTCGTCTATAAACAAATTATTATTTTGAAAAAGAATATTGTCACGCCCAGGTGTCGAAGTTTTCCTCCGCATCGCGGTAACGTGCCCAGAAGACTGGCAGTATTTCCACGTTGAATGGCAATACTAATTCTTTGACCAAAGAATAAGCCAGCCCTCTGGTCACACGGTACATTTTTTTCTTCTGGCCCATTTCGTCCCTATGCTGGGCAAAGGCTCCCTCTTTCTAGGCCGACCTGGAAAGAGTCTGCCTTTTGGCCGATCCAAAGTTTTAGCGACCCAATCTTTCTTAAAGGAGTCAAGTTCATCGCGCCACCTTCGTCTGGACCGACTACGCAGTCGCTTTGCTCCGTGTGGGATCCAATTTGTGGTAGCTTTTGCCCACAGTTGGTCTGGCATGCGGCAAACGTGTCCCATCCAGTCCCATTTCAGATGTCTGGCTTTGCGCGTGACATCAGCAATTTGAGTTTTGGAGCGCAGTATTGATATAAAAAAAAACAATTATCTTTGTCACTGCATCACACGTGAACGGCTGGATTGATTTCGCTTATTCTTTTTTATTGTGTTTGTTTATGTCAGAAGAAGTTTCTTATCAAAGAAAAATAATTAAGAAAGTTGTGCGGAATATTAGAAAATTAAAGAAATCTTAAGATTATTTTTTTATCCAGTTCGAATTGAATATTTATTCTATCGGGTCAGATAGTTCTATGTAACAATTATTCTAGTCTGAATTCAAAATGTATCAAAGAGAAATATTTTTCCACATCACTGGGATTTATGTAAAAGGTTGAAACTTTGGACTGCCACTTGCTACGACTCTTGCATATCTCTTTCGCTTCTTCCACATTCATACATCTTTTCATACACACGCGCCGGTTGCGAGTACTACGCACCTGACCTTTTTGGCGACCTCTCCCGACACTGCCACTAACATTCGTCTTATAAATTCCATTCGTTATTCGTCCTTCATTCATTCTCTTAACATGCTCAAACCATCTCAGCATATTCCTTTCAATTCGTGTCACTATACCATCTTTCAGTCCGCAACGTAATTTACACAATTCACATAATAATATAGTCGGCTACTAACAATCCTTTGAGATTCCGAAGTCGGTTAGAACATCCCTATTTCGAAATCAACTCAAAATATACAGCATCTACAATCAAGTCTGGAACTTAAGTGGGATGAGGTATATTGCCCCTCCAAGTAAAGGGAGGACCCTCCGTCCAGGCGGTTTTTTTTAGCGGACATGGGCACGTTGGTTGTATCAGGCGTCCTATGCAAGTTGAAAGGTAAATGTTTCATGCACGATTCTCATAGATGTCGCTGCAAGACAATGATTTTTCCAAAATCGCGGCCAAAAGGAAGTTCTTTTCTAGAACATTATTGAATAATCTTTTTGTCATGCAGAGCTCAACTATTGTTCCTGTAACATACAATATTTACGGAAAGATGACTGTGGCAACACGACACAATTTTAGCTGGTAAATTGCATGATTCCATCCAAAAATATACTTTGACATGCCCTGTGTTACTTTTTTTTAAGTTAAGGTGCATTTTCTGGTAAACCTTAGTCCATATTTGATGAAAATATTTGGATGTGTTCCAAAATGGAACGGTTGTTTTCAGGACAATAAAAAGCAATGGAATGTAATAAATAAATAAATAAAAAAAAAATAAAAAAAAAACATTTATTTTCAGACCCTCAGATCCATAGAGTGTTAGTAACAATATAACTTATAGATTATGTTAGTATACATGATAAAATAAAAAGTAACAAAGGAGAAAAGTAACACCCCCAATGGGCAGGCTCACCGAACCTTTACAACATGTAGATCAGTGAACCTGCCAACCAGGGCTGAATCGAGTCGCTCACCCACCATCCTCAGGACTCGGTTCGAGCTTCGCCGCACCCTGTTCACCAGTGAGGCGACCTTTTTTCGAATTACTGCGTAAAAATCATCCACACTGGCATCGGCAAACATACCCGACGCGCTACAGTAGCGTGGGAGCCGGAACATAGCCCTGAAGATGTTGTTGTATTGAATGCGTAGGGCATTGTAGGATTTCTGTGTAAAGCTGGCCCATAGGCTACTCGTGTAAAATACCTGGCAATATGCTTTAAACAGCGTGATCTTGACCTCAGCTGTACATCGAGCAAACCTATGTGCCAACATATTACCACGTACCGTACGTAATGGAATTTCTGACTTACTAAATAACACTTTATCTAAAGGATTCAATATGACACAGGGAAATACTACTTCTAAGTGTATTTTCTTTCTTCTGAATCTATAGGCCAACAGAAAGCTGTATTATTTTTAATGGATTGGACTGACCATTGAATTGGACTCGAATTTGAATTCCAGGTACGCACCGCTAATTGTTCTTAATAATTTGCGTATTACAAATTATCATTCGCTTAAACGTTAAATACATTTTGTAAATAAATAGATTAACTAGTAAGATCAGTAGATAATTTATAGCTAGGTATAAGTATGAACTGGTGGAGACTCTTTTTATATCCTGGAAAGTGAGTTTGCAGGCCATTTTAAGATGTGTCTGGTTAGCAATAAACTCAACCCATCTCTACCTAACCTGTTGGGGATGCAGGCGTGATTGTATGTTAGTGAAAAGCACGAGTAGACAGTCAACACTAGTATCTTAAAGGCAGAATAATCAACAACCTGTCATAACAACTGGAATCTGCACTACATATATACAACAATACAGAATACGTAATATGATTACACTCATCGAATCGGACGCTTGCCTAACCGTGCAATGCGACTCGGGGACAGAATTACCCCAGCGAACCACACCATTACGGCCCATTAATAGGGCAATTTAAACTCAGTTAACGTTTCGCGTGTTCGCCTGAAACGGCTTTTATCACGTATAATGGTGGATTTAGAACGTATTTTTGTCGTGGAAAGTGCTACTGTCTTTGTGTACATTTCTGTTGCACGCCGAGATTTTTCTTTTAACAGCTGTTTTTGTTTTGTGAAGATGCAATTAATGGACAAGCAAAAATTTGTGGAGCGCTCCGCATTGTACTGTTGCTGACGTGACAAACCGCGTGGTAGCGAGAATATTATTAATGTGGTTTTATTTGGAAGAGTTTTTATTTTGGCGAGTAATTAAAAAAAAATTTGCTTCGTCCACATTCACACATCTTGTAATCCACACTCGATGAAATACTACGCACTACTAACTACGGTCCAGCACTACGCACCTAACAATTTTAAAGGCGCTTAACAAGAAGGTTTATGCATTTCTTTGTAGGGCAACCACTTCTTTAGCGCGTCAAACAGGACTAGAGGCCAGGCCTCGCCTTTTGATGGTTCAGTGAAACTGTCATGGACGTGACGTAGGTATGTCACGAATCCCTTGGCCATGACGATAGGGCAAGAAAATGTACGAGCGGTTTTTAGTCGGTACGAGGCTGACACACCCTTCCTCTTGTTGCAGACAATCCCTGAGAAGTTTCCCTAATATAAAAAAGGGCAACCACTCCCTAACTTTACTATGTAGTGTCGTACGCACAGCTTCACGTTGAGATATATAAAATTTAAGCGGCGGTAGCCTAATGGCTAGGGCATCGGACTTGCGATCACAAGGTTGCCGGTTCGAACCCCACCCATTGCACTACCGACGTGAACCCACTCGTAACACAAGCATTTTAGCTTAGCACGAGGGGTTAACAAGAATACTAGTAATGTGTGACCCACATTGCTAGTAAGCTTTTTTTTAAAAAAAAAATAATAATAAAAAAAATTATATATAAATCCAGTTTATGTGGCCTCTTATTGTATAGAAATCCTATACAATTCGAGATCAGCATAAACTGGAATTGTATAGGTTGACCTAGCCGTATGTATCTTAATGTTCCCCGCCTTCATATATAGGTACTAATTTATTTTTTTCAAATTTATTTTCAAGAGTAATATAAAGGACGTCACATAATAGCGCTTTTTAATGTTCTTCCCCCTGTAAAGTGACTACCAAAATTTTTTATTAAAGGACACTTAACTTTTGGACCTAACATTATAATTTACAAACAAAAAAATGAGCACATAATGAATCTTATGACTCATAAAAAAGAGTATGATAAAAAATGATTATTACGATTAACAGTACTTAGTCTGAAGCAATTTCTGCTTTATTATTTTTTATAAAAAAAGCGCAGTTAATTAAGTTGGCAGGTCGTAATCCGGGACTACATTAAACGTGCAGTAAACGGTCTTCATAGCTTAGAGAATAGATTTAATGAGTATTTTCTTCTGAATATACGAGTATTAACGGTAAAAGCTTATAGCTCATTTATATAATACCAGCTTTCCGCCCACGGCTTTGCCCGCGTGGTTTCTCAGCTTTTCTGTACTCAAATATGTATCTATTATACACATAAACCTTCCTCTTCAATCATTCTATCTAATAAAAAAAACACATCAAATCTGTTGCGTAGTTTTAAAGATCTAAGCATACATAGGGACAGACAGACAGCGGGACGACTTTATTTTATTCTATGTAGTGATTTATACGTAGTATGGATTTTAATTACGAGTATGCTACTGATTATGTATATACTTTATTGTAAATTGTGTTTTGTGTATTTTATAAAAAATTGAGATATAACGCAGTTCGGGTAAAGCCGTCAACATTCTGTTATTTCGATTCATTTAATTTGAGTTATGCATTAAAAGATGGTTTGAACTTGTCGGGAAAATGGATGAAAGGCGATTAACGATTAACGAAAGGGATTTATAAAGCGAATGTCAGTGGAGTCGTCGGGAGGGGACGCCCTAGAAGAGCATACCACGACCTTATCGGTGAGATCCTTCAGAAAGGTCAGGTGCGTAGTACCCGCAACCGACGCATGTGTATGACAAGATGGTATGAATGTGGACGAAGAAAAAGAAGTATGCAATAATCGTAGCAGATGGCGTTCTGTAGTTTCTGTCTACCCCTATGGGAAAAAGGCGTGAGTGTATGTATGTACTCATAAAAAATATAAATATACCATATATATTGACACATTCATTGATCGATTAGATATAGTACATTAATACACATCTGCCTAATCCTTCCCGGAACACAGGCGTAACGGTGTGTGTGATATAATATTGCGGCAATTTTATTATTAGGTATATTACGTTTAGGCAGAGTTGTTCTAAATGTACATACACCTACCAGTTCACCGGTATGTTTAGGTCCCAAGTAATTGGAGGCGAGCCTATTGTCATTTACCGAGCAAAGACCCAAACTCCAAGCTGCTAGTGAGAATTTCATCAAAAATCCCAATAACACTTTACGGCCTGAGAATCCAGGACCTCTAGCGTAGCAGTCGCGCTAAGGACCACTACACTAATGAGGCAGTCGATGTAGAGGTATCCGTTATATTTACAGAAAGTAAGGAGACTTTCTAAAAAAAATCGGGAAAACCAATACAACCGCTTTTCAAATATCCCATCTATTATATAATTTAGCAATTGTCTTCACCCATCTTCAATTTCACTCAATACATACAAATTGATTACTATTTAGCCTATTCAATCGGTAAACTTCATCGATTTATTTCAACCCTTCAAATTACAATCCATTAATTAAAAGCCGGATCAAGTTGTCTATTGGGACCAATGTTTTAGATGTTAAACGAAATAAACTGCCTATTGGTGTTATGGTTGCTAATTCTGTCTATTCACGCCTTAAGGTTGAACACATGTAAATACATTTTGGCAAAGGGATAGATTTCATCCTGAGACATTTCTCAAGATCAAATCTATTCCAATGACAAAAAGTAACTTATGTAACAACATAAGCAACCTTTTGTCTTAAAAAGTATAATGTGATGCGATTAAAACCGCTAATCAACAGCTAATCTATACTAATACATAATAGAGAAGTAAGAAAATGTATATTTATAATCGCCCTAACAGGGTCATGTATTCATTCGTTTTAGCCAAGCTTGTAACTTTGTATACATTGTGCAATAAATAAATAAACTTTGAAACCGATTTTGTTATTTTTCAACCATTAGAAAGCTACATTGTTCCAGATTCACATAGGTTTTACACAGCATTATACAAGTTAAGGTCCCTGTCTCGTCCACAGACACGCGAGGTCCATCAAACTTACCCCACTTGCAGTTAACGGGTTACCACGCGTCTTACTTCTGTAGCAAAAGATTTAAAGCCTTATCGTTGTTACTTACAGTTCAAAATTGTTTGTAGCCTGTTGACGTATTGAGGCTACACATCCTGATCAATAATAGATTTTATAATGGATAGAAGAGTGAGACGTGTTTGCGAAAGAGTGTTTTTTAATGTCTACTTAGATAGGGGCGCTTCAATCTAGTTGTTTAAAAAAATCTTTAAGTGTTTTACACCTGTCACCTGTGTTACAAATTGTTTTCCGGATAGTTAACCATCTAGTGTCATATAACTTTACGTAGTAGTGAAGAAACTTGTCAGATAAAATCTAGAAGCAAAAAACACCTGTAATAAACTAACAACAGCTCACAGTCGACCTTCGAAGCACAACACGAAAATCCGTAACACTTTTGTACCGAAGTGCCCTTTAATCAAACTCATTTATTCGCAGGAACTTTTAACAAATGATCGCAGTACAGTTGCGCAGATAATCGTTATATAGATTGGAAGCGAGGCCGGGACAAACAGCGCAGTCGTTAGCAAAGTCCTTCTCAAGTTACGGACAGTAAATACACACAGGTGAAATAGACGAGCAACTTTATTTCGAAAAAAAAAGCGCCGTCATCATCCACGTAATATTTTCTCAACTATATTGGCGTCAACGTCAACATCATCCTGGGTCCCTCTCCAACTTTGTTGGGGTCGAATCCAGTCTAACGATATGCGACCCAACATCAGTATAACAACATGAAGGACATTAGATCTCTGATGACCCAATTAATGGGCTAGACAGATGTCCTGAGAATAGACTGGTCATCAGGCATTTTGGGATTCTGACTACCAGTAAAGATTGTAATGGGTGTTAGATCGGTAAAACTGTAGTAGTAGGTGTTGTCTAGATACCTGTACCGTCTAGTTCCAGGATTTGATTTAAAGAGCGAGTGTTATTGGGCATTGAAATTGGATTAGATCCAATTTCTCAGCAGCAGCTGGGCGTTGGAATTTATTCCCGGTTACAGGTAATAGACTCACTAGCAAACTGTAAGTTAGGCAGAGGTTTATTTATATAAATAAGCGGCGGAGCCTAATGGATAGGGCGTCGGACTTGCGATCATATGGTTGCCGGTTCGAACCCCACCCATTGCACTACCGACGTGAACCCACTCGTAACACAAGCATTTAGCTAAGCACGAGGGGTTAACAACAATACTAGTAATGTGTGATCCACATTGCTAGTAAGCTTTTATTAAAATATATATATATATTTAAATAAACACTGTTATAAGCGTTTAAAGTTTTTGATGGGGATTGAGAGGGGATGCTCTGTCCCTTTTCCACAAAAGTGTCGTCACAAGCCGTTATAATGCGCTCTCTGTCTAGCATAAAATGAAAATATTAAGAATATAACTTCCATAAATTCAAACCAATTTTAATTTTGTTAATCGGCTCTATTTATGGGTAACAGTGTTTTGAGAAAAAAAATATACACTCAACAACCAAACATCAACGCAAATATTGGCCATCCAATTGGCCAGTGTGTCTCAATCTTAGATCGCTACAGTGGAGTATTCTGTAGACGGCTGAACTGGCTGGCGCGGAAAAATACTTCCTAGATATTGTACGTTCACTAAACAATTGAGCGACGCAATAAAAATATTTTATTGTTTGAACAAATTGATAAGCACTTATTCCATATTGCCATGACAATTTAACTATGTAGTTTCCATATTTTTAGGGTTCCGTAGCCAAATGGAAAAAAACAGAACCCTTATACATTCGTCATGTCTGTCTGTCTGTCTAATGTCGTGTCACAGCCTTTTTTTTTCGAAACTATAAGAACTATGCTGTTTAAACTTGGTAAGTAGATGCATTCTATGAACCGCATTAAGATTTTCACACAAAAATAGAAAAAAAAACAATAAATTTTGGGGGTTCCCCATACTTGGAACTGATACTAAATTTTTTTTTTTTTTCATGAAACCCATACGTGTTAGGTATCTATAGATAGGTCTTCAAAAATGATATTGAAAATATCACTTTGTTTCTATGTTTAGAAAAAAAAGATATACAATGTTTCTTATATCATTTTTTTCTAAACTGAATATTTTTCGCAAGAGACACTTCCAAAGTAGTAAAATGTGTGCCCCCCCCCTGTAACTTCTAAAATAGGAGGACGATAAAACTAAAAAAATATATGGTGTAGATTACCATGTAAAATTCCACCGAAAATTGGTTTGGACGAGATCTAGTAAATAGTTTTTTTTGAATACGTCATAAATCGTAATGGTACGGAACCCTCCGTGCGCGAGTCCGACTCGCACTTGGCCGGTTTTTATTTAAATCAGCTGTTTACTTTTCACTATAACTATCATATGCATCTTACTGTTGATGTCATTTTTAAAAGCTAACCGCAATTACCTGATTACCTTTTTATATTTCAAAATATGTATAGGTACTTCAAAACAATAAAATGTATTCACCTTTCATACATTTAGAGGTTACCATCACGCCTGTATTCCCCGAAGGGTAATTATTTTAAGCAAAAGTTTTAATATTTCTCTTATATTTATGTCATTCTTATCGTCGCAATGTACCTTGAATGTGTTATAGACGAATAATATGCGAAAAACCAAAAAAACTATTGAATTTGGCTTCCAGAGCTGTGCGTTAAGCATTAAGTTAAAGATTAATTTCTATCCAAAAGAGTGCACATCAATTTATCGTATGACTAACTAACGTCTCGAGTTAGAGAAACTCTAGCAAGTCCAATATAAAGTTTGTCAATATTTTCGTTGTACTGATGGCCGACACTCATTGATTGGGTCAAACAAGGCGAAAGATAAAGTTGAACTGCTATCTACCACCTATATGACAGAGGATGGTATCTGAGTCTTGGTCAATAGCTATATTTGTATAGGGAGGTTTAGGGAAATCGGTCTGTAAGGAAAATTCTGTAGCATTCCTCATTTAACGTTGAGTTGACGATGATGATATAAATGATCACTTAACATCACCTAATTATACTTCATCATCAACCCACTGTTGGGCATGGATCTCTTCTCAGTATGAGAGGGATTTGGCTTTAGTCTACCACCAAAATCTTTCAAGCATGCAGGTTACCTCACGATGTTTTCCTTTACCGTTTAAGTGCGGATAATTCATTATTTTTAATATGCCCTTGACTTTGAAAAGTCAATAATGCGTGTCTAGGATTCGAACTCGAGACATTTGACTCTGCAGTGCAATAGTCCTACTCACTAGGTTATCACTGCATAAATATACATACTACACTGCAATTTATGCGAGTTGCAAGACAATTAAAAAAAAACTTTTACACAAGCTTTCTCCTTTGCATGCCTAGCTGTTCTCAAGTGACAATGCGGAACTAATTTTTATTTAACATAACAAACCATCACGCCTATATTTCCGAAAGGGTTAGACAGAGGTGTACTTATTGTACAGCCACAGCTTGTTGGTATGTTGAGGTCTCAGGTAATAGGGGGATAGAATTTCATAGACACAATAAATACCGGTACTAAACGGGAAAAATATCTAGACAACATACCATAATAGTTACACTGCTGTAACAACCAATAACACTTTGCTCGTCCCTAGACTAGAATAATGAAGCAGTTAATTTCTATATTATGTTAATTTAATATAATAAAAATTGACTGCCTATTAGTCTAGAGGTCCTAAGAGCGACTGTTACGCTAGAGGTTCGATCCCCAGGTCAAGCAGAAGTCTGGATTTGTAGGCTCGCCCCCTATTACATGGGACCTAAAAACATACCTGCAAAGTGACTCGCCGGTAGGCGAACCAACTGTAACCCTACGGGGAATACAGGCGTGATGATATGTTACATATAAATGTAATATATTATCCCCCTTTATAATTATGTTAAGCACGAATGAACATTGAATATCTATAATATATGAGAGCCTGCATAATAATATATTGTAAAACTGAAATAGACGGTGACCTAGGTTATGCAGGCAGCCGCCACGTGCCGCCATTACGGCCACATGTCGCAAAATAACCGATACCCTATAACATTTGTATTATTTACACGTTAAGGCCTTGGGTAATAGCGCCATATTTAATATTACATTTAAGTGGTTTAGTGGGTAAAAGACGTAGGTATAATTTTGACATCGTGAGATCGTCAAGAGGTTCAATTCCCAGGTCAACCTAAGTGTTATTGGGTTTTCCTATGAAATTCCCAGTAGCAGCTCGGAGTCTAGATTTGTGCCCGGTTAATGGCAATAGGCTCGCCCCCTTACATGGGACCTAAACATACCAGCGAAATATGGGTGTACATTAGTACACCTCTGCCTAACCCTTCGGGGAATACAGGCGTGATGGTATGTAAGTTATGTTTTATTCATCACTTTCTATTGAGTGTAATTAAAAACAAAACTGCCTCATTAGTTTGGTGGTCGTAACTACAGCTACGCTAGCGGTCATGAGTTCGATTGCCAGGCCGAGCAAAGTTATATTGAGCTTTTCTATAAAATTCTTAATAACAAGTCGCCGTTTGGATTTATGCCCGGCTAATGCCAATAAGCGATTTATGATTTCCAATTACATGGGTTCTAAACATACCGGCGGACTGTGGGTGTACATTAGTACACCTCTGTCCCTTCAGGGAATACAAGCGTGATGGTATGTTATGTATGTAATGATTATTAAAACTGAACCATATAAATGTGTTGATTCCTAAGAAACTATGCAAGTTCGATATATCGTTATATTCTCCATGTTAATTGACTTATCTAAGTACTACAAGACTTGGGAATAGTTGTCATTATTTAAGAGGAGTGTCCCTCGCGAACGCAACAATGATGCACAGTTGTCGCTGTCTCTATCCCTCGCGACGCGAACGCGTGCCCGAGAGGAGAAACAACAATACATTTGCAACATTTTCACGCGTATTTCTTATGTTCCGAATTTTGGAGATTACTCCTATAATATTGTTAATACGTAAAAAAAACTCTTGTAAAAACATATTCACTATATTATCTGAGTTTCTTTCGAATCAGAATGTTTCTGTATTGATACATTGTCGAGAAATACTAGCATAAAGTTGGGCCGTTTTTCAATGAAAATTGCCAATCTTTGAGCTCGTATAACTTTTTAACCGTATATTTAAATGAAATTGTATACTACAGGAACACGTATTTTAATGATAAGATTGTTACTGCAAAATTCCAAAGACATTCATTTGTTAATATTCAAGATAAGACCAAACTACGTTTGTATGGAGCGCGGGGCGGATACTATCCTCTTAACTTGTCTCCCAAGTTTAAAGTTTTGTAGTATTTGTTGTGGTAGGGCCACGCTGTTCGCAGCATGAATGGGCCGGCTTGACCGGGGAAGTACCACACTCTCGCAGAAGACCGACGTCTGAGTAGTAGCGTTTCGTTACTGCGCTTCGTTCGGTGAGCGAGAGGGCCGGAGGCCCAATTCCTCCCCCAATCCCCTTCCTTCACCTTTTTTCCTTCCCCTCCCTTTCCCTAAATAGGCTCGGCAACGCATCTTTAACTCCTTTGGTTTTGCAGATGTCCATGGGCGGCGATGACTACTTACCATCAGGTAGCTCGCCTGCTCGTTTACCGAGTTATCTATTAATTATTAACTTTTAAGACAACATTCTGATGCGTAACATACGCGAATTCAAAGCATTGTTCGATATATCTGTACTTACCTGAAAATAAAATCGTAATCCTAAAAGAACTCGAAATCTTATTCGCAATCTTTTTTCCATTAACAAAACCTGAGATTATGTTAAGGCGACGCATGTTACAAAGACGAATACATCTTCGCTACAAGGTCACGACGGAGTAACACGACAGTGACAAGCCAAACTGACATGTGTATTACATTGTATGGAAGTTAATATGCATTAACTGCCAACCCTTCAGTTAGGGTTGCCGCTTTTACTTTGAGTCACGGTTTTTTCTAAATATTTATTTTAGGCTTAAACTTGCCAACGGGTTTTGCTTTATGAAAACAGTAGGCAATATTTTATTATTATTTAAAAAAACATTGAACATAAAAATACTTTGTCTGGAATATTTTGTATATCGTATAAAAAAAAACTATGTTTATTAAAAAATACTTTAAGTTTTTTCTCAAACTAACCAATTATTACGTATATAGACGTATCTATGTCAGAAGAGATTTTCATCTATATTAACCCACAGCCACACAGAGGGTTGGGGCAATCAGATTCCGATTGCAACCGCAACTATTTGCTTTCAACCAAAGCTCATGCGGAAAATTGAATAAACGGACGGTTGTTCAAAAATCTCAGGTAATTGGGTAAAATTTTATCGTATTGGAATTCTACATAAGAAAATTATACACTGGTGCGTAATATAAGTGTTATGTAATATATTATTTTTTTAAATAAGCTCGAAATTTTTATATTTTATTACATAATATACCATCACGCCTGTATTCCCCGAAGGGTTAGGCAGAGGTGCACTTAATGTACACCCACAGTTCGCCGGTATGTTTGGGTCCCATGTAATAGGGGGCGAGCCTATTGCCATTCACCGGGCACAAATCCAGACTCCGAGCTGCTACTAAGAATTTCATAGAAAAACTCAATAACACTGCTCGACCTGGGGATCGAACCCAAGACCTCTAGCGTAGCAGTCGCGATTGGGACCACTACACCAACGAGGCAGTCTGACGCAGACTGCCTCGGCAGTCGACTCTGAGGCAGACGAGCAGTATATTTTATTAATTTAAAAATAAGTACTACTATGCGTATTCTTCAGCATATTTCTTAACTTTGAACATGACACCCCTGACTATGGTAATGATCACAGGGGCGACACACTTCAAATTAAAATAACGTTGAAACGTTGATCTTATTATACCTTGCATGTTTTTAATTTTGTGGTAACACCTTCCTCGTGTATTATTTAAAAGAGGGTAATGCTTTCTTTTTGAGAAAATCTTTATGGCTATCTATGGCTCAAGTGCTACCCTAAAATCGAGACAAACTTGATCGAGGAAATAGTGACGTGAGGACTGTTTTTAAAAAACTAGTTTTTGATCTTACAGTCAGTAAAATATAAACAAAATTATAAAAAAACATCAGGCCATAAAATAAAACATTTTTCAAAAATATATAACCTTAATTAATTATAATTTAAAAGAAAATTTAAGCTAGCTTCAAAATAATTTTATATCACACAGAAGACACTAATTGAAGTAAAACTATTCTTAAGAATTCCTTTTTAATTTTAATAACAAGGGAAAAACACTATGTTGAATATTATCAAGCCTTCAAGAATAATAGATACCTACTTACTTATTATTTTTTAGAGCGATACCTCCCAAAGTTCATAACATCTCTCCCTTGGGGGCATCAATTTCTAAGATTAATATACAGGCTATACTCAGTTAGAGTAATCTTAAAAATGTTGTAAAGTTTACTAAGTGTAAGTTAGTCCTTGGTATAATTTATGAGAGCCAATTGAAATATGTTAAGACAATTAAAAAATAGCCGTTTATTATATACGGCTATTTTTTTCATTGCTTCGGATATTGAGGAAAACAAAATGAGTCTAGTAGATAAAAGGAAATCATCAATTTTACTAGATTACTATGTTCGAATATTAAGTTTGTGTCAATATTGGGTTAACGCGGTAAGCGGCATGTTAAATACCACCTCAATTGCGCATGCATTTATCCAATTATGAAAAAGTTTTTATATTGTTATATCACAGACACTTTTTTTTTTTCAAGTAATTAGAAAATAGTGGTAGGTATATAGTGCATTTATATTTGTATAAAAACTTTTTAAGTTTATGACATAATTCATCCCTATTTCGACATTAATATCAGTAAAGTTTTTAATAAGGAGGTCCCAAAGAGATGAAAAGATATAAAACAAAGGCGATAGGCTGCCAAACTTTGATAGCATCAAGAAATAATTGAATTTTTCCTAAAAGTCAATTATCTTTGAAATAATAACTTTCCTTTGTCGGTGCCTAGGTTATTTTATCCGTTATGATAATCTATACTGTAGTTGGAATAATCTTTATCCATTTAATTTCCATCTCCAATTAGAATTTGGCCTGCGGCTTTCGGGTATATTTTTCCCCAGTGTAGTTTATTAAATTTTATTTTATAAAGCACCCTTTTTTAGATATATTCTATCCCTTCCATGAAGGTAGGTTTCCACGAAATCTTCATGAAAACCTATTTAGATTCTAGATAGATTTTCACTTGCTACGACCCTGGCACACTACTTTCGCTTCATCTACATTCATGAATGTCTTCATGCATGGCCGTTATTTTAGGGTGCTCAAAACCTGGCCTTTTAAATTATTTCATTAATATTGATATTTTTAAAAAATATCAGTGCGATATTTAAATGCAAAAAGAAAGTGTGTAATCGCTTTAAAAAATCATCATCATCATCAACCCATTTCTTGTCCCACTGCTGGGCACGGGTCTCCTCTCACAATGAGAGGGTTTTAGGCTGTAGTCCACCACGCTAGCCTACTGCGGGTTGGCAGACATCTCATGCCATCGAGAAAATCTCTCAAGCATGCAGGTTTCCTCACGATGTTTTCTTTTACGGTTTAAGCGTGTGATAATTAAGTATTTTCTTGACGGCGTGTGAGAGGCCCTCTCGTACTGAGAGGAGGCCCGTGCCCAGCAGTGGGACAATGTAATGGGTTGATGATGATAAATGATGAAAACATTTAGGTTTATACCTACTTGCCTCTTGGCTTCTAATTTTTAACACCAATTAAATGGTAGACAGCTTTTTAATAATGTGTAGCGGTTTAAATTACCTCGTGATAAAGCTGGAATCCAAAATATTAATAAATTAATTTATTTTAGTTTGCAGCGGCCACAAAATTCTTGATGGAGAAGGTTTTAAAGTTTTGACAAAGTTATTATGTTATTAAGTTTACAAATAACTTAACAATACAAGCACAAATTTGTCACGCCTGTATTCCCCGAATGGCTAAGCAGAAGCGCACTAATCTACAACCACATTTCGCCGATATGTTAAGGCGCCATGCAATAAGGGGCAATGCTGTTATCGTGACCCAAAAAATCACTTCAACTATGTCAATTAAACCTGCAAATTAGGCGAAACTTGGGTCTCATTACATTATGCTTAGTTTGCCCAAAAGTTTTAACATTCAAAACGCAGTGAAGCATGACACCCAAATATCAGTCCGCGATTGTTCCAACATCGTTGAATTTTTATTAAGTGCCTACTCGCGATGTATCAAAATGGCGCTGTAAAAAATTTACGCGGGCTCATAGCAATTTTGTCGCACAAGAATTTTATATAACATTCTTATAGCTCTGATGTCGCCATAAAGAGTCAAATTTAAGCCTTTGCATAGGCGATGTATGTACGGGCGTGCCGAATGGAGAGTGATATTGCTTTGTCTGTTTCAGAATATTAAAGAGTTTTTTTTAGAACGTGACTTTAACAGAATACATTATTACATGCACTCGATCAACGACAGAACAAGGACCAGTCTACTTAATATTTGTAGGTAATATCTATGTACAAAATACTTAGGTTTGACTTGTGAGGGTTTGTGAGTGATGGTGGAAAATATATATCCCTAAACAGCTAGATCCCAAACTAGATTTACCTGACGATCCTAGATCCTAGTTTCACCAAACGATCACGTGTGTAGTAATGTAGTTATTAGGAGTCTGACAAACCTCGTAGTCTTTCTTAGGCGACGGGCATGAATAAGGATAAAAAATATATGAAATTGTTAACTCTATATTTTTAATCATAAAAATATCTACAATAATAGAACCAACAAGAACAAATTTGGCCATAAATAAGGAAGGTATTATACATCAGACAGTCCTTTAATGATTGACCAATATGTAGTATCCTCTCTTTCATCCATATGACGCACGATTTTAAAGCAATGCAAAAATTCTTGACTTTTTATGTATGATGTGTCAACCTGCTGTCATTGTCACCTGGAACGCATTCTTTTTTTTCGTGCAACGACACACGCCGTAAAAACTTTTCTTACAGGATTTAAAATGTTTTTACGACTAAAATAAGCAATAAAAGGCATTAACAATAATGCCTAAATGCAAAGTAATAGTGATGTGTATATTTTGAAGAAGTTTTCAAGGATTGAAGATACGACAACGTAAATTAATAAAATATCGTTACACTCTCCCTCCAAAGAAGACTGTTCCTTACTTCAGTGGTGATTTATTATACAGATACTTACCTAGTATCACCAAAGAAGAGGTTTTTTGCAGGATCCAAGATACTTATTGAGGTAAATGATAACCTCCTACATGGAACATGCAACACAGTTGCTATTGATTCACAATGCACGAAATAAACAATAAGACCTAAGATCGAAACTGTGGGTTCGTTTAATGGTCGTTACCATGTCTGGGACCAACACTGTGGGGTTGTTCGAAGACATTAACACGCCAAGGATTGTCACTGTGGGGTCATTCACGGCGCTGTTCACTGCCTAGCATTGGTACTGATGGACCATTCGATGGCAATATTTTGATGCAACAAGTTGCACAGGTGCACACTACACTAAAAGTGTTCGGATTTCGTGCAATTACAATGTAAAGAAAAGAAAAAAAAAGGGGGGGGGAGTACACCAGTCCAGGGATAACAAGGTATGTAAGTAGAAAACAGTTTTATTTTTCAGATTAGGAAAAAATATTACATAGGAATGTACTAAAAGTGCCTGGTTCATAAAATAATGTTAAAAACCTGAACAAATTACCAGGAAATAGGCCAACAGTGTGGTGCCCTAAGGGCAATACCTACTCTAAATGTTGAGATGGTCAAGAGGCAGGAAAACATCTCACAAATGTGCACTGACAAGAATGACAACACATTCTTCTATCGGTCATTATATGGTTACACCGTTAATCACCCAAATAACTACTTATCTCTATAACCTATCTTGTATCTTGTTTGGTCATGGAATGTGCATCAACTACGAGGATATTTAGCATTTATTTTACCTAACCTATGCTGGGCATGCATACAATTGAAAAAGTGTTAACGGAAGAGGCAACATTAGATACTTCTAGTAGTATTGTACAACACTGGAAAATATTGTTGGTAATTATGTTACTAATATATAATGGGAGATAACCTCCCTGACAAAATCAAATTCTCTATAGTGGCTAAACCTATAGGAAACATAAGTCAGAAGGTAATATCATAAACTTATTAAATGTTTACCGAATGCTATACTAACTAGAACTGCAGCAGGCACATCAAATTACATCTCTGAAGCAAGCTGCAACAAGGAGAGAAGGTAGTCAATAGCAGCAGTACCAGTAGCAGATCCAGGTGGTTCCCGGGGAGCATACCTACTTCAACAATCAGTGATCAGTATCATCACAGACATACTGGCAGGTATAACATAAATATTTTATTATAACCAGCAGAAAATCACTGAAGACCTCCTACCAAAGTATTTGGACAAGGAGAATGATAGGTATACCTATCATTTTGTCAAAAACCAGTTTGGTTATAATAAGCATCTGGTACCTACCTAGCTCCTCAGGAAGGAGAAAAACAAAGTAAAACAAAATTTGTTACAGCGGGTTGTTATATCTGAATCCATAAGGATGAGGATCTCATGGAATTTTAGTATGCAACCAGAATACTCTTAACATCAGAATATTGATTATGTTTAGTCAATTAATTACCCAGCGTTTTAGATAAGAATATTTTAAATAATATGCTTATGTTTTAAATACCATCACTGCAGAAAATTATTTTATAACTTACATGAAATCTATGTCTGCCTTATGGTAATAATCAAAGATAATAGGAAGTACCTATCACAGGATATACAGATGCAAAATATTTATATTTAGAACCAAAACAAATTTAATAGTTTAGCTTCTGTTAATCTATTGAACAACTGCGTCTTCACTTAAATCCTAAAACAAACTGTACTATTCTGAGATCCTAAGGCTACAAATCAGCACCTTATTTAAATAGTTAATTCAACTTACCAGTGCAACTGTGCCAGTGCTGAAAAGTAACCAGAAAAATTGCCTTATATACCATGAAATGACTAACTATCAGGTTTATATTTAATTCAAAACAATATGTACTAATTTCTGCATAAAAGAGAAATCATAATTTAAATTATTTAATTGACATTTACAAAAACAGTTCTTACACTGCCAAACAACTTGGTAAGGATTTAAGTTTCCTAACCTCTTATATACCTAATCATTGTAATTGATTAGAGGTTTTAAGTTTTTGAGGAACTGTTCCTACATTACATGTCACAGTGATTATAAAAAGTCTCTATACTCAGAGCTTAAAACACCTGCCTACATACATACACACATATATACCTGTATTTCCTGAAGAGTTGGCAGAGGTGTACCAGTGTCAGTTCGGTGACATGTTTAGGTCCAATATAATATAAAATTGAACCTAAGATTGAATCATAGTACTTAAAATAACAAAAAATAAAAAAAAATATACTTAGATTCTAGAATCTGTGGCTAATGTTAAAAACTCCATATCTCTTTATTATATCAATGATACCTAGTATAGAATGTAACCTTTGGATTGGAATGCTAACATTACAATCTTACTAATTAATTAGAATTAATTAATTTTAATATGCATTAATATAATTAATAATATTAATGAATTATTATTAATTTTCTAGCATATTATGCCAGAAAAGCAAATGAGGTAATTTAATAGGTAGGAACCATCAAGAGATATAGGTAATATTGGGAGATTAAATATTAAAATAAAATCTGAAATTTGAATTATCATATTATTAATGATAACATTACATTGTGTTAATTATAGTTCTGATTTATGTAGAATCACGGGTGACCATTTCATATTCTCCAATCAATTCCTTAATAAGTACCAATGGCAATAGAATTGTATATGAAAATGTGATAATATAAATAATTAAATATTTACTTCACACATTAGCTGCAAAGTTTAACTTAATTAGGAATAACTTGTACGAGATTACTTATAAAAATTAAATATAAATCAAAAAGAATCAGAAATAATAACAGATTTTATAATAATAATATTTACAACCAACATTATTTGAAATTTAAATTCTTAAATATTAGGTGACATGGAAGAAGTACATAGGTACAATAGATACTTTTACAAACTAGTAGCCATTCTTCTTTTTAGGCCTTCTCAGCAATTTTCCTTGATGTAACTGAAATTAATTGTATGAGTGCCATATTGGATTGTTCAATCCTAGTACCCAATACTCATATAAGTCGATGCTTGTCTCACAAGTGATGATTGTTTCTCAGTAAAATAACATCTCGTGTTCAAAGAGTCCGCAATCGGGTGCGTTATCGCTAATTAGCATTCATGAGAGGAATCATGACATTCACAGCTATTATAATGGATTTCATAACTAAAACAATCCTAATCACCCGTTACGGTTTAGTGTGAGTCCTATAATTCAAACAAGATTGATCGTATTCTTAAAATTATATCTTCTTGCCCTTTGTTTCATAATAAAAGCTTAATTAAGCTAAATGTGTGCTCACACTGATTCCTTAAATAGGTACTTATAGGTATCTCCATACAAATTCTGATAATTATAAGTTTTAAAGATTCTTTGAGACATTGGCATTTTACTACCCATATTAGATTAAATTACTAGACCAACAATAACTAAATGTGACTTTGATGGTATGTTTACGTGGGTCGTTATTAAGCTAGGAATAGCCTTTCTTATAATAATTTGAACCTAGGACAAAGAAAATTGTAACTATAATAAAATGTCTCTTTAACATCTGTTTAATAAATCTTACTAAATATCCTTACTTACGTACTAGCTCATTACTCAATCTTACCTACCTAGTTTAGCTTAAAAGCCAATCATAAATCAAATTTATAAAATTTCAAATTAAATTATCCTTCAGTCATTTTTTCGTCAAGATAAGCCTAAGATTTATCCTGGAAGGTTGTAGTTTATCTGCTGGCATAGAACAAGGAGTGAGCATAGAGAGAGCATTAAAAAACTATTTCCAGAACTTATAATATCAAAAATAAGTAAAAGTAAAAAAAAACTTATTCAATACTTACATACTTACAGTACCTACTAGTCCTGCAGTCGCAGATGCCGAAAGTTAATATAACGATAAATTCAAAGATCTGCAAGATAGACTTCAACTTTAACTACGCAAAAATAATTATGCTGTATTAAATAAATTTAATTTTACAAGAGCAGTAAGTACCTACTCAATGAAGGGCTCACTCAAGATTTCGTGAAATTTTATTTCCTTGCTCAACTTAAAAGGAAGGAATAGGAAATGAATAGCCTTTTGGCTCTAAATTACTATATAAATATATCATAACATAGTAATGTGATTTTATGGCAAAAAAAAAATAAATATTTATAAATTAATTAAAACAATAATAAGAATGAATTAGTTATAAGTATACTAACAATTAAATAATCTGTAGTGTTCAAATACACGGTGAAATATAATAATCTTACAATATATGTAAAGTAATGAAACTGAATTTCCATTAACATAATAATGTATTTATTTTTACACATTTTGTTACAATTTTAGTTATTTTAGCTTTAAACATCTACATATTGGTCAATCATTAAAGGACTGTCTGATGTATAATGAGTGATTAAACGAACTTACCTGTAAGTGAAGTTCAATCATCATTATATGAAGACACTGTCCTTTAATGATTGTAGCAACCCACCCATACCCATTCGAAAGAACCTATTCTTATCTTCCCGAAATAAAATTGTAAAAACTGTGTAGCTTTGAATAGAATGCGTTCCAGGTGACAATGACAGCAGGTTGACACATCATACATAAAAAGTCAAGAATTTTTGCATTGCTTTAAAATCGTGCGTCATATGGATGAAAGAGAGGATACTACATATTGGTCAATCATTAAAGGACAGTGTCTTCATATAATGATGATTGAACTTCACTTACAGGTAAGTTCGTTTAATCACTCATTATATGCATTTGCGTACTATAGTGGTTTGTGACTTTATGGACGAATGCACTGTACAAAGTCTAAGTATAGACAGGGACCGAGCATCCATATTCTCACCAAAAACTTTAAACGCTTATCTAGATCTATGAATGTTTCCAGCCAATTACTTTTATAGAATACAAATTATATTTTATTATGTATATTTTTCACTGAGCCTGTTATTTAAGCCCAATCCAATTACTACCCTATTAAATGAAGCGCTTTAAATCTACAATCCATTGAATTATTTAAATGGTAGTTAGCTCTTTAATATATTATTATAATTAAAATACTGTTTATTAGATAACATTACTGTGTTAAGGTAAACTGACTATCTATAAATTGTACATACAGTCAGGTAAAACATTCGGTCTTCAAGCACTAGATTTTTACGAAAACATTTATTTCAAAGGCTGGCTAATATTTTCTGAGTTCTAACTTGTACCTAGTTTATAAGAGGCATCATTACACAAAATTAGTCTGCAGTTTCTTAATGGATTTTTGTGTACTCAAAAGGTATGTAAATACTTGAAATTACAAACTTGTTTAAATAACTACTCGCTTAATAAACTGAAAGAAATAAGAGATGGTTCTCATTTTTTCTAGTGGACTTAATAATTGGCAATTTATTTTGTATGCGAAATATTATTTTATATAAAACTTTTAATTGAAATAAACACTCGATTTTAAAATTTTATTTTAGCATTAATTCTCTAAGTTGTCTCGAAAAAGTTTAAGTGGGAATTGATATGAAAATTATGAGTATTGTTGGTATATATACTCAGTACCGTAAAATAAATCAGTTCAAATAAACTTTTCTATTTATTTGTCACTTAAATGAAAACAACATTTGATGTACTCATTAATAACATTATAATGAAATTTTTAAATAGTAGAACCTATCATGAATACCTATTATATAACTTTTTGATGAGATCCTTTAAAAAATCGAATTCATTTGTTATCATGTGGGTATATAGCTATATTTATATAAATATTACTTCTAGAAAAGTATGTCTATACATAAGAAGATTGTAGGCACAGGTGTAATGTTTTAGGGCTAAACGGGCTATAAATACTAATAACTTTTTGATGCTTATAATTATTTAAATTTGAAAGTACACTTAGCTACGTATAATATTGTTTCTTGAATAAAACGAAATCTCCAACTAAAATCGCCTAGGCAAGGTACTCAACGGCCAAGTACAAGACAAGTACTCCTACATCTTCCAAAGACCGACAAGGCCTATTGAATCTTTCTAAATCTATAAGATCTGTGCCCGACGAGTCGAAAGGCACTTCTCTGGGCAAAGCGAGCGTATTTTTACTTGGGGATCGTATTCTCAAAGTGAACCTAGCTTATTTTGAAGAGAGTTGAAAAGATGAATGCAACACGACCCGTTTTGCTTTTACATGTGGAAAAGGAAACGTTATATTGCATTTGTTGTATGGCTACCAGTATGTGTAGATAGATAATAGATTTAAGACTGATTTTCTTGGACTTATTCAATTTCAATTTCACTTCTGGGTAGTCTTCCAGCTGAGTAGGACTTTTGAATGCCTAAATAATATTAATGGACTTCAGAGTGCAATAATAGCTTAGCGATATCCAATTCAAGTTCTGCAGTTCAAATCAACAGACACAATAATTCCAATTAGAAGAATTTCAATTCAAATTCGATGAGTTCAAATTACAATAAATATTCGGGGACATTTATATAATATACTAGAAATCTTCTAATGGATAAGCTTGTCATAATTTTAGAATAGATAAGAACAATGATACAACATTTTGTTGTTATTGGTCCGCGTGGACATCAGACGTCCATGGCATTGCTGCTGGATTTGATACTTCAGTCATACCGCATGTTGTTGCAATGCAGAGCAACACTAGAAACCTGCAAATGGATTTGCTTGTCATACATTTCACTCAGTGTAAACAAAACTATTGCAATGCGTTGTTTTTGGGCTTTCGGGGTTCCGCAGATAAACTGCCCGGAAACCTATAGTAGAGAATTATGGCCGTCACAAAAACGTCATTTGTCAAACCATTAATTTTTTTAAATATAGACTATAGTATCCGATGCTCTCGAATATTTTGTACGGAACATTTTGACAAATATTTCAATGTATTTTCTATATTGGCTTTATAATCAACTCTCCTTATTTTTAAGTCCCAACATACCTCTTTCAACGGAAGCGTCATTACAGCTGCTTTGAGTAGAACAGTGCCCACTGAAGACACATACTTCAGTCACGAAAATTTGGAGATGATAAAGCTAATAACCACATGCGATGCCTCGTCAAAGCTAACACTCCAAATCCCAGAACAAAACATGCTAGAACGAACACATAAATGCTTACTGCCAGTGTATCCAACCAGTATCACAATTAGCCATCCAATCAACTTAGATCCGAATTTCCCAACCCGCAAACGGGAACAATGCCTCACATTCAAAAGCACGCACTTGACCATTTTACTTATGAAACCCATCGAATATCGGATCTAAATCTGCATCGAGCAGCCGTATGCGACTCATCGGTATTCGAAAATCGAACGAGCATCGAGTGAAGCGAATTTATGATGTGTGCAGATGCAAGCCCGGGGCGTGGCCATAACTCATGCAGTAGCCCGCACATACTGATTAGATGGTCCTTCGAGTCAGGCCCGGGAAATGCTATGCAAGATTTTGTGAGTTTTCGACAAGGTTAGTGATTTAAGGAGACATTCAGGTCTAAAGTAGTTTGCAATATTTATTACGTATTTTTTTCTAGACCATTTCGTCACGAAATAGATTAAAAAAACGAACACAAAAGCACGATCACTAGGCACTAAGCTGAGCAAACGGCTTCCATATCGGGGGCTGCGGGATCGGATTATATTCCGAAAGAATAATAACACTACTTTCTTACAACATTGACTTAAATGTAATAGTCACACATTACGTACCATCACACCTGTATTCTACAAAGGATTAGGCAGCGGTGTACTAAATATATACCCACAGTTCGCCGGTATTTTGAGGTCCCGGGTGACTCCAAGCTGCTACTAAGAATTTCATAAACCCCATTACATTTTGCTCAACCTGAGAATCAAACTCAAGACTCTAGCGTAGTAGTTGCAATGACCACTAGACAAAAATGAGGCTAGTACCTATGATACAGAATCAATTTAAGTGTGGAGTAGTGTTTTCATAGAAATCAATCCAGATAAAATGGAATAATAGATTTATACGTACTCGGAAAATATCACAAAAGGAACAAAATCAAACCCTTTAGCCTCGCAAAACATAAAACTTTGTTTGGCAACATTCATAACCGAACGAACATTACACTGATTCACGCGAATCAATCTTGTACCTAATCCTGAAATAGCAAAATATATCTCGCGAATGCCAATTTACGATCGGCGTATTCCCGTTAATTTCCTCTTTGAGTGGCCAACTTTGTACTAACTCGTTTAAAACTCCCATAGTGATGCGACTACGATGCTCGATTACAAATCGAGTAATTTAGTTCGAGTGACTGATGGAGTTGCGTTGATGTTTGTTTGTTTTAATCGCAGTGTCATAAGCGTGATACTACCTATGTTTTGAGAGTATGGTAGAATCCTTCAGTTCAGAAACCGTTAATATGCTCTTTGTATCATCTGTAAACGTTTTTTTTTTCTATATATATACAAATAAAATGCTTTTAATGATATAGCAAGCTAGTTTGTAATAGATCCTCAATCAATGAGTAATGTATGACCTGTATTTTTGCTGTAAAACAGTAATAATTATATCCAACGTATCTAAATTTACCTACTGTTTACATACATGAACATACTATCACGCCTGTGTTCCCCGAAGGGTTAGGCAGAGGTGTACTAAAGTACACCCACATTTCGCCGGTATGTTTAGGTCCCATGTAATAGGGGGCGAGCCTATTGCCATTAACTGGGCACAAATCAAAACTCTGAGTTGCTACTGGGAATTTCATAGAAAAACCCAATAACACTTTGCTCGACCTGGGGATCGAACCCAGGACCTCTAGCGTAGCAGTCGCGCTTCGGACCACTAGACTGTGTGCTGTGCCCGACAGGGTCCATAATTGATCCAATGTTTAACATACCTACCAACTAATGTACACATTATGGAATGCAATAAAGTATTGAGTATTGAGTATTGAGACTAATGAGGCAGGCTCCTACTGTTTAATCTGTAGAAAATTAAAGTAATGGCTTCATGTTTGGAAATCTACACATATTATACAAATAATAAACTCATAAAGCGTGACTACTACGCTGGAGATCCTGTGTTCGATTCCCAAATAGAAGAAAGTTTTATTGGGTCTTTCTATGAATTTCTCAGTAGCAGCTCTGAGTTCGAGTTTGTGATAAGTTAATGGCAATAGGCTCGCCTCCTATTACATGAGACCTAAACATACCGGCGGAGTATGTTTAGGTGTACATTAGTACACCTATCCCTTCGGAGAAAACAGCCGTAATGCTATTTTATCTACAAACATGAAATATACTGTTTACTGTTACAATATTAGCAAAACACCTTCAGTGTTGCTAGTTCAGATTTCAAATATTTGAAATGCATGTATCAAGTCACATGTTTACGTATTCAAAAGCTTGTAACACACAGGTATCACGTACCGTTGCAGATTATTATAGTTTCAAAAGAAATATTGCATGTCTCTGGAATATATGAAACACATTTCTGAAAGAAAAATTCTGCTAAGAATTCTTTGGTGAGAATTATTTAGGATCGTATTTTAGGTTGGTCCTTTCAAGCTTATTACTACTTGAATGGCAATTTCAAAGGAGATAATATTAGTGCTAACAATACAAACGCTGCATAGACAAATAGGTGAAAATAGAGAGTTTTTATAAAAATACAAACAAATACATACTTATAAAGAAGAATACGGTTGTACAAAAAACACAATAAAGTAACGGCAATTTTAAGGCAGGTTTGACAATTTTTGACATTACGTTTGAAAACTTTGAAAACTGTATGTTTTGTGACGTCATGTCTTTTCATATTCGGTTCCCATACTGTATAGATAAGTTTATATATAATGTACAAAAGTACCACATAATTAAATTTCTTGAAAATCTCATTTAAATGCTACACTGCAATCGCCTAATCCAGAATGTTACTTGATTGAACTTAACATTTTACAAGGGGACGTTAGAATAAAAAAAATAATTAACAAAAGCTTGTAAAATAACTTGTAACCAAAAATCACGACTGTAAGGCCTATGGAAAGATTTGGTTCTGATGTACACCAACAGTAGTATTTAACAAGACTTTGCGGCCAATGCCATTACACAGGCACAAATCTCCTTACAAATATCCTTTTATCGACCTTTGCATCAAAGTCAAGACACACGCTTGACAGCCGCGAGGAGTTGAAATTTGCTTAATATTTATTTACGCTCTTAGATTCGATACTCGATAGAACTTCAGCGGGCACTTCTCATCCCTAATAATTCATCTGTATTATAATAATGTAACGAAGCAAAATAACAACATAGCAGAAGGGCTGGAGTCAATGGGTTGATATAAATATAATTGTGACTGTACAAACAAATATAGATTTGCAGATGGTAATATGAAATTCGCTTCGGATAAAGAACATCTTTATTCTTTCGGATAAATAATGTTGTATGTAGGTAGAAGATATTAGAAAGATTGGGAATAAAAATAAAGTACCTACTAGTGAACCGCCCGCGCTTCGCATCGTGATACACAATTATTGTCATAATTATTTCAAAGAATTTACACAAAACCTTAAAAAATATTAATACATTTAAACCTTCCTCAGAAATCATTCTGCATGTTTCAATCATTCTTTCCTTTGAAAACCGCATGAAAATCCGTTGAGTAGTTTTTGAGTTTATCGCACGCATTATATGCATGCTTACCTACCTGAGCTATTTTCTCAGCGGCGTACGAAGTCTACCAATCCACAGTAGGCTAGCGTGGTTGACTATAGCCTAATCCATCATTATGAAAAGGACCCGAGACCAAAGGAGTTGCGGATGCATTGCCGAGCCTGGCCATCGTATTGTTTTATGTTGACTTGATTGCGTTTCTCTAGAGGCTTGTGTGATGGAAAACCTAGCTTATGCCAAATAAAATAAAAAAAATCCTATAGTTACGGGTATTATCACACGAAACGAAAGTAATTGCGCACTTCCATCAGTTTAAGCTATCAGAAATCGCACTTAGAATAAATTTTATAACATCCCAACAACAAATAAATACGACATCAATTCACCACGATAGCAACCACAAATCTAGTGGCTTCCAGCTTCTAAAATCCAGTCAACATGTGGCACAACATCAGTACAAAACATTCAAAACCGCAGGAAGTAATGGTACACCTGGACGCATCATTCATGAATATTGCATGAAATGTTTGGATGCAAGAAGCGACGATGCAAGCAAGCCTGAATAGGCGCAAAACGTTCATAAAGTTAAAACAAAAAGATTTGTCAATGTTAGAGTCCGGAAAAAGAAACCGTGATAAGCCTAGTGACTGACATCACTACACAAAGTCGCCTCGAGTTTGAATTTGACAAACACTATTTATTTATAATTTTATATAATTATCAGACTCCGAGCTGCTACTGAGAATTTCATAGAAAAACGCAATAACACTTTGCTCGACTTTGCTTTTACTTGGGGATCAAACCCAAGTCCTCTAGCGTAGCAGTCGCGATTGGGACCACTAGACTAACGAGGCAGTCTGGATTTGTGCCCGGTGAATGGCAATAGGCTCGCCCCCTATTACATGGGACCTAAACATACCGGCCAACTGTGGGTGTACTTTAAGTACACCTCTGCCTAACCCTTCGGGGAATACAGGCGTGATGGTATGGTATATAATTATCACTCGGTAAGATGGTAAATGAAATGTTTTTAATAAACCTGCATGCCTATGAGATTTTCTCGTAAACTAATGTTCATGTTCTATACCTGTAACGACATCTATTATGCTTCATAAGAAGTGAAGCGAATCCTACATCGCGTAAGCAAAATATACACGTCAAAAATGAATATGGTCATGATAAAGTGCATATGATAAGGTGAACCAATCAATATCCATGGTTTTGCCATATCCAATCCATCCAATTTCTTTCTAAGATCTGATATCCACCCTGTTGTGCGGGCAGCTGGACTAACTTCCAGACAATGTTATTCTGAATAACTTCCATACTGTCGTGTTTCACCCTTGCGTGAGAATTTTAAAGTGATAACACGTTATGTTAGTTTGTTTTGTTGTTTAGTGGCATTTGGAAATTATTGCCAGTTATTATGTCAGTGGATAGCATACCATCACGATTGTATTCCCGAAAGTTTATCTAGATAAGTAGACACATACGGCGTGTTACGTATTAGGGGCGAGCCTATTACCATTAACAGGGTGCATACCCAAACTCAAAGCTGCTGCTGACAAAAACAATAAATTGTAATCGAATTAACCGGACGACACAGGGTAAAATAAGAACAAACAATTTTTTTTTTTATATTATAATTGGACTAGCCGTTGCCGGCTATGATTTACTTACTATACATATATGGTATACGTATATGGCTCGGCTTCTAGGCGACGAAACAACATGAAACATATATGGCTCGACTTCTAGGCGGCGAATCAACATGAAACATACACAGCAATACAAGTGTGATACCGAATTCAAAATAGTGCAGTAGTTTTTGCGTGATTTATGTATAAAGATACAGACAGACAGCGACAAAAATTAAAAAAAAAATGCTTTGGCTTCTTTGGTTACTCATATAAAGTATCCCATATTAATTTTTCTTCAATATCTATCAGTTGATTTCATCAACTGAAGTTTGGCGAAACTGAATTTTATGTCCTACCAACACACTGTACAACACGCACACATTTACAGTGCCAACAGTTTCAGCCCCTGGAGGTTTCGCGTTAATTCACGCTACATTACCCGCCGGCGTCACCGCGCCGGCGTGTCACAGTGCAGTGAACGCATTGTATTGCGCCCACAATGGATGCGCGCGGTAATGGATTACTCCGCGATTGTGTTGTTTATTAATAGTTGTTACAGGTGTTTAGATAAAAATAATCTGAGGTTTATCTTAGATTTAAAAGTGGTTATTTCGACCAGCTGATATACAACGTATCATTATGATTCTGGCTACCTAACCATTTTGCACGTACTAGCCCTCTGAAGGACAGAAAAGGAATCCGCAACGAGATTACCTGACAGAGAACCAAAGTTACCGTCATAACGCACCGGATTACCAGGCTAAAATGGTAGTGGACTGGTCATATCTGTTGAAAAACCCGACAACTGTTGGGGTAGATGTGTTCTCGAGTGGAGATCACGACTCGGCAAACGTAGTGTAAGACGCCCTACGGCAAGATGGAGTGATGATTCGCAAAAGAATGCTGGCAGAAGCTGGATGCGAAAAGCAAAGGACAGGGTGAAATAGTTAACACTCATGGAGGCTTTACGTCTAGCAGTGGACTGATTTAGGCTGATGATGATAATGAACTGTCATCAGACCTTCGATACCCAATTTCTGGCCAATACCAATATCCTGAGAATAAATTAATAGGCATTTTGGCATTCTACTTCCATTAACAATAGTCATAGTATCGTACGACAACCAGGACCGATGGCTTTACGTAGTCTTTGAGGCTCAAATATGTCTCGATATACATACATTACACATTGTTCATGTCCATCCGTCATGTCTGCCTCCCATGGGGCTAGACAGAGACTATAGATTTGCACTTGCTATGATCCTGGCACACTACTTTCGCTTCATCAACATTCATTAATCTCTTCATGCATGACCGTTGGTTTAGGGTGCTTAGAACCTGTTTTAGGGTGCTCGAAACTTGGATTGTAGCCTGGACTGTCTCGATGTGTAGTTTTAAATTTATAATAATCATCATCTTATCAATCCATTTACTGTGCCATTGCTGGTAACGTCCCTCATAATAAGATAGATAGATAATATCAAAATAAGAGATTAGGGATAAGGCTATTCAAAGTCTTCGAGAACGGTTTCATCACGATGATTTCCTTCACCATTTACGTAACTAATTATTTACAGTAACAAAGCAAAGGTCTTCATTTTTAAAGCGATCGTCGTATTAGTCTTAAGGACACCACTCACCCTAAAATGCAACAACAACCTACAAGGAAATAAGTGACAAGATAACTAAATTTTATAAAGTATCAGTCCCTTACATCAATGAGACTTCAATTGAAAAAGGTATTTTTTTATCATCTATAGTAGGTACCTAACATTTGATAGCCCAATTCGTGATGAAGAGTTTAATAATTATGCTATTTAACATAACGCTATGTTCTTTAGGAGCGGGAAAATGTGGGTATAGCCGCGGGGCATAGCTATTTAAAGATAAGTTACAAAACATCCACAATGAACAAATTCTTCCCACAACATTGAACGTGGTATGAAAATATTTTTAATCAACTCGCAAATTGGCTTCAATTTTCACTTCATCCGATTAGTACTAATTATCTAATTCAAACGAGGTTAAAGACAAGATCAAAAGGAAGCCGCCCTTTATACTAACTTCAAAATAACTTTGTAAGTAAATTAAGTCGGCTGGAAAAGTGGGTAGTCATAATTGAAATAGAACAACATTTCTTTGTATGTTTACAAATTTTAATTACCTTTGAGATTGTGAGTTTACTTTTACTACATTTTCTAGAAAGATCAGCGTATGCAGCGTTTTCGCCGTGATTATTCCATTCCATAAAAAAGACTATCACCTCTTTTCCTTCTTTTTGAATAGATATAGAATCATAAAGAGATGAGAAAGATTTCGATGACAAAGAGATCACTGAGGTTTTTAATCTAACTGTAGTTATAGCTTAGTGATTATGACCATTAGATTGCTACGTCTAAGATATCGAGTTCAGCACATGCCTCTGACTATTGATATTATTAATAATTAAGCACTTAAACGGTAAAGGAAATCATCGTGAGTAGCCTACATGCTTGAGAGATTTTCTCGACGGCATGAGAAGTTTGCCAACCAACGCTAGGCCAGCGTGGTGGATTAGAAAGAAAATCATTTCTTTGCAATGTACAATACATACTAAAAAAAATGCCTAGATTACAGCCTAACAACTCTCATTCTGAGAGGAGACCCGTACTCAGTCATGGGACAATATAACGTGTTGATGTTGATCTTGTAAAATGAAAATGATTATGTTGAGGTACCTAAGTGACGTCTGCTCCAACTTTCCACAAAAGGACCCAACTTCATTAAAAACAGGCTAAAAAAGTTAGGTCCTCGACTATTAAGAATTAAAACCAAGATGAAACTTTTTCACGTCCATAACTCTTATTAGTTTTTATTTAACGACAAAGGAGTCCGTGTGGAAGGAACTACTGCGTTTTAATGAACTTCAAGTTACTTAATGTTTCAAAGAAAAAGTAGAATTCCTCGCTTTAATTGCCTCGGTATTTGCGTGGGGTTGTAAGGAATGTAGATGCTCCAGTGAATGCTGGTAAATACTAGAAAAGTATTTTATCACGTTGTACAAAAATCTATTGTAGGTAATTGAGAAATGTATAGACATGTGACATAACATAACATACCATCACGCCTGTATTCCCCGAAGGGTTAAGCAGAGGCGTACTATATGTACACCCACGGTTCACCGGTATGTTTAGGTCCCATGTAATAGGGGGCGAGCCTATTGTCATTAACCGGGCACAAATCCAGACTCCGAGCTGCAACTGAGAATTCAAAGAAAAACCCAATAACACTTTGCTCGACCTGGGGATCGAACCTAAGACCTAGCGTAGCAGTCGCGATGGGACCACTAGACTAATGAGGCAGTCTCAGAGACATGTGACATTTTGTTTATAATAATGTTTGAACTGCCTTATTATTCTAGTGGTCTTAAGCGTGACTGCTGCGCTAGTTTTGGGTTTTTCAGTGAATTTTTCAGTAGTAGATCGGAGTTTGGACTTGTCCCGGTGGCAATGCTCGCACCCCATAACGGGGGACCTAATCATACCTATGCGAACTATTAATATATCATTATTATTATATCATTTTTAAACTGAATTACATATTTATTACTTAGATAATCTCAATGTTAGTCTTACGCTGCTTATGTTCAAACACAATGTAAAAATTGTTCATGAATAAAGAATTGAATTGAATAGGTCTATTATGTCCTATAGTTCGCCGGTATGATTAGGTCTAATTTTTTTAGGATGAATTATAATTAACATACCAGGAGGTAAGGTAAGAAAAATAATTAAGGTAAAAATGATAATTTATCATTCTTACCTTAATTACTTTGACCCTTTGAGCTAAATATTTACGTTGTGCAGTAGGTGAGCGACTGCGTGATTTTATCCAAATTCATACCTCTCAAGGTATCAGGAACAAATTCGTAATCTATTACTGGTTATATATATCAGCCTGATATCGAGAGAAACCAAATCAAATCAGGACCAACATTTTTTTGAAATAATCCTAATGTTCGCTCTATAAACCCATTTAAATCTCTTTGATCCCTCTTTAAATCGGAATTCAGTGAATTAAAACAAAACTCGATTCTCTCGGCTTAGCAAAAACTCGACGCCACACGATGCAGTGTAGCTACTGTCAAAAACATGCTGTCTACGGAACCCGACCAACTGACAGTGCAGACAGCCAGTACGAAAATATTCATAAAACATTATGACGGCGCCGGCGCGGGAAGGGGCGACGCTCTTTTGTTTTTATTTTTGGTATTTTTAGAAAATAATATATTATAGACTTCCTTGTTAGTCTAGTGGTCCCAAGCGCGACTGCTACCAAGTCGAGCTAAGTGTTATTGAGATTTTCTATGAAATTCTCAGTAGCAGTTCGGAGTCTGGATTTGTGCTCGGTTAATAGCAATAGGCTCGCCCCCTATTACCTGGACCTAAACATACCGCAAAGAGTTGGTGTACATTGGTACACCTCTGCCTAATCCTTAGGGGAAAGCAGGCAACAACCCAAAACTAAAGATAAGTGAAAATAAAGAATCGTAATAAATATATAAATGTCTAGTAGTTTTTTACTTGTAAACTTTTCACATTGCTGCTCCTTATTTTTCTTGGAAAGTAAATGTTTGTGCACTTGCAAAGGGTCCCAAGTTGCTTGAGAACTGAAGTAACACTTGTAGCTGACATTTCTTCTGCTCGTTATTTAGTTACCCTCTTATTCATAAACGTTAATTAGCTAAAATACAGCTTTTTCTTATTCCCAAGTCGGCAAAAGGCAAACCCGGTCTTTGGATTTATGCCCGAATAATGGCAATGGGCTCGCCCCCTTTTCTTTAGGACTTAATTCTACCGTCACACTGTGGATGTACTTGTACAGATATACCTCTGCCAAACACTTGGAGGAATACAGGCGTGAGCTTTTTTATTATACTTGATTGAATGCGTTTGACTATCGTCTTACCTGATGAAAGAACCAACAATGTCACAAAAAAATTTCAACTTCATCAACTGACTGATATAGTCTAGTGGACCTAAACGCGACTGCTACGTTAGAGGTCTTGAACTCGAGTCCCAGGTCAAGCATAGTGTTATTGGGTTTCAGATCAAATAAAAAGTTAAGATGGGACTTTGCGAACAAAGAAGTGAGGTCAACAATTACACGCACACACGTATACCGAAACTACGCCTTATCTTGTCAGTCGAGCTTTCGATACCTCGATAGGTCGACTGACAAAGATAAGGCGTAGTTTCGGTATACGTGTGTGCGTGTAATTGTGTGTTGTACAACGTTAGGCGTAGTTTTAGCCGGCCTCACTTCTTTGTTCGCAAAGTTCCATCTTAACTTTTTATTTGATCTGAGGGTTTTTCAATGCAATTCTCAGTATCATTTTGGAGTTGGGATATGTGCCTTATGACATGGGAGGTAATCACACCTGCGAACTGTTCATGACCAGTGGGTTCTAGCTGTTACCTGACCCACCCTAGGCGGCGTCTAAGAGGGTCAGGTAACAGTGTACATTAAGTACGCCTCTGCCTAACCCTTCGAGGAATACAGGCTTGATGGTACGGTAACACATCAACAAAACCCCAAGACCTGAATACTAGAGTTATTAAAGTGATTTCAACTGGACTAACCAAGTATTAACAGTTACTCAATAGTGAGAGAACAGAATTGAAACCCAAAACCTCGACTAATCACATACTGAAGTAACCATTCAGTGTTCGTATAAACAAGGTTGGTCTTTAATTAACACAAATTCGTTCAAACAAAGGCTTCGTTCAATTACATACGCACAGTTCGAAGCTGAATAGGTTGCGTCTCCCTTAAAGTCCGTGAAAATATACTTAGGTTATGTTATGTTATAGCAGGATTTGACTGTTTAGAAATAGGTATGTGACGTACTGAAAATATAATGGTGACGTGGATCGTCATAATTTGGATTGAACTTAACTTTTTTTTTTGCTTAAGTACTTCAAGTTTTATCGAGAAAAGTCTGGTGCGTAATACTCGCAATGCAACGTGGCGCGAGTGTATGACAGGGTGTATGAATGTAGGAAGTTGTGTTTGTATGTATCTTAGGTACTAACTCATTGAATAATTTATGATTACAGGACATTAAGTTTGAACTTTTTTAATGATAAAGTAAGAAGGTCGAGTAGTGTTATTGAGATTTTCTATCTATCTCAGTAGCAACTCCGAAATCGGAGTGCGCCCGGTGATGGTAATAGGCTCGCACCCTTTTAAATGGGGTCCTAAACATACCTGCAAAATATGGGTGTATATTAAGTACACCTTCACCTAACCCTTCTACGAATACAGGCACGATGGTATGTTATAGCACCATCAAAGTATAACAATAGTGCTTGAACGCATTCTCTGGCAATCATGCAACGTAACACAAGTATGCATCCGGTCGTAACCTCCCGCACAGCGTGGTATTAGTCATCAACTGAGATATTACACCAACGGTACTATAAATTATACAACATGAGTAAATTAAGCCTATTACGCTGTAGAGGGCAACTCTAAATATGATTTGTGTATCGTCGTGTTTACAATGTTATTGTAAATATTGTTAAGTGTATTGAAATGGATACAGAATTATTTGGTTCACAAAACATGTTTGGAGGAGTTTATTTACTCGCTTGAATTGAATTATTATGTATATCTTCTGTGAAAAGGAATCGCGCTTGGAAAGGTTTCTCTTGCCACAGTGGGTGGAATATTGTATATAATTATGCGTAGAAAATATTATTCATAGTAATATTAAATAGATACTAGCTCATTAGTCTAGTGGTTGTTAGCGCTACTGCTACGTCAGAAGCCTTTTTTAAACGACTTCAAAAGGAGGATGTTATCAATTCAGATGGTTATATTTTTTCATGTATGTTCGGGCATAGCTCCGTCATATATAGGCAGGTTTGCACGTTTCTTTTTTGTAGCTCTGATTATCAGTTTCAGAGACAGACAACTCTTAAAAAAAAGGCAGAAATTCAACAATAAATCATATAGGCCAGCACGTCAAGTTACCACAAAACGTCAAATTTTCTCAGTTGATTTTGAACTTTATCTTCAACAATTTAAGTTTTATAATCATTCGGAGAAATTTGTCAGTTTTGTATACCTTGACCTGCTGGCGACTGTACGTCCTATATCCCACTTTCCAAACGCATTTCCCATAACCAGGTCGAGGTAGCCTTACCGGCTTTGTTTATTTTCGGGATAATGTCCCTTTCATGATCGCTTCCCAAAAATTAATTCAAATGCAAATAACGGCGTGAGATCTCCAGATTTTTCTTAGAAAAATAAATAGAAAAAAAATACGGTGATTCTTTAAAAATAGCAAGCACCCCAATAACAAACGAACTGCTTATAAATATTAAAATATTGAAATCCGTTCCATTATGCAGTCTAAACCGGGGAACAACAAAATATCCGGGCGTTGCTTGCTATGATAAACCGGTTTAATCTGGTTTGTACACGCCTTACTAAATATTGGATAGATTTGCCATGTAATCCGGATTTCTTATGGACTTCTGGGTATGCGCCTGAGTTATAATGATATTGTGTTAAAACTGATGGATAAGCATTGACTTTTGTTCAAAAATTAATAATGGGAATAAATTAAATTCTCTTAGTCTAAAATAAATTAGTCTAGTTACGGTTAAGTTAATCTTGCGTCCATTGATTTCTAAGGATGTTTTAGACTTTGAACAGCAGTGGTTACAGCTGTTGTCGGGATCTTGGCGAATGTCATACCTTGGCAATTAAGATTTTTTTATGGAATAACTCGGCAAACGAGTACGCTAGCCACCTGACGGTAAGTAATCATCGCCGCCCATGGACATGGAGATGTGTTGCCGAGCCTATTTAAGGAAAAGGAAGGGGAAGGAGAAAAGGGGAAGGAAGGGGACTGAGGGAGTAATTGGGACCCCGGCGCTCGACACTCACAGTACGAAATGCAACAGTATGTATACTGCTACTTGACGTCGATATTCTGTGGGAGGGCAGAACTTGTCCGGTCGTGCCGACCCATTCATGTAGACATGCCTGCGAGACACTAATACTACTAGATAAACGGCAGACGATCCATGGGGATATTCCGATTTTCAAAAAATGTAAGTACGTCTCGTGTACGTCGTATGTAGACAAGAAATATAACACAGTAAACTTAGTAACTTCTACTAAATAACATGCCATCATGCCACGTATCCTGGAAGGATTACTCAGAGACGTAAGACATGTTCACTCTGTAAGGTACAAATGATTTTAGTTCCCACGTAATAGAGGCCACCTAAATTGCATAAACCGGGCACAAATCAAAAATTAACCCCCTAATAAATTTTAATAATGGGAAAACCACTTTTGTGCTTCATTTAATAATTTTATATATTAAGAAGGTTAACGTCTTCGTCGCACTCCGTTCTGCTCACCATACTGGCTATATGGCCAGTTTTAAAGATACTACGACAAAGGTCACCTAATAAGATTTCTACAATACCCACCAAAAACCCTCTGTAACCAGTGAACTTACTTACAAACTCGGGGACTTCAAATTTGTCTCAATAACACTGTTAATAAGTTTCGCCTGTGTCAGTGTTGGCCTACGACAGCCGAAGCTTCGTTTACACGCTTCTAGTAATATCTAAAATTGAATTATCTAAAGAATAATACGCTACTTGCTGCTTGCATGGCATATAATGTAACATAACATTGCGTGGTAAAACTTACAAGTTAACTGTTGTATTTATATGAATATAAAATGTCCTATTATAGCTTTAAAGTGTTTTATTTTCTTTTCCCTATCAGAAAATATTACGTGTCAAAATAAGACAGAACACATTAGACGTACCTATCACATTTTTATGAATACGACGTTATAAAAAAAGACGTTATAAATGAATGTATATTGTTTAATCTGTCTCCACGGTTCGCTTGGAATCCAAAAGCGCCAAAATCCTTTTTGAGATAACAGATAGCCTATGTCTTTTCTCAGGATGCGATCTATCTTTTTGCCAGATTTCATCGAATCTGTTCAGTGTTTAAGGCATCAAGCATATAAGCAGACAAACAGACATAGACAGGCTAATATTTGTATTTGTAATTTTGGTTTTACAGCCAAACAGTTGATGTATTTCAAACAGCTTGACATCAAACTTGCACTCTCCAAAAGACTGGAACAATGTAAACGAGTCTTAAGGCAAGCCGGGCTTAAACTACGAGTGGTACATGTACAACTTCACGCGGCCCGATGTATGAAACTTGAACGATCCTAGTTGGTAAACTGTGAACTAAATGGAACTGACATTTAGGTTAGGATAATACACCCGCTGGCGCGATGGCGGATGAGAGGAGGTCAAAATATCGGGTCAGATAGTACAGGTGAAATAGGTCAAAATGTTGCATGGTTCATGAACTTACTTACTTGTGTTTCTATGTTCTTTCCGGCAGATTTATTTTATTTTATTGATTCTTTATGCACCATTGGCACAAAGGTGGTCTTAATGCCATTAGACATTTTCTGGCAGACAACCTTTAGGTGATGCACAGAGAAATAATACAGTAGTGCACTCGTAAATCAAAAAGAAATGATCGTCTTGCTTTGTGCGCATTTTTTTTTTGCGTAGGTTTTATGTAGCATATTCTAAGGTAAGAATCAACGACACCAACTATAATGTATTCACAACTGAGTACTTGAAGTTTTGTTAAAAGTCGTTATCATAGCAGATGGTATTATAAATTGCTTTTTTTTTTTTCAGAATCTCCTAGTGACCTTCTATAAATCTTTACTTCTATAAATCTTCTACTAATATTATAAAGAGCTAAAGAAGTAAAGGTGTGAGTTTGTGCATTTGTGAGGTTGTAGGGGGTAATCTCTGGATCTACTGAACCAATTTTGAAAATTCTTTCGCCAATAGAAAGCCACATTATTCCTGAGTGACATTGGCATACAAACTTATTTGAAAAACATTAGTGAATAATACTTTACAATATTTTATAGCGACTGCTACACGTCTTGGATTAGGTCTATAGGTCTTGGATTTGATGCCAAGGTCGAGCAGTGTTATTGGGTTTTACTATGAAATTTTCATCAGTAGTAGGGAGTTTGGATATGTGCCCGATAAATGGCACCAGGCCCGTCTCCATATACATGGGACCTAAAACATACCGGCGAACTGTGGGTGTACAGTAAGTACAACTCTGTCTAACCCTTCCGCGAATGCAGGCGTGATGGTATGTAATATTTTAAAGTCGCAATTTTTAACGATGTAGTACTTTTTCAATACTTTGGTAAGTCTTTTCCTATAGTTTTTCTTTCCTTTTAAATTTCTCGGGAAGGTTTTTTACCATCTTGAATACCTGCGGAGAAGTTCCAGCCGCTTGTTTTATGATGTTCCGAGTAGTTACGACGAGAAACAAAATAAGTACTTGTAAAATTTTGTACATAAAAATACATAAAGCGCTTTTGGTCTAGAATTTGTGTCTTAGTTCCTTTTAGTATCTAGGTAGTACTAAATAAACTTGTACCTGAATTGTTTCACATTTTATACTTCCATTTTGGGTTCCGGTCTGAAAAGTTCCACCCTCTTTTGATACTTAAAATTATTGCCAAATAATAAAAAATATGAGCTTTAATGCTTGTTTGTGGATCACTACAATCCAAAAGGTTTTTTTGAGAAAAAAGAAACCTTGATCTTTGTCTTTAAACATTTCTCCTTCCTCAAGATGCCTTGTCTCCTTGCCAAATTCTATCAAAATCTTGATAGCAGTTAAGGCATGAACACTTTACAAAGAAACAAACAGAGATAGTAACGCATTTCTACCTTGAACAGATTTCAGACAGTAACCTTTTTCCTTTTTAACTTCTTGTCGCCCATAAACCTAATTTAAGCAACACTAACGCCCTCTCATAGCAATTGAGGGCACTGCTCCATTAGCTGTCAATACTTTCAACGATTTAAAACCAAGAAGAAGACGCTTCCGTTAAAAAAAATCAGAACACAACTGGTGTTTCTGGCATCTATAGGCTCCGCTTACCATTAGACCTAAGCATAAATTATCAACGCATTACCATAAAAATCAGGCCTATCCTTAATAGCAATACTTTCACAATACACCTAACCCGCTATTAATAATCGGCTCTAACACTGCTGCAACTATACAGGTAAATTACAACATTGCCCGGGCAAAGTTATAGCTCCAATTAATAAATAGTTTTGCCCGGCTTGTGTAGCAACTAATATTGCAATATTGCTCCTACACTTTAAGTAGAAGGAGGTTCTTCCTTGCTAATTGAATATTGTTATATTGGATTTCAATTAATTCGACACGATTCCTGCAGTAGATGAGTGAACAGGGTGAGTGCCGTAGGTCGCGGGAATCGATTGATTCGAATCCCACTAAATTAATTTGGCTTGGGCATCGGACTTGCAATCATGTGGTTGCCGGTTCGAAACCCACCCATTGCACTACCGATGAGATCCCACTCGTAATACGAGCACTTAGCCTACACGAGGGGTTAACAAGAAATAAGAATACTAGTAATGTGCGACCCACATATCTAGTAATCTTTAAAAAGAAGTTATCAATACTACCTAAACTAATTCAATACAGCTCAAAAAATATTTGAACACACAAATCTCTGGAAGTAACAGTCAGTTTGGAAAAATATATTTTTTATGGTATTTTATGGTATGTTTTGCAAATCTATAGTAGATAGCTTATAGATTTGCAAAATATTACCATAAAAAAATATTTTTTTCAAAACTGACTGTTATTTCCAGAGATTTTTGTGTTCATCACGCATCGTTCTACGAACCTTAAGAGCGACACAAAGCGGGTGAAACCGCAGGCCACATCTAGTATATATAAAGCCGAAGAGTCTCTTTGTTTAAACATGCTTATCTCGAGAACAACCGATTGAACTTGAAAAAAACTTTATGCATTTGATAGCCTAACTCTTGAGGAAGGTTAGAGGCTATTTAAGATCAAACTACTATCGTTTGTACTAATTGTTTGTCACTAGCAAGTCATGCTGTGGACTCACAGTCTAAATGTTCGATAGATATTATTTTATAACTAAATTGTATAATGCTGTAACTCTGTTTTGTGTACAGTCGCCAGCAGGTCAAGGTATACAAAACTGTCAAATTTCTCCAAATGATTTTAAACCTTAAATTGTTGACGGTAAATTTCAAAATCAACTGAGAAAATTTGACATTTTGTGGTATCTCGATGTGCTGGCCGTACCTATAAATAAAATAAATAAAAAATAAATATCCTAAGGAGCGGGGGAAAGCCGGTTAAACTGCGGTCACACAACTATATTCTTATACATACTACTTAATTGGCGTAGTAACGTTTGGCCGTTTATTGTATCACGCGCTCAATACACCCTGCTGGTTCGCAACTCATCGTCAACCAGTATACAGTGGACTGTGAGCCTTAACAGTCCACTGTACGAAAGAACTTCAAAAGAAATTAAGAACATCAACGTCTATAAAGATCACAGGGATATTTTCTCTGATAAAAGTAAGAGAATTGTTGATGTTGAAAGTAAAACATCAAAGTACGAAGAACTCCAGGAATCATTTAACCGTCTTCAAGCTGATTTAACTAAAATTAAGGCAGAGTCTACCTCAAATGAACAACGATCCAGGCTGAACAATGTGGAGATTAAAGGAGTCCCTCTGAAGCAGGAAGAAAACTTGTTCTCCATAATCGATGCTATTGGCCGCAAAATAAATTACAGTGTTCCGAAATCACAAATCAACTATATCTCTAGGGTTCCCATTCATAATTCCAAGGAAAAAATGATTATTGTTAGCTTCCTGAATAGATACGTCAAGGAAGATTTTATAGCGGCAGCGCGAGCTGATAAAGAACTCTCTGCGTCGGACATAGGATTCCAGGGTACGTCGCATCGTGTCTACGTTAATGATCACTTGACTACGGACTACAAAAAAATATTAAATAAGGTTAAACTTATTGGTAAGGAAAAAAACTATGATTTTGTGTGGGTTAAACACTGTAAAATTCATATCCGTAAAAACTCGTACAGTAAAACTTTTATAATTAGAAACGAGTTAGATTTAAACAAAATCATCTAATTTGTTACATACACTTAATACTTGTCTTTGTTAATAATATTGTTTTGTTTATTTTTATTTTTGTCATAATAACCATTGGATCTTACAAAATGTTTTGCATCCCTGACTCACTAATGAGTCCGACACCTTTCTATTGTTCTCGTCTAAGCTTTAGAAATCGTTATCGCGCTGTTTACTCTAATCCTCTAACTCATAAAAATATATCTATCTCACTTGCACTTGTAGTAATTCTGCTTTGTACATTGACCTGTTGCTTGCTCTTGCGCACGTTTGCCTTTTTAAAGCTATATAACTTAAGCGCCGGTACTTGGAATATTTGTTGCTACCCCCTTTCCTGCTCATATTGCGATCTAAACTTTGATTTTTATTTAATTATTTGCACCGACATGTACACAAATGTTATTATTACTAATAATGGTTAACAATAATCATATACCAATTACTGTATTCTATCAGAATGTGCGTGGTTTAAGAACCAAATCGAATACGTTTTATAGACAAGTTTCATTGAATTCATACCATGTTATAGTGTTAACTGAGACATGGCTAATGGATGGTATTTCCAACTCCGAGTTTTTTGATAAACGATATGTAGTGTGGCGTCGAGACCGAGATTATGAATTAACTGGTCAGTCACGGGGCGGCGGAGTACTGATAGCAGTGCGCAGGGACTTATCAGCAACTTCACAAACTATTCTTTCTTCCTCAGCGGAGGATCTTTGGCTGCGACTACGTTTTAAAAAACCTAACTCACGCGAATATCTCAGTTTATATATGTGTGTAATTTATCTTTGTAGACAAAACAATGGTCCCTCATTCACATTGCAACTTTGTAACTTTTTAAATAAATTAAATCACTCTGTTATGCACAATGCTACTGATAAGTTCCTGATTCTCGGTGATTTCAACATGAGTGGAATTACGTGGGTGTCCTCCGATAGTGTAGCTTTTACTCCCGCCAATCTCACCGCTCACGACGAGTGTTTATTGGCGGATGATATGTGTACGCTTGGGCTTATGCAATATAATGGTGTGACGAATCGTTACGGTAAAACACTGGACTTAGTGTTTTCAAACATTCAACTTAGTGTGTCTGAGTGCACAGATTCTTTAGTACCCATTGATCCTTATCACCCATCACTGTTAATTAGCACTGATTTAATTGAAATTCCTTCTCTAGATAGTGCGCCGCGGCAGCGATTTATCTACAGCAAAGGTGACTTTCAGTCATTAAACAACGATATTTCGGCGATTAACTGGGAGCGTGAGTTTTCAAGCCGTTCGATTGATGATTCAGTCGAATACTTCAACAATTCGATTATTAATTTACAAATGAAATATATTCCCCACAAGATGACCCGTATTAGCACTTATCCTACATGGTATAACCCGGCCCTCATTAGACTGATTAAAGAAAAATTTAAATATCTAAAAAAATTCAAAACCTATGGAAATAAATCGGATGAACTAACTTTCAAACTTTTGCGCGAAAGGGCTAAGACTTTAGAACTAGCATGTTACAAAAAATATCTTACGCACACCGAAGAGTCAATAAAAAATAATCCAAAAAACTTTTGGAGTTTCGTCAAATCTCGCTACAATTCTAATTCCATGCCCAATACTTTAAAATATGATAGTAATCTACACTCCACCGGGGAATCTATTTGCGAGGCATTTTCTTCTTACTTCCATTCCACTTTTTTGAACCCTGCCCTTAGTAATCAGTCTGTTTCAACTGTCACTGGCAGCATGGTTTTGCCCAACCTTCCGTCTAATATCAGTCATATTGAGGTGAAAGTCGATGAAGTTTCCAAATTAATCAGCAAGCTAGATGCATCTAAAGGCTCTGGCCCAGATAACCTGTCTTCTAATCTTCTCATTGGTTGTGCCTCATCTATCGCTTATCCCATCTCACTTCTATTTAAAAAATCTTTATCCCAATGTGTGGTTCCCAGAATATGGAAGGCAGCGTTTATAACTCCTGTTCATAAAAGAGCTTGTAAAACTGAAATATCCAATTATAGACCAATATCCAAATTATGCATTATTGCTAAAGTCTTTGAAAGAATCATATATAATCAACTTTATGCTAGTCTATCACAATCGTTTAGTTCTTTTCAACATGGATTTTTGAAAGGCCGATCTGCAGTTTCTAACTTAGTCCTTCTAAATGACTTCATCACTGAGGCTATGGATGGTGGCGGGCAGGTGGATGTGGTTTACACCGATTATAGTAAAGCCTTCGACCGTATTGATCATAACACCTTAATCCTTAAACTAAGTGCCATGGGCATTCATGGAGACCTCCTCAGATGGTTTTCCTCCTATATAGAGAATAGATCGCAAGCTGTAGTTGTCAATAACTACGTATCTAGCTGGTATTCTGTCCCGAGCGGTGTTCCTCAAGGCTCATTGATTGGTCCTTTATTATTTATAATTTACGTAAATGACATCGAATCCTGTCTGCAAACATCCAAATTATTATGCTTTGCCGATGATATGAAGCTATTTACCACTATATCGTCACCGGAGGATGCAATTGCTCTTCAATCTGATCTGTGTCGTCTTGAAAACTACTGTCGCATAAATAAACTCGATCTGAATCCACTTAAATGCTCGGTTATCTCCTTCAGTAGAAAACGTGACATTACGGCTACTACCTACACCCTGGGTGGTCAACCCTTACCAAGGTGTACTACTACTCGTGACCTAGGAGTTCACCACGATAGTAAATTAATCTTTGATGAACATATCGATGCCATCGTCAAAAAGGCATCTAAATCACTAGGATTCATAATGCGTATCTCCAGGTGTTTTACAAAAGCGAAAACACTTAAAATTTTGTACTGTACTTATGTGCGTAGTCACCTGGAGTACGCATCGGAAATATGGAGTCCGCGATATCAAAAATATATTGATAGAATTGAGAGTGTCCAAAAACGATTCATTAAATACCTTTGCTACCATCAGCGGATTCCATATGATTCTGCCAATTACTTCCAGCTCTGTAGAAAATACCATCTATTGCCACTTCAAAATCGTAGAGAGATAGCGGATTATATATTTCTGTCCAAAATTATATCTAACCAAATTGACAGTCCCGAGCTTTTGGCGAAATTGGGCTTTAACGCCCCATCCAAATCGGTACGTTTTAACCCACCAATTCGGATACCTAATTGTTTATCTAACTATAGGCAAAATAGTTTTGTTGTAAGAGCAAGTAGAACCTTTAATAAATTGTGTAAGCAGCACGATCTTGATCCATTTGTTACTAGTGTGTCAATGGCAAGGCGATGCATAAGCGGAAAATTCTTTAATCAAGAATAATCTCCTGTTAGTATTGTTTCGTTTTCTAAGTATATATTTTTGCTCACATTTACATTAATAGCTATGCGATCGCTTAAAAGCGAAGGCTTGTAATTGGCTCATTGTTGCCCAAACTGTTTTTTATTCAAATTGTATTTAGCTGTTAGCTTTCCATGCTGTAATAAATAAATAAATAAATAAATAAACTGCTTCTGTTACTTCTGTTTGCTTGTCGTAAAAGTGAATGCAACAACGCTAGATGTTCTCGGTTCCATTCCTAGGTAAAGCTGTGTTCTTGGATTGCTGTAAAGAAAAAAGCTTTTATTCAGCCAACACCGAGACACTAAAAAAACATAATACTAAAATAAAAAAAAACCGGCCAAGTGCGAGTCGGACTCGCGCACGGAGGGTTCCGTGTCATTACGATTTATGACGTATTAAAAAAAACTACTTACTAGATCTCTTTCAAACCAATTTTCGTTGAAAGTTTACATGTACATCATATTTTTTTTTTAGTTTTATCATTCTCTTATTTTAGAAGTTACAGGGGGGGGGACACACATTTTACCACTTTGGAAGTGTCCCTCGCGCAACCTATTCAGTTTAGAAAAAAATGATATTAGAAACCTCAATATCACTTTTGAAGACCTGTCCATAGATACCTCACACGTAGGGGATTGATGAAAAAAAAAATTTGAGTTTCAGTTTTAAGTATGGGGAACCCCCAAATTTTTTTGTTTAAGGCTCAATGCGGCTCACAGAATACATCTACTTACCAAGTTTCAACAGCATAGCTCTTATAGTTTCAGAGAAAAAAATCTGTGACATATGGTAATCTCATGGCTGGACCAAAAGGAGTATAAGGACGCATGGAATTTAAGCATACCGGCGAACTATGGGGATCCTACAGTAATACACCTTTATCCACTCTTTGAGAGATACTCGCATGGTCCAATGTTATGACATTTTCTACTTGGCAAAATTTTGACCATAAATCTAAACGTGTTCAATAAAAAAAACATCATTAGTTTATATCATCCGTAGCTGTAAAAAAATTGAGCACCTCATTATACGCGGAAATTAGAAAATTTAAGTACATAGTTTGTTTGTTTTTAATTAATTGGACGAAGCCACGACACAACCACAGGAGTTCTTTCAAAGCCATATTCAATTAAAACCTTATTCAATATATTTTACGATAAAAAAGTTATTTCATTAATACAAATTGCTTTCAAATTAATATTTTCAAGTCTTTTTAATGGGACGTTCTCTTGTTTTTTTTTTAATGAGTTTTGGTGTACACACAGCTACAGGTCAACCTATACAATTCCAGTTTAAGCTGATCTCGCATTGTGTAGGCTTTCGATTTATTTATTTTATTTATTTATTTATTTATATTTAATTGAAACGGTTAATTAAAACCAATTACATTAATTAACATAGAAACAAGATAACACATGAACATAGACATATTATGACAAAAAAATTAAAACAAAAAATAAGTATTAACTAATAATTTAACATTAGGACGGAACAGTAGACACTCTCACTCACTCACTCGATACTATAAAAGGACAGCGAAAACTGATTTGTATAGCTCCATGTGTAGCGGTGCGTACTATAAGCTTTTAATTTAATTTTATAAGTGTGGGCTAACTTGACATCCGCATCCTGCCCCTCCCGTTATGCCTTCCTCATAATATGGAATGAACAAGGCCTTAGCCTGTACATAAGAACGGATTCTATCTTACTAAGAACTGGTTTACATTAGGTCGAGCCGACCTAACCTTCTGTTCACACTGTCCCGATAACTTAATAGTCATTCTGACGCTATTTATGTCGTTTTTATACTAATTCGTAAAATACTGATTGATGATGATAAAATAACAGTCCTAATTATTGTAAACAGCAAGATTCGACAACTCATAAACGACAAAACTGTCGGATGTGAACTAACTTATTGTTCTGAACCTATCGTCGATATTCAGAAATGATTCTTGACTTCATAATTATGTAGATTTTAGTATTGATTAGCTATTGCCTGCAGCTTTATTTCCAAAATATTTTTTTAAATAAAATGTCCGCAAGAAACCCTACGTCTTTCGTCAATCTATCTCTATAGCAAAATTGATCAAAATTGGTGCAGCAGTTATATATTATATACCTATGTAATGCCCTCTTGGTCACTGAAAATTTAGGCTTCTAGTTTTTTACACAAGGGTGTTACAAGGAGTCGAAAATACTCCGATTGGCTTCAAGAAAACGATGGCCGTGCTTTTTTTTTTTGCCCGACTTGGCGGGGGCACTGCCGTGCCCCCAAATCTTTATTGTCTGAACTCTGCTGATTCTATACAAACATAAGATTAAAGATAAACGAGACTAAACATCAATTTATCCTCCATTCTATGTAAAGACAAACTATAAACACCAAATAGATTTTACTAGAGAATGTTTATCGCATTTTTATTACTTTGTTCGACGTCGGGAATCGAACCCCGTTTACGGCCGCGCAATAAACTAAGGCGGACGAGCTTTTGTCGTTGTTAAAATGTAACTAAACGATGTTAAGCTGATGTGTCTAGGATAACATTTAGATTAGGTACCTATAAAAATTTGGCTGTATGAGAAATTTTCTGGCTTCGTTTCGTTAATGTTTGTGGGTTCTCGAGCGGTATATATCGATGTTCTTTACATCGACATATACCGCTCGAGAACCCACAAACATTTGAGACAATTTTTATTAAAAACATATTTAAATACGAGCTGCTACTGAGAATTTTATAGAAAAACCCAATAACACTGCTCAACCTGGGCATCGAAAACATGGCCTCTAGCGGAGCAGCGGTGCTTAGGACTACTACTTAGATTGCGTTCGATTCACAGGTAAGAGTAGGTTAATAGTTGCAAAGTGTGATTATGTTTTTCAAATAAATTCTCAGGACATAGGTAGTAGGTAAGATATTGAATCTGTTTCCCGCTACGAATAAGAGTATTATTTATTCGTAGGTTTCCCGCAAAAAAATATGCTCGCTCCTGGATCTAACTCAGCGTCAGCAATTCTTTAAATCACATGCTGATTAACTTTAGATATAAATTTATACACCCCTGTTTAACCATGGATACAAACATCTTGGAACTTACAGCGCCATCTATGATCGCAACGAGAACTAAAACTTGCGTCTACTATACCTATTATATTTTGTATGGGATTTTATATATCCTTCTAGTATTAATATCCACGACTTATCATTGCGGAGAATGGTATTTTTTTTTTTTTATTGGATAACTCGGCATACAATCAGGCGCCCACCTGATGGTAAGTAGTCATCGCCGCCCATGGCTATCTGCAATACCAACGGAGTTGCAGTTGCGTTGCCGAGCCTATTTCAGGAAAAGGGAGGGGAAGGAGAAAAGGAGAAGGAAGGGGATGAGGCAGGAATTGGGCCTCCGGAGCTCCACTGTCAGCGTGCGAAACGCAACAGTCATAGGACTACTTGACGTCGATATTACGAGTACTTCCCCAGTCGTGCCGACTCATTCATGCTGGCATGTAGACATGCAAGCGAGACACTACTACTAATTCATGTCCATCAAGCGCATTTTTCTGTTGATACATAAACCCTTATTCTTCCTGATTCAATAACTAATTGACCCTTCAATTGAAATAGCCTAACTAGTCGCCACAAATTACCTACCAAGTAGGCAAGTACACAAAACTTTGAATAAGATGGATCAATATTTCATGAACGCTGTATGCTGAAGTTTCACGACTGAATAAAGTTTCAGGTTCGATTAATAAGGGAATCAGGAACTTTGGGGCCCGTGATTGACGGCTCTCTAATTAGTGGGTACATATTCAGTTAGTAATTATAGTATTGAGATTAAAGTTATTTAAAGCGGCGGTAGTCTAATGGCTAGGGCTTCGGACTTGCGATCATGTGGTTGCCGGTTCGAACCCCACCCATTGACTACCGACGTGAACCCACTCGTAACACAAGCACTTAGCTTAGCACGAGGGGTTAACAAGAATACTAGTAATGTGTGACCCAAATTGCTAGTAAGCTTTTTTTTTAAAAAAAAAACATATTTGTACCGTATAACGTCCTTGGTAAGTGATCGGCTTCCGGGACCCATTCGAACCAGGGACCTAATATTTAGCAGTCGTGCTTGTAGTCACTAGACCATTGAGGTAGTCATGGACACGCCAGTGCATGCTATCACGGTATATCGCATATACTATGCACGATGGATGTGTTAATTCACGCCGACTTTTCAGTCAATCAGTACCTGCTTACATTATAAAAAACATTAAAGAGTTCCTCCTTTTAAATTTTGAAGTCGGTTAGTGTCCATAGACTTTCTTACCGGATTCTTCTTCGGATAGAATAACTCTATTCATCCGTGCAAGTATACTTATTACGCCTCCAGGTGAAGTGACGATTTGCGGAAGATAGCTGGCAGCAACTGGATGAAAATAACTGAAAATCGGGCTCTGTGGCGTTCACTTAAAGAGGCCTACGTCTAGCAGTGGACGAATACGGGCTGATGATGATGGTGATGATGATGAAGTACCTATACTTATATCTTGTCATAAACGCTTCCGGATCTGGAAACGATACTGCTAAGTAACAAAATCAATTTCCAAGAAAGAAAGAAATATAGATTGCGGGAGAAAAATTCGACACGCAGGCAGCGGTTTCGGTAGCTTAGTTGGCAAAGCATCCGGTGTACTTACTAAATGTATAACCCGGGATGCAGGTTCCGTCCCGCCCGAGGCTGAATATTTTTTTTCTCAAAAATTTAAATCTCTTTCAAAGTTACGATGGATTAGTCTTCTAGAACTTAACAACATTTCGTCTACAGAATAGTTTGGCACTAAGTGAATTGTTAATACAAAAAAATATTTTGAAGATATCTGTAAACTTCTTTGCTAATTTTGCAATTTAAACCTCTGTAGACTATATCTAAATCCGAACTAAAATTGTTAATTAACTTACATGCGAACGTTAAGTGTGACCGAATCGATCTTCCGAAACTTGATATAAATAGAATGAAAATCTGGACTTCGAAACATAACTCCAAGTTACTACTCGTATTTCACCGGTTAGTCCTTGTTGCGAAACTAAAGTATAACTTAGTAAGATATAAAAAGAGGCAAACACTTCCGTACTATATTTATCCCTAGCCACAATTTAAAGTTTGCTTGAGAGTTTAAGCTTTAAAAGAGTTAATAATCCGGTATAATAGTTAAGTTGTTTTTAATCTTACCCTCGGATTTTTAAAACTTACTTAATGTCGGAAAAAACCCGTCATCTGTGTAATCTTATTAAGTTTTAAATAGGCTGATTGTCATTTACTATTCTCGAATTTGAATAAATATTTTTTTATTTTAATAATATAGGTACTCAGGATAATGAATTATTCTACTAGGTATGACTTATATGTATTATAAAATACAATTTAATTACAAATTATGCAATAGGTATTTATTTAATCATAAAAAAATCACTATATAACAAACAAAATAATCATGACTTATGAGAATTAATTGTAGTGTCATTGGAATTATTTATTCATAAAAAATCACTTAAAGAGTAGTAGCACTTGAATGCCTAGCATCTCCTGGAGTTTTTGAAGACACGTAGGTAACTTTGTATGTCATCATCAATCTTTTACAGTGTTCCACTGCTGGGCATCGATCTCCACTCAAAATTAGAAGGATTAGGCTATAGTCTACCACACTGGTCGGAAAAATATCTGCTTAAAATTAAACTTTGCTAGTAATTTGTTTTATAACTGTGGAGCCTTGCAGAAAGCACTATTAGAAAATAAAATCTGTTTCTCAAACTTTAATAGTAATCAAATGATCCATTTATCTTTGCGATCGTAACTCATTTTCCGTGGTAAACTCCTTACTATATTTCCAACTTAACTTAAAAGCACAAACTACACAGCCAACCGGCTGTTGCCCAAACTCTTTGAACGTTGGCAACAAAAAAGGGGCGAACTACACATGTTATGAATAGATCTACTAGTGATGTCAATATTTATGGGAAAACTTTAAGTGCTTGTAAATGTCGACCCATGTCCGACTATGAAACTCTTCAACTTTCTTCTGGTATACTTTTTTTGTATTGTAGACTTAGGGAAACACAATTATAGCTGCTTTACTTAGGTTTAGGTCTTGAAAAATATTTACTCTTCAAATATAACTTTAAATAATGGTTCAGCTACACGATGAGTGATGTATGCGTGATGCGTGCCGAATAGAATTAGAATTTTCGTCTGTCTGTAGGTTTATAACCGCATCATTCAAAAACTACTGCACGAAATTGGATGAAGTTTACATAGTTGTATTGCTGGAGGAGCTGAGTTATACTCGTAGTTAGTAAATCCTTTTTGAGACATGCGAGAAACCAGTAACGGTAATTGCTAAAAAGATACGCCGGTTAGAAGATATAGGAATAACTTCGGAGTGCGTCTTAATTTTGAATAAGTCTTTTTATCATCCAAGGAGTGCCTTGTGTAAAGACAACTCACTTTTATCAAATTACAAAAGCATCACACTACACGTACAAAACACTGAACAAACTTCAAACAGCTTGAACGAAGCCAGCGGAGTTGAACATGGATTTCAAACTTGTAACCACAGTTATGATTTACGCTGCACACTACACATTTATGATACCCTGGTACCAAGCTATGTTACTGACTGACTTTGCAACCAACTCGGCAATTCCGATATACCAGGAATAGCAAAGTTAATAATTATAAGAGGAGTAACCGATAGTGGTCTTTCTACGTAAAACAATAATATCTACCATCATGCCTGTATTCCCGAAAGGGTTAGGCAGAGAAGTACCTAACTTTAGGCATACATTTGTACATGTAAACCTCTGTATCATAATATCATTGTATCTGTTCATGGACCCAAACAATTTTTCAGCGCCATCTACGATCGCAATAAGAACTAAAAAATGTTTCTGCAATGTTTTGTGTAAGATTGTACATATTTCATTTTAACCCACAGGTTTTCTTTGCGGAGAACGCCATTATTCCCCATAGAGGTAGACGGAGGTGTTCTTAATGTAAACAAACCCACAGTTTGGTATATTTGGGTCCCATATAATAAGGGGCGAGCCTATTTCCATTCACCAAACACATATCCAAACTCCGAATGGCTACTGAAAATTTCATAAAAAAGTCCAAAAACATTTTGCTCGACCTGGGAATCAAACGCAAGACCTCTAGCGTAGCAGTCATGCTTAAGACCACTAGACTAATAAGGCAGTCAGTGGCTTAAAAGCCGATGACTAGTTTCTGTTTAGGATATTGGTAGATTTGGTAGGTATTGAGCTATCCCAAGAATTGGAATTACTGCAGCCGGTTAGACTAGACGCTTTCACCAACATAGTTGGGAAAATGGTATGAATACTGTTAGGATGTTACTAGGTTTTAAGTCCATAGTGGTGGCTTTATAAAAAGTATTTTTTCTTTCTTCTCAGATCAAATAAAAGATAAAGATTAAGATGGAAGTTTGCGAACAAAGAAGTGAGGCCGGTTAAAACTACGCCTTGCCGTATACAAACACAATTATACGCACACTCACTTCTTTGTTCGCAAAGTTCCATCTTAACATTTTATTTGATCTGAGATATGCTTATGAAGACATAAATTTTCTTGAGTAGGTATGTAGTCCGGTGTACTTTACACCGGAGGGATGCAGGCTTGAATCCTACCTGAAATCGTATTTTTGTCAAAATATAAAATTTATATAGGTATTTAAGAATAATTATCATTCATTAATGCCAAAATATAATAAAAAATTACAAGTATATGTTTAGCTTTTTTATTGCTGTTTTAATTTTTCCGAGCCCACCATTTAAAAACCGAAAAAAGACAAGTAACATGTGCAAACAAATTCGCAGCCAAAAAATGCCACAAAATTAGATGCAAACAGTTTAAAACTAACACTTATACGCCCTAATTGGCAAAGATTACGCCCGTTTTAAAATATTCAACGAGAAAATTGCTCACATTAATGCCCACACAAATTGTACCGCAGTGCGGAATTAAATCCGCGAGTATCGCTAATTTGTATCAATTTAACATCACCCTCAGTTATATCGTGCGTTAATAAGCTTACATCGACGTTCGCTTCTGTTTTTTGTTGACAAAAACATGTTCGTAATTTGAAATTACTTTTTTTTACTGAGCTAGTATTTCATTCGTGGAATAACAAATTGGGACAGTCAGTTAACAAAGTTGTTCTTATTTTTATTTTTTTTATTTAGGCAGTACTTGTAACATAATTCAAAAATGGAGTAAATTCATAAAGTAATATTTATTTTAAACATTACATAATATGAGAATAATATACATATGTTTTTGTTAAAATAAAAGATATGAATGAGCTTATTTTACTGATAAATGTATCAGTAGTATGGCTTCTGAGTCTAATTTTCTCTTGCTAGGTATATTCCGAAAACTAAATAGAATAGAAATAAAAAGAATCTGAATAGAAAACAAATAAAATATTCTAGTCCTATTTGTATAAATTATATATTATATCTACATATTATAAGTGCACCGAAAATATAAACCATTTGGTCAGAAAATGGTCCAATGGTGAAATAAATTACTCCGTAGTAAATTAAAGTCTTAAAAAAAAATATACATAAGTGTATATTCGTATTGTTGAATCCCTTGACAGATAAAATGAAACCTTTATCTGACACGGCAAACAGACTCAAGATTTCATGCGGCACAATACGACCACTAGAACAATGAACAAAATTTGTCTCAATTGTAGTACCTAAAATGATAATTCTACATGTCTATCTTACACATGTCATATCATAAACCCGCCGGCTAAAATACTGACACAATTTCTCTCCCGCATAATTTTCGTCAACAAAGTTATCTATACAGAAAATTTGTAAAATTAATCATGAAACAGCGAATTTTGAAGTAGATGTCACATTGTGAACCCAGACAACTCAAGCACTCAGATAAATTAATGTGAGCTAGGTATCTCCGTTCATAATATACGTGTATTAAAAACATATGAGTGGACAAAGAGTAAGTGATTATGGCGCGCAGAGGGTGCGATAATTTTATGTTTTACTAGATGACCCGGCAAACGTTGTTCTGCCATATTAAAATCGCGATTAAAAAATTAGGGGAGGGACGTCGAAAAATACTTTTCAACCTATTCTCATATCTACCAAATATACAAAAAAAAACATTAAAATTGGTCGAGCTGTTTCGCGGGAGTGCGACCACAAACACAGTGACACGAGATTTTTCTATAATTAGAAGACTATCTGAGTAACAATACTGAAAATTGAATGATAACAATGAAACATCAAAGAGCGATGGAGACAATCCGTAATACGGAGATTCGTGAGAGTACCAAGTAGATCGACAAAATGACCACGAGAACGAAGTGGAAGTGCGCAAGTTACTTACGAAAATATTAGATGAGACCCCGAAAACCTACAATGAAGAATTTGGCGCAGAAGCGTCGGTAGGCAAAAAAAATTATAGTGCGATGTAGCAAAGGTGGCTAGAAAGGTTTGGATGAGAAAGGCCCAAGATCCTTTAAACTGGCCTGCTTGAGAATATACTTATATCCAGCATTGTTCCACCTTGCGAAGGACAGACTGAAGTTTTCCGAACTGACGGCCAACCTCCAGTAATTGGAGAGGCACTTCGAAGAACAAGAAGAGCAGCAGGTCGAAAAAGAAGAAGTAGAATTAAACATCCTCAAAAACAACCATTTTTTTTCCCCACTGCTGGTCACGTGAATCCTTTCAGAATGGAACAGATTAGGCTATAGTCCACAACGCTGGTACAACACAGATACACAAGTTGTCGAAAAAATCCCTCAGGCATACAGGTTTCCTTACAAACGAAGCAAGTCATAATTAAATAATTTCCTTAGCCTTGCATTCGATTTTGAGACCTACGACCTGGCAGACTATACAACTAAGCTGTCCTGGTTACTACATGAATCATAATTAAATAGCGACCCTTTATTTAAGTAGCGGATGACGAAAATACCAATAGGTATCCTAAACAGTCAATTTCATATCTAACTTCTGTTTAATTAAAAATGGATCAAAAACACTCCGCAAAACTTCACATTTACAATATTCCCAACCATTTGCTAATTGTTCAAAAAGTTTCCCCGCAACTGTCTGTATCATTTTACATTTTAATATCCCTCAAACATTTTCCTCTGCGTTTGGTTACTATTTAGCTTCATTGAATAGTTTAACTTTGAAAAGTTCAAATGAGTTCCGCGGAGGTAATAGTTTGAATATAAACATGTTTTATGCTCTTATTTATGTTGCTTGGGCAATGTTTGAATTTTGTTTAGCAACTCGTAACCTACCGCCTTATAATCAGGTCTTAAATCTATGACGGTTTCGGTGCAAAAAAGGGATAGTCTAATTCATTGTGTATAATGCTATTACTCTCTCGCATTGGAACATTGATGGATCTTACATGCCTAACTTATTTATTATGATTAATTATGCTTATTTTGATGATTTATTCGAGAATTTTGAATTATTCTTATTTTGTTTCAGGTATGTGAATGACGCCGAGAGGCAGTTGGCAGTGACTGCATCAAAAGAGGGTTCCGTCTAGCAGTGAACGAATTTGGGCGTGCCATCGTAAATAACCTGGGTAGTCAGGCAGTCACTCTCAATATACCACCACTCTAGATAAGTACACTCACAAACACTCTTCTATCGACGACATATTTGACGCAATTTGAGAACAAAATATAAACACATACCTACCTATATACACAACTAGTGGACCTGACAGACGAACTCCCGAACTGCCCGACATCGATCATTGCGCCATCTCTCGTATCCAGTTGTAAATCTAAGCCATCCAGGGACCCACTCAAACACACAAAATATCATCGAAATCAGAAGTTCATTGGCAAAGCGAACAGAAAAAAGAATATATAAAGATAAGCAAGTTCAGAAACGGCCATGTACTCGTATTTAATGTAAATGTTACCGGAAATGTATGAAATCAAGGAATTGTATACAAATCCTAGGAAATGTGTACAATTCCGATACTATTTAGGAAATGTATAAAATATTGTTTGAAAAACTATTTAATGCATAGATATCCTAGGAAATGTATAAATTTCCTGGGAATTGTATATAATTCCAATATCGCATTAGGAAATGTATAAAGTAAATGCTTTCTGTAATAAAACACGTTGTTAATAATATTTTTTATTATTATAGCACTTATTGAGACAATCGGGTAACAGTCATACCGTAAAATAATAATAATAGGCTTGTGTTTAAACGCCCCCCAAAAATGTACCTATTTTACTACCAATAAAATTCGAAACGTTCACCAAAATGGATAAATGGTCACCAAATTACGTTTCCTAAAATGTTATCAAATAAATCGAATTTTTCTTATTATTGACTGCCATAAAAATATATGGACGCCTTTAAAATTCACGAAATTAATAAAATAATAAATAATAAAATATGATAATATAGCCAAATAGTATAGGTAACTTACGGTATACTTCAGTAAAATGTTAGTTAAATAGGCCGAATTCAGTCCTGGCACGTCGCCGGCCGCTGCCGCGGCACACTGCCGTCGCAGTTCTAACCTAACCTAAACCCATATTAAAATCATCAGCTGGACAAAACAGTAATTTCAGTCTTACATTAAAGTAGTCTGTGTTCAAATTTGGTGACCATTTATCTATTTTGGGAAGCAAAAAGAATATTTGGTGCTTAGGTTAGGTTAGGTAGGCGTGTGCATGAGGGAGATGGTGTGCGGTGTTCCACAGGGTTCGGTCCTCGGGCCGCTCCTGTGGAACATCGGATATGATTGGGTGCTACGAGGGACGACGCCTCCGGGCGTCGACGTCGTCTGTTACGCGGACGACACGCTTGCGCTGGCCCGCGGGCAGACGTTCGGGGAGGCGGCCCATCTGTCGACGGCGGGCGTCGCACAAATAGTGGCGCGCATCCGCAGGCTGGGGCTGGAGGTGGCGTTGACGAAGACGGAGGCCCTTTGTTTTCACGGGCCCCGGAGGTCACCCCCACCTGGATCCCACATAGTCGTCGGTGGGGTCCGGATCGATGTGAAACCGCTTATGCGGTACCTGGGGCTCGTGTTGGATGGAAGGTGGACCTTCCACGCCCACTTTCAGCGCCTTGCACCCCGGCTGCTGGGTGCAGCCAGTGCTTTGGGGCGTCTGTTGCCGAATATCGGTGGCCCGAACGTCACCTGCAGGAGGCTCTACCTGGGGGTCATCCGGTCGATGGCCCTCTACGGAGCTCCTGTCTGGGCCATCGAGCTCACCAGTGTCGGCGCCGCACTATTGCGGCGCCCGCAGCGTACAATATCCATCCGTGTGATACGGGGATATCGCACCATATCGGCGGAGGCGGCATGCGCTCTTGCTGGGTCCCTCCCTTGGGACATAGATGCACGCATTCTGGCGTCGCTGTACACCTGGCGGAAGCGGGTGACGGAGCGCGGCGACATGCCCGCCCCGAGGGAGGTGGAACACCAGAGGGAGAGGCTGCACTCAGCGGCCGTGGAGGAGTGGAGGCAGCGCCTAGAGCACCCGGGCGCTGGCCTCCGAACCGCGGAGGCACTCAGACCGGTCCTGCCGGCATGGGTGGGCAGGTGTCATGGCGTGCTGACCTTCCGGCTGACACAGGTCTTGTCCGGACATGGATGCTTCGGCAAGTATCTGTGCCGCGTCGCCGGGAGGGAGCCGGACGCCCACTGCCATCACTGCAGCGACTGCCCTGAGGACACGGCGCAGCACACGCTCGAGCAGTGTGCAGCGTGGGCAGAGCGGCGCCGTGTCCTCATGGATACAATCGGACTGGACCTTGCGCTGCCGGCTGTAATATCTGCTATGGTCGGCGGCGCCGAAGCCTGGCAGGCGACGGTCGCCTTCTGCGAGGAGGTTCTCTCGCAGAAGGAAGAAGCAGAGAGGGTGAGGGAGAGTGCCTCCACCCTGCCGATCCGCGCCCGGCGCTCTCGCACCGGGCGTAGGAACAGGGCAGACAACGCCCTGTTCCAACCACCATAAAGGGCCACGGGCGGCGGGCTAGGGGAAGTCCGACCGCCCACTCACACGGCCCGAGCAGGCGACGCGGTTTGCAGTTTCCGCGCCCCGCTCAGCGGATCGGTGGAAGAAGGGGAGGGAGAACGTCTACGTCTCTTTCCCCTTACAACGCGTAGGGGGCCGCATAGGCGGCCCGCCACTGCCGGGTCTGCGGAGGAATGTCACAACGCTCCCGTATTCCCGGCACTGAAGTGGTGACGCGAAACGCCGAGGTTGGTTTTAGTCGGTAGATCGCTCTTTTCAGAGCGGAGTCCGACACACCCCATCGCTCCCATCCCATTACACATTTCCTAGGAAATGTGTAATGTGTAAGTATAATATAATTTATTTCACACATTTCCGTGCGATTTTAGGAATTACATACATTTCCTAGGAATTGTATACAATGACGGATTACATACATTTCCGTTAACATAAACAAGAATAAGTCTAGTCTCTAATATAAAGCGTATCTATTTCTTCAATTCCTGCTCCAAACTTAGAATAGTTCGATTTACCCCACCGATGCACCAAGCTCTTAGGCACTAAACGTCAAACTGTAACTGCCATAAATATTCAAATCTATGTATCTGGGTTTAAAACGGCAAAGTGTGGTGAAAGCAGCGTTGGCGCCGCGCCCACTCCCGCCACAGCCATTACGAGATTCTTTAATATTTTAATACTGTGCATTATGCATCGCATTTCAGCGCCAGACATTGTGACAGAGTTTAATCCCGACCAAATTGTTCAAACGCTTTCATTATGAACACTTTGTCTACGGATTATGCGGTCGAAAGTTGGAGTTGCACTGTGCTTCAACTGACATGGTAAAACTGATGTCAGAACTAGTTCTTCGGGTAGCTGAGTATTTTTTGTTTCCGCGGTCCGATTTTTTTTTTCAGTTCTTCTATAATCGCAGCTATACAACTGATGCACACTCGCGCAGTTTTCCAGTATATTTTTAGACATGATTATATTATAAGGGATTCCGTGCTGCTATCGAAAATTTCATATAAAAACCCAACGCCGCTCGACCTGGGATTTGAATCTATATTGCAGGCACGCTTACGACTACTAAACCAATGAGACAGTTACTTAATATATTTATCATAATCATATTTAATAATACTTATTTCAATGACCACTTACCAAAAGATTATGTAAATGGCTATAACAAAAGCCATAATTACGTCAGATTATATAAAAAATCGGCTCGCATTTACAAAGCGTTACCTAATCGGTGCAAAATTCTCCAATGCGAAAGCTCTTAAGGGAAAATACGATCCTTAAACATTGAGGCCTCTTAGAATTCAACTCATTTCGTGAGGAGGGCGTGAAAATAAGTAATTACAGCTTTCGAAACACGAAACCGTTTGGCAGACCAGCCCAAAACTCGATATTCGCAAATTAAATTAGTGAAGTAACTCGAGAAGTATCTAAAGTACCTACTCTCTGTACAGGTGTCTGAAGTTACTGGATAAAGTCAATATTGTTTTATTTAGTTCGAAAGGACCTCGCGTTGAACTAGTTAGGTATTCAAGGTGGGAGCCATTTGGTAATTTGATACTTGTATCAGCAGCAGCTGAATACTTATCGTATGAATTGAACTTAGATAGATATTAATCACAAGATTAGGTAAAACTAGGCCAGCGATGCTGAATTGGTAATTAATTTCAGAAATTCAGAGATGCGTAACTTGGGTGCAAAGTGATTTCGGTTATTCAGAGGTACGTAACTTGGGCGTAAAGTGATTTCGGAAATTCAGAGGTGCATACCTTGGGTACAAATGATTTCAGAAAATGAAATGAGCGTACCTTGGGTGCAAAGTGATTTCGGAAATTCTGAGGTGCGTTCCTAGAGTGTAAAGTGTTTTCGGAAATTCAAAGGTGCGTAACTAAGGTACCAAGTGATTTTGGAAAGTCATAGGTGCTTACTTTGGCTTCCAAGAAACCTTTGATCTGGCAGTCCATGCTCTTAATATTACACTATCGTATAATATCGGTGAACAGTCCGGTTGTTATACAAACACCTACGGCAATCCTTAGTGGTAATCAGTAATCCAAAAAACCTGACAACCATACACTTGTTGTCCTTCGAATATCGGAATTGCCCAGAAATTGGGTTGCAGAGGTCTGATGGCAGTAGTTTCGTGTTAAATACTATAATATATATTCAGCCTGATCTGGTTAGACTGGAAACAGATCCCATGATTAACATGGTTGAGAAAAACCCAGGAGTACGATTTACTATCACAGTGAAGAAACGTGATAATACTCCATACTCCTGACGGCGTGTGAAGATTTGTTCCCGGTTAAAGTTGAAAGATTTATGACATAGAAATTAAAACATATTGAAATATCGATGATCATGAGAAGTCGATAAGGTTCGACTTCTGCCTGAGGTCGTAGTTTGCTTTCACTTGAAAATTTATTATATTGAAATATGTTTTAGCTTTAGAAAAGTTTCCGCAATAATATATACCTACCCTTCAACGTTCATAGCGTTTTTACTAATTTTATTATAAGATGAAAGACTTTGTTCGCTTCCCATCAATTTATGTTACTTGTAACATCAGTTAATCATCCTTGTTTGTTTAGGTTGGTCACTTGTTTATTCGGTAACAAGCTGGATAAAATATTATGTGTAAATTCAACAGATTCTAGATGAATCTGTTGAATTTACACATAATATTTTATCCAATTAGTAATTTATAATTAGTAGTAAATTAATTAGTAATTTTGCCATACACCCCCTTAATATTAATAAACTATGTATGAAACCGTTTATTAGTAAAAGGTTTGGAATGGAAACAAAAAAAATTGCATGATTTTTCAGTTCCATAACAATAAATGAGGACTTGCTTATGATAGATAAGAAAAGATGATTTCCGTCATCTCTTCAATTCGTTTTACAGTTGCCTCGCTTTCAGCAATAATACCGCCAATTATTTAATTATTACCAATTACAACCACAAATACAAATCATTTATATCATCAAAGAGAAAATAAATTAAAATTGTTACGTAAAATGGCAAGTTCCAGTGGATGGGCCAGTTTTCGGACAATTAAAAAAAATCGAAGTATATATATATACTAGTGTACACTAGGAAAGCCTGTGTCGATATGGGTGATGAAATGGGAAGAATAATGAAACATAATCAAAATTATTTTAAGAAATATGTTTCAACATAATATCCTTGTTTTAAGTATATATCGAGACATATATCAAACCCCACACAGACTATTATGTACATTTTTTATTAATTTGGGTAATCTAAAAATAGCTACCACTTTTCTTTGGATATTTCCGCCACCTGCAGCGCATCGAATTGTAACGCCGATTTTTACTTAGGTACCTAAAAGCTAGCTTTGACTGTAAGCCGCTGTCATATTGAAGGCAAACTCTCGAAGTGCTCCTTTGACGGCTTATCCAAACACTACATCAGTCTGGTTCAACCACAGCCAACACTGACGATCAAGTTGATCGGATTTCTCCCAAAACCCGACTTTGTAATACTAGAATACACTTTGCTGGAACCTAATTGAAAATATTGAAATGAGCTGAATATACTTACTAATCAATATCGATAAAGATAAAAACTAAAATTTGGAAAGAAAAACGTAAAGAGAAGGAGACATGCACACCAGTGGCATAGACAGCGAGATGATAAAAGGTGCAGATAATGATGATGAAAATAAGGGGTATTAGTTGGAGTCTGCAATGGCAAAGGAGAATACCCACAAGTAAATTTCTAGGGGCTACAAATACGAAAAAAGTAAAACAGCGGCTATTTTGTAAATTTTAGTGGAAAGTTTTGTTTAGAAGTACTTGTTAGCCAACTAAACACACTGTTCCAATAAGACAGCGATGTTTCAGAGTAAACGATAATATCATCGAAGTAAACAATTTTTTAGATTTTTGTTGATATTTTCAAAACTGCCTAACCGATTTCGATAAAATTTAAACGGGACCACCTCTGAAGTATGACCTCCCAAACAAAAAAAAAACAATCAATAAAATCGGTCTACAATTGGAGGAGATATCGCGTAACAAACATACAAAAAAAAAAACATACAGACGAATTGAGAACCTCCTCCTTTTTGAAGTCGGTTGAAAAGAGACAAGCATAGGAACTTACATTAAGTTAAAGTGAGAAAGAACATACTGTGGCCCTAATTTCGCAATTCGCAGCTTGTGTAAAGGCATTAATGCATAAATGTCAAAATATTAACATCGTAATAACAAAAACAAGACATAATAACTGGGTTACCTCCTGTGGACAAAGATGGATGAACGTGATAAAAAATTTGAAGGAAGAAAAAACACAAAAGGTGCGTTTTTCAGCAACTTTTATTTCTTAAGAGAAAAGAGGGCTCTTGCAGGTGGGTGGGAATTTATTATCTCTTCTCACCGAGTGTCCCGGACGACGTAGATATATGGGAACTTTTACTAGAAACGGCATGCGTAGGTACTATGGAGTGAAACTCTTTGTCGAAAACTAGACTTCCAGGTAGTTAAAATATAGCAGTTTTCAAGTCACAAGTCAATAAAGTTGGTTTCATTGTCATCTGCATCGTTGCTTGAACCGTCACCATGCGTAAGACATTTTTTTTTTTATTTGGTAGATTTAATTCAATCTTATGAAGCGTTTTAGTTGCTGTTGCTGTTAAATTAGCGCTGAGTTTAGTATTTCGAACGTTTTTTATAATTATTATTATTAATTTCTCATGTCTTGCTACTTCTACTTTTAATTTTATAGTATACCTATCTATAGCTAATGCTCGCGGTTTTGCTCGCGTCCCAAAAGGATTTACTTACACTCAGCACAACTGTGAAAACTAGATCCAATTTGGTGCAGTAATTTTGCTTGATTCGTGTATAAATACACAGACAGACAGACAAAAATTCGAAAAATTGTTGTTTTGGCTTCTTCATATTAGTTTTTATTCAATATCTATATCGTACAGACATCGGCCTGTTACATTTGTTTTATATTTATTATTTATAGACAAAATTAAAACTGGCTCTTCCAGTGAGTCCTTAGCCATTGAAAAGATTTATGCAAATTAGTTAAACAGGTAACCCAAGCATAATAGAATGTTATTATGTTCTGTATCCTGTTGAGACATAATAGTATATATCTAGTATATGGTCATTTAAGGGGGCCAACACTGAATATTACAAAAAAAAAATAGGTCATTATTTTCGTGGTGAAATAGCTACTAAGAATTAAGAGTATTTTTCCTATAGATTTATGTGGAATAGATATAATCAATATAATATATCGATAATATATCAATGGTCACTCTGACGGAGCTTAATAAGGTTGTGTAACTAATTTGTCGAGCGAAGAAATAGCCTGAAACATTGATGATTTTAAAAAGCTAATGAAACCATTAGCTTTTTAAAATCATCAATGGAAATTTTAGCAGACATAAACATGTCCGCTAAAATTTCCTCTGGAGATATGCCATGTCCCAATTCAGTAATTGACAAATGATGACGACCTACAATTATTAGTTTAAAAAAAATACTTTATTTGAACCCAATATGTAGGTAGAGCTAATGTTGATTACATACCTACCGACCGCTCATTGGTCCATAAAATTCAAAATTGGCTCATTTGTGTTAGTCTGACTGCTATACTTGAGATTTTAAGTTCGATTCCAAACTCAAGACGTCGACCTAGAGAGAAATTCTAAGTAGCAGCTTGAAGTACGTATTTTGTTTATGGCCGGTTAATGGCAATAGGCTCACTCTTTATTAATTGGGAATAACATATCAGCGAACTATGAGTGTACATAATCACGCCTCTACTTTACCCTTCAGGAAATCAGACGTGATGGTATGTTATAATATAATCTAAGTGATTTTTACTTCACAACATAGGCGTTCTTGTTACAAAATGCAGCTGTTATTACAAAATCCATGCAGGCTTATTATTTTCTTATAAAAATTTAAATCGAATAAGTGCGCAAAAGATTGAAATTCTATTCAGAGTAGCTTCGAGCTTGATATAAATTGACTGCATGCCTAGAAAATAGATATTATAAGATGCTTTTATGTATAATATTAAGTAAATACTGGAGGATACATTTTCTTGAAAAAACTACGGCATCTGTGAGCACAATTTTGATTTAACTACAAATAGGCATGAAATATCGTACACTGACTTGTTAAGGTAGAAAAAATACATACATTTCATGCCGCTTTTTACCCCAATAACACTTTGCTCAACCTTAGAATCGAAAGCAAGACCTTTAGCGTAGCAGTCAACATTAGGACCATTAGGCTACTTAGGCAGTTTTAAATATTATTTAGTTTTTCCTTTTAAATATTACCACTTAATAATGTTTAGTTGGACATATTATTTTATTTTACAACAATGTATAGCCTAGAACCATCTTACTGTACTAGACAAATCAATCAACACCTCATTTCTGAAAATCTGATCAGTAGTTTTTGAGCTAGAATTAAACATCTGAAGCGTCGGTAGACTAATGGCTAGGGCGTCGGACTTGCGATCATATGGTTGCCGGTTCGAACCCCACCCATTGCACTACCGACGTGAACCCACTCGTAACACAAGCATAGCACGAGGGGTTAACAAGAATACTAGTAATGTGTGACCCACATTGCTAGAAAGCTTTCTTTAAAAAAATAATTAAAAAATCTGTATATAGACACACATACAAATATATAGACTGTTAAACTCATTACCCGTCCTTTTTGTAAGGCTCAAAGGCTCAGAGGTTTCATTTATGTTTTTCAAAGTTCATTTCGAACTGAACTACTGTTTTCACCTGCCTCACATCTTTTACGTAGGCGTTTGAACACAAGTACCCAAGCGTAGGTTGTTATTATAAATTTTAAAGGAGCCCCGTCTAAGAGCCTTCGGGCTCTAAAATAGTGAAATATTCTTTTCACTGTGAATATGTTTCTGAAAGTCTTTAAACAGATTCATACGACGAGGCTAGCAGAGTTATATAAAGATTAATTAACATACATAAAATACCATCACGCCTGTATTCCCCGAAGGCTTAGGCAGAGGTGCACTTAATGTACACCCACAGTTCGCCGGTATGTTTGGGTCCCATGTAATAGGGGGCGAGCCTATTGCCATTCACCGGGCACAAATCCAGACTCCGAGCTGCTACTGAGAATTTCATAGAAAAACTCAATAACACTTTGCTCGACCTGGGGATCGAACCCAAGACCTCTAGCGTAGCAGTCGCGATTGGGACCACTAGACCGACGAGGCAGTCAATCAAGTCAAAGATTAATTATTGTTTAATTTAATACCCTTGTATAATCTTCATCATCCGATCTTCTTTTAATCATCATCAACCCATTATTATTATCTCACGGGTCTCCTAACAGAATGAAAGAGCCGCTACGCTAGCCTACTGCGAGTTCAAACGCCGTCGAGAAAATCTCTCAGACCTGCAGGTTTCCTCAAGCCGTTTTCCTTCACTGTTTAAGCGCGTGATAATTAATTTATGAATACGCACATGTCTTCGAAAAGTCAGAAGTGCGTGCCTTGGATTTGATCTCAAGACCTTTGACTTGGCAGTCCAATAGTCATATCACTAGGCTATCACAAAACTATTTTTTTTTTAATAATTGGGGTTATATTCTAGTATAACCAAATGCGACTGAATACAGAAAGTTCTAGCAAGTTTTTTTAATTACTACATTACAAGGCTGTACGAAGAACTTTTAGCTTATTAAAACTTTAAAATTGGACCCTTAAAATTTGCAATTTCGCAGCATGTTTTCAATTACAACCTTTTGGAGGCAAAATTTGAGTCGTAAAAGTTACTATGGAATATATAAAAGGGATATTATTAGTAACATTCGTATAACATAGGTATATAACATACCATCACGGCTGTATTCCCTGAAGGGTTAGGCAGAAGAGTACCAATGTTCACCCACGCTTCGCCGGTATGTTTAGAGCTCATGTAATACGGGGCGAGCCTATTGCCATTAGCCGGACACAAATCAAGACTCCAAGCAGTTACAGAGATTTTCATAAAAAAACTCAATAACACTGCTTGACCTGGGAATCGAACCCAGCCTTTAGCGTACCCGTCGCGCTTGGAACTAACGAGGCAGTAACGTATAACTCGCAGTTATTTCATTTATTAGGTACGTGGTTTTTTTTATGTAAGTTCTATAAATCTTTTTACCATACCTATATTTTTACCTCTTTTTACCTTTACCTTTTACATAATTCGTAATGAAAACCCTCAAGGATCGCCGGCAGCCTGGGATGGTTTTGGTAACGCGTTTTGTCTGTGGATATTTTATCATTCTTAACCCATGTAGACCCCTCCGTGTCTCGGAGAACATAATTATAAAACCGTCGGTTTCAGTTGGCTTACGAACACCTCTGACAATCTTTAGTGGTGTTCAGAACCTCGCAAAGCCTTAAAACCAGTCTCTCCTTAACATACATATTGTCTCGCCTGTCTCCCATGGAGGTAGGCAGAGACTATGGATTTCCACTTGCCACGAGCCTGGCACACTACTTTCGCTTCATCTACATTCATTAATCTCTTCATGCATGACCTTCGGTTTAGGGTGCTCCGAACCTGGCCTTTTTTAAGAACATCCGCAATTTGGTTGCGGAACGTTCGCCGGGGTCGTCCCCTTCCAACTCGTCCATCCGCACTCGCCATATATACTTGTTTCGTCAATCTCCGTTCACCCATTCTCTCTATATGACCAAACCATCTTAACATACCTTTCTCAATCCTTGCTACTACATCCTCTTTCACTCCATCCTCCATACTCCATCCTCAGTCTCTCCTTAAGCTATCGGTATTTCCCAGGAATTGGGTTGCGATTGGGTTTGACGGCAGACTATTCACTTATAAAACTGGTATTCAGCAGCATTTCGAACTGGAAATTTTCTTCTTCTTGCAGCCCTCCAATGCTGGATGTCTCTTCATAAGCACGCCATCTCGAATGAACTTGGGCCTTTCGCATCCAATCCTTTCCAGAATGGAACACAGCATAATACAGGAAAAGGCTGATTTTATGACGAAGAAAACACCCTTTAAACCCTACTCACTTTATCATAGGAAAATACCAACAATATAATAATAATGTCAGTCCTTATCGCACTCGATATCGACATGTCATTTTCGAGTGGGCGCGAGTACATCCGCAATGCGTAAAAGTCATGTCGACATCGAAATTCAAAAGAGCTCTTTGTCGATCAATGATGTAAATGATAGATGATTTTCTGTTCGACGTAATACCGTGAAATTATTAAGCACTCTCGTCAGCAACATACGTCAGTTCCGGTTTGAATAATTGCCTTTATAGGGTCTTTTGGTGAATATTCAATTACTTACATAATTTTAAATGATTTCTCTTGAAAAAAAAACTGAATTCGCATCTGATCTTCTCTGAATAAATGAATCTTGAATCTGAATCGACGAATTGTTTTTAAATGTCAATTTTTCTGTGTTGTCCACGTATTAAATTTTTCCTACATTGGCATATATGCGGCAGTAGGTATACCTAGGTATACATAAATCTTCACGCGGAAATCAAATATGGGGAATTTGTAGCTAAAAGCCAGCGAAAGCTGTGAAAACTGCCTCATTAGTCTAGTGGTCGTTAGCGCGATTGCAACGCTAGAGATATTGTATGCGATTCCCAGGTCGAGCAAAATGTTATAGGGTTTTTCAATACAATTCTCAGTAGCAGCTCGGAATTTGGATATGTGCCCGGTAAATGCTCCCTAAACATACCGGCAAACTGTGGGTATACATTAACACCTCTGCCTAACTCTTCGGGGATTACAGACGTGATGGTATGTATGTAGCGTAATAGTGCTAGTAACCGGATTAATCACAACATTGATCTCATCTTTGAAAAAAATATGAGGCGAGACCCCACACTATGAAGAAGTCCAGCGACTCCTAGACGCATGACACAGTTTGGCTTGGTCTCTATGTGCAAGAGAAAGTTAGCTAAATGTTGTTTTAGTCGGTAGGTATATTATACACGTCCGACATACCCTGTCGCAACACCAGTCTCACCTTGTCTATCCATAAAAAAATCCGTGCTATAAAAAGGGTAAACATTGAAAAAAGTAAAACTTGTTCCATTTTTAACGTCGAAAAATGGCCCTTAAATGTTCATTTTATTTGGCAATCAAAAAATATTTCTACAGCACTATTCAATAAAACCAACGTGAAGTGGTGCACTGGAAATGCGGATACAGAATAAGGTACGGACTTAAAAATTGAAAACGAAAAAGCGCGTCGGCGCGATACGATTTTTATTCATTCGAACTTCAAATCCGGATGCTATAGTTGGCAGATCCGAAACATTGAAACGTCAGTTGATCTAACTCTTTGAATTGGAACTATTTTACGAGTAGCGTGAAGCTTAGGGGGGTTACTACAAAAATTGTACTACCAGGTTTTCCTGCTACCGAAATGACAGACGATTGGTGGATTTGAAGCAATCGACCACTAAAAAAAATTGTTGTCAGTCAAATAATGAAATATTAGTATATTTCATTACTTGACTGAAGATTCTAAGATTGATGTCGTGATTTCGTGTTGATCTGAAGTATTGTCCGATAAAAACGATTCTCTTAGTCGCCTTTCACACACATTCTTCAATTAGTTCGCGCCGGAAAGCGACTTGAAGTTAAAAAACTGGAATGAAATAGATAATTAAAATTGAAAAAAGATAGTATTTACATTTTAAACTATCTACCTAGGCATAACGTTATTCTGTATAGCTGTAAAATTACCTTTGTCAAAGGATAATTCTCGGTACCTACCTACATAAATGTGCCATTTGTAATAAAATTTTGAGAAACGGTATGTTCATAGAGTAATAAATATTTTTCATAGGACTAATTTTCTTTACTTTTCATATGAAAAAAGCCAGTAACTAATACCTATTAGGTTAGTTTAGCAACGTACGTTTTACGGAAATCTATCGCTCCACTACCACTGGACGACGATCGCAAAACTTCCAAAAAAATATTACATTCCGAGTGTCTATTCACTTGTGCAAATAGAATGACACGATTCCACGTATGTTTATAATAAACGTGGGTACACGTCAAAAGGTTGAGGGCACGCGATATTAACAGAAAACTCTGAATATTTTCCGCGGGATGGCATTTTAGTCCCGCGGCAATATTGAGAGCATGAAAACGCTCAAACCGAGTATTTTTTTTTATTTTGATGCATTTTATGTTTATATGTGTGAAGTAGGTTAATGGCTAGTTTGATTGTATATTTAAAAGTATTTGAGTTTGTTATTTGCATTTCTATATAGGTATTACTATCTTCTAAACGCGGGTTCATCTGTGTATTATAAAAGAAAGTCCAAGTTTCGTAATATTTGGCATCACAACAATGTTAATTAGTTATTTTAAATGTGTAGTTTATAACCAAAATTATTCAATGTCTGAATACTGTCGGTTGTTGTTGTTTAGTTAAGTACAGCAAGTCCAAAGATTTTTTGAAATGAATAATATTTTATTATTATCGTTTTTTTTAATATTAATAAACAATAAATTAATGTTAATTGTTGGTTAATGATATTTTTGATACATTATATTGATAGACTATATTGGAATGATAATTTGAATTGTTTAAAGTACCGACAATTATATACGAAATTGAGAATATATCAGAATTACGGAATATTTTGTATAATCATATATCAGGCTACTGGTTTTTGTCTAGTGTTGTCTGTCAGTCAGTAAGAGTTTGGTAAATAAAACAAATGATAAGGTACACACGGTTACACATCAAGCTACACATTCCCAGTATGTACTGGCCTCGTATTGTAAGTGTTTACAATGCGAGGTCAGTCGATACTGGTTTGTATAGCTTGATGTGTAGTCGTGCGTACCTAGGTACTTTGGGGAACGTAGCAGAGCGCCGGGTAATTATAAATAAAATATGTATTTAAACCATTAACTGTGGTTTATTCCATATTATTTGGTGGGCGAAACCCTAAGCAAAAACATATAGGTTACGTCGTCTTCTGACTGACGTCTCGAACAGTTCTACTTTTGAATTCAATAGATGATTGCTTATTGTTAATTAAAATCTTTATGGTTTCATTTTAAAGAGGTGTGATACTACGATCACCACAGTACTTAGAATGATTCATGAATAATACTCAAGCTGACTTTCTGTAATAGTTGGTTAATAAAATACTGGGTACTTCGTTACTAGGTGACTCGTAACATTGTTATTTATTGTAAGGTATGATACCTTACAAATATAAACAACAGTACTACCTACCCACTTAGCGAGAACCCCCAAGTAAAAATACAATTCAACGTTCAATTCATGAAAAATAACTCGACAGGTAGCAATATTAAGATAAGTTTCGTCCTTGAAATTAATAGCAGCTATTCAAATAGATTTTGGCAAATGACAACCGTTCTCCATAATTTTAATTGGGTTTTAATAAAAATAAAATATTATTTGTACAGTTGTCGCTTGTGGCCAAACGTTTGACGTAAATCAATAATTTAATGCAAGACGTTTATGTTACTTTACATACTGTCACGCCTGTATTTCCCAAAGGGTTAGGCAGTAGTGTACTTATTTTTAAAAGATGAAAAGAAAAGTATTATTAAGTAATGGGTTTTTCATGGAATTCTCAGCAGTTCGGAGTTAGATTTGTGCTCGAGTAATAGCAATATGCTAGCGTCCTATTACATGAGACCTTAACATATCGGCGAATTGAGGTACCGGCGAACCCCTGTCTAACCCTCCGGGAAATACAGGCGTGATTTTTATTTATTTATTAGGGACAAAAAACAGTTATACATTACAGAGTTACTAAATTACTAAGTTAGTGATGGTATGTTATGCAACGTTAATTTAAAAAAAACTATTAATAATTAATCAGCAAACCTCTGCCTCGCCGGGGAATACGAGAGCGATGGTATGTATAGTTATAAAAAAAAAACAATTTTTTAAATAAATTTCTTTGTACACACGGCTACCAATACAAAATCAGTTTAAGCGGATCTCGAATTGTATAGACTTCCCATATAATAAGAGGCCAGCGTAAACTGGATTTGTATAGCTTGATGTCTAGCCGTGCGTAATACTTATAACTGTGCGGGATATTTAAGTTGGTTTACTTTACTTAATGCGTATACCCAATAGATATTATCGAAACAAATTGATATAATGAATCAGGAACCTGGTTTCAATAACAAGGTCTGGGCTAGAAGTTCCAACAAAAGAGATTTAAAAGAAAACAACTATTTATATCAAAATATCATTTATTATATTCGGTCCAATCCTAACTTTTCATTCGTCACAAACAAGTGGTTAATCTGTGTCGGTAAAATTGAAGCCATCTGAAAATATTACAGATTATTTTATTTTGGGTCACATATTATTTTACGTTGTTTCGTAGTGGGTCTGATATCTATGCGTTTACTTACAATGAGCCGCTTCACAAACAAATCTAAGGAAAACCAGGAGAAGAAGTAGTGCTACTAGGAATTTTTGGTTCATCTGCAACAAAAGGCCTCCTTTAGTGTGGGTAGCTTTAAGTAGTAGTAGCATTGTAGTAGTAGTAGTAGTAGCAGTAGTAGTAGTAGCAGTAGTAGTAGTATTGTAGTAGTAGTAGCAGTAGTAGTATTGTATATAGTAGTAGCAGTAGTATTGTAGTAGTAGTAGTAGTATTGTGAAGTACTAGTATTATTGTATATAGTAGTAGTAGTATTGTAGTAGTAGTAGTAGTATTGTATATAAAGTAGTAGCAGTAGTATTGTATTAGAAGTAGTAGTAGTATTGTATATATAGTAGCAGCAGTAGTATTGTATATATAGTAATATTCGTAGATTTTAAGGCTACGGGTGGCCGTTGCCATTGACTATCGTGTGAGCTGCTTGCTCGTCTGCCATAGTTAATAGCCTAGGGAACGCGCAACTCCTTTGGTGTCCATGGGTGGCGATGACTACTTACCATCAGGTGGCTCATTTGCCGAATCGACCCATAAAACAACCTCGCCCCCTATTAAATGGAACCTATACATACTGGCATAATGTTGGTATTAATTAATAGGTAAACGCTTTACCCCTCAGAGAATATAGGCGTGATTTTACAATAATACACATTTGTCTAAAATTAAATCTAAGAACTTGTTTTAAGTTAATATTTCTGAGCAAGAACAATTCGAGCCTGCGTCCTTTAGTTTGGCACCTCACTCTTTAAACAACTGAGCTACTTCGGCTCATGATGTCGAATTTATCTTCCATTTTATCCAACCGCGTACAAAGCGAACAAACTGAATTTAGCTTAGGTCGTGGTAACATATAATAATAAATAAAAAAAAAAAACGGGGCTCCTCTCAGAGTGAAAGCGATTAGCCTATCAGGCTAGCCTACTGCGGGTTGGCAGACTTCACACGCCATCGATGAAAATCTATGAGAAATGTAGGCTTCCTCACGGTATTTTCCTTCACTGCTATTAAGTGAGTGGTAATTTATTATTAATGCGCACATTACGAAAAGTCAGAGATGCGTGCCTATATTATAACATATAACATGATTTTATTATTAAATGCCTGCCTCGTTAGTGTAGTGGTCCCAATCGCGACTGGTACGCTAGAGGTCTTGGGTTCGATCCCCAGGTCGAGCAAAGTGTTATTTGGGTTTTTCTATGAAATTCTCAGTAGCAGCTCGGAGTCTGGATTTGTGCCCGGTGAATGGCAATAGGCTCTCCCCCTATTACATGGGACCTAGAAATACCGGCGAACTGTGGGTGTACATTAAGTACACCTCTGCCTAACCCTAACTTCGGGGAATACAGGCGTGATGGTATGTTTATTATTTAGTTGTTCGTTTATAAAAAAGTTCACAACAATTTATATTAGAGAGTTTCTATAACTAATTTGACTGTTCCAAAGTAGGTTTAATGTTAAAGTCAAAGAAATATAAATTAATATTTTAAAAAAAATATAGTATCGCTTACCTTATTTTATTAAGAGACGTCTTGCTCAAAACGAGAACGGTTCACTCAAAATTCGAGAGAATAATGATGAGGATCAACAGTAGGTTTTATTATTACAAGTGAATTTTTATTTCGTTCAAAGAGAATATTTAATTTCATGTAAATACACGATATAGGTGCCAGTTGGACACGGCACGGTATTTTTTAAATGTATATTACACACCTCACGCCTATATTTTTCCAAAGGCAAGGTAGTGAGTCACTATAATAGTCCCACAATTCGCCAATACTTGTCACAGTCATGTAATAGTTTAAACCAGTTTATTATGAGAAAATCTTTAACCGTAAAGCAGCACAACTGATGAGTTCTGGACAAAAACCACGACAGTGTGGATGCCACAAATTACCAGAAGACATCGCGGAAAACCAAGAATGAGATGGCGAGATGAGCTTGACTCTTACTGCAAGGATTGGATGCTGAAGGCTCTCAACCGGGAAGAAGGAAAGGGAGGCCTTTGCCCTGCAGTGGGACGATCACGGCTGATCATAATAATAATTAACCGTAAAATGATTGAAGACTGAACAAATGAAGATATCAATATGGCTTCGATGAGACCATTGATGTTACGGGCATTCTGTACGTATATTTATATTACTATAGGTATACTTGTTTCCTTAGGGTCTGCCCTAACAGGCGTTGCACAAGGGGAGGGGGGGGGTTTCTAGGGTGGTCTATTAAGAAGACCAGTTCCCCCCTCTATGTAGTGATGGTAGCCACCGGGATGGTCTTCATCATCATCAACCCATTACATTGTCCCTCTGCTGGGCACGGGTCTCCTCTCAGAACGAGAGGGATTAGGCTATAGTCCACCACGCTATCCTACTGCGGGTTGGCAGACTTCACACGCCGTCAAAAAAATCTCTCAGGCGTGCAGGTTTCCTCACGATGTTTTTCTTCACCGTTTAAGCGCGTGATAATTATTTTTAATAATTCGATTGAACTCGAGACCTTTGACTTGGCAGTCCAATGGTCATATCACTAGGCTATTACTACAATGGGATGGTCTTAGTGGGTAAAAATCCCATACTGTCCGGTCTAATCCTTAAAGACCGATCGCCTTTGGAAGGTTATCCCCCGTAAACAAAATTAAAAGGTTCACCCGTTTGTCATTATAATATTACATAAAAAATGTTCCATGAGAAAAATAAAATCGCAGGAATTCGTAGGTCTATTAGAATAGATGAAATTCATACTATTCACGATATTGAGCGACACAGCTCTCTTAAATTAAATATTCAACCCTCCACTGCGATGCAAGCGTTCAAGAATAAAAAATGAAGACTCAAATATTTTTTTGCCATTTTAGGAATTTATTATAAGCTCTCTTATATTTAAGTTTATAGTATTATGAGTCGGAATAATGATGTTAGGGTTTAGTCGCTCAGTGAATATCGGAGATAAAATGACGGCTTATGGCTTGAGGAACCTCCCTTTCGATGGAGAGACATCACACTAGGTCTCTTTGCCTATACAAAGTCAGTCAGTTTTACATACATACATACATACACTCACGTCTTTTTCCCATAGGGGTAGGAAGAAACTACAGAACGCCATCTGCTACGATTCTTGCATACTTCTTTTGCTTCGTCCACATTCATACATCTTGTCATACACATGCGCCGGTTGCGGGTACTACGCACCTGACCTTTCTGAAGGATCTCACCAGTAAGGTCGTGGTATGTCTTTCTAGGGCGTCCCCTCCCGGCGACTCCACTGACATTCGCTTTATAAATCCCTTTCGTTAATTGCCTTTCATCCATTCTCTCGACATGTCCAAACCATCTCAGCATACCCCTTTCAATGCGTGTCACTATATCATTAGTCAGAGTTAAAGTCAGTTTTAGTATATGCGAAACACGAAACACGTGTCTAGTATTTTTAGGTAAAGAATCTATGTACAAAGTTTTAACACCCCTCGCCCTGCTGTGCGCTCCCGCCTAGAGCTGCTATGACCGGCAGTGACCTGTTTTGTGCGCGTAGAATTGCGGATAAGTACTTGGTATAGGTACCTAAAAGTTTTTGGAAAAAATATAACATGCTGTAAAAATGATTGGAATCGATTCAATTACTTATTCTGAACAAAATATATTCTGGTTTCGCATATAGTAAAAATAATGTTCAACTCTATAAAGTGTTACTAAACACAACGCATCAGGTATTCCATTCATATTCTCGTCAACACACGTACATAAAATGCAAAACAACTTTTTTCATTACGCAAAAAAGAACTCGTATGCTTAAATAAGTCAATTTCCCCGAAATTTGAAAGTAAAAGATTACAAAGGACTTTGAATTAAATTGTATTTACATAATTTAAGCAACGCAGGTGCTGCGACGATGTCTGAAAGGGTAAGAAAGTTACGTACACACGCGGTTGCCCCTTTTAATTCTGGGCTTCTGTCGAGAAGTTATTTTGGCAACGTTTGTACTTTGTAATTTTTTTGGCCAACCCTGTAAAATCTTATTACTCTCGGGGTTTGCACTTAAAAACAGATGTGTTGGTGATATTCAACAGACTTCAAAAAAGGAGAAAATTCTCAATTCGAGTGTGTTTTTGTTTTTTTTGCAGAGGAACTGAAGCGCTTTTACCAAAATAACACTCCAACGTTTAAATCTCCCATATTATTTACACAAAATACTAATGTACAATTAGTAGGTAGATATACCTTGCATAAGTATCGAATTTATAAAAAAACAAAAGCTCGTTAATAAACAGTATTTCTAACTCCAAATTTACGGGGAAATTGTACAAGATATTTCCGAAAAGATAAACTGTTTCAGAAGAATTATTTCTTGTTTCGAGATTTTCTCTTAGGACGTAAATATTTGTGAAAATAAATTATCCTTAAATATTTTACAGAAACCTTATCGTTTCTGGGGAGATTTCTATAGAATCTGCTATTTAATTAAACATCTTAGGCCCATGAAATCTGTGGTTTTGCTTTTAGATTGGTTTCTTACAGATCAGTAGAACAAGATTGGTTTATCTTCACATACAATTAAGCAATCCAGATGAATCTGTAGCCACAAAAAGACTAAGCGGTTGAACAAAGTGTCCGTACTTACAATAATAAACATTATTTATATAACAATAAAATAGCTTTTATAGCAACCCACAACACTACTCGCCAGGGACGAGTTACTCGCGGCCAGCGGCCATTACGCTATTGCCAATAACTGTCCCGAGAAGGTATTTAAGGCCGCGCGCCCGGCGCGCTCTCCCCAGTCCGCCGCCTATCCGTGTGCTGCGCACACGTGCCGTTGCGCCTACCTCCCGCGCCCGCGCTTACCACCGCGTACCTACTCTGTTATACGTTAAGATATTTCTAGGCTTTATTGTACTCACTTTTAAGTTCTTTTGTTTATAATATATTTTACTTTTTTTAACTTTAAACTCAGTGGTTTCTATTCTTTCCAAACACCCTGAACTCTCATTCTCATATGTGGCGCTCCAACGTTTTTTTTTCGTGTGACAGTTAGGACACGGTAGTAACATTCAGTTTTACAGTGAAATTTCATAATGCCAGTGACTAGTAGCAGAGCAGTCAGTTTAGAACGGAGGGAAGATGCTCCGCAAGCATTACCCGACCCCTCGCGCTCAAACTCTCCGACGCCGGCGCCCGCTCGACAAGATGGCGGCGACGCCGACGCGTCCTATTCTCCGTGCCCGGACGCGAACGCTACGTTTTCTGGGGAAAACGTGGCCACTATAATAGCATCCCTCCAACGCTCACAGACGGAAGCATTTAGGGAATTGCTATACTCCGTGTCACGCGCGAACGCTTCTACTACCCCAGAGTCGCTAGGACACCTAGGGCATAGTACCCTAGCCCGCTGTAAATCCACGTTTTCCGGCCGACCAAAGGAATCGGTCGAAGCATTTATCGATGCGATAGAGGCTTATAGCGAATGCGCGCAGGTGTCGGACTCCAACATTTTACGCGGACTGGCGTATTTATTTAAAGATGACGCGGCCACGTGGTGGCAAGGTATAAAGTATTCCGTGACATCATGGCGCCAAGCAAAGGAAAACCTGATAAGTGCCTACGGTGATCGCCGGCCGCCTCATCGAATATACATACAAATATTCGCATCACCACAACAAAACGAGAACACGGACGTCTTCGTGGCACGAGTTCGCGCTCTTTTAGCCAGATTACCAAAAGGTGATATTACCGAGTCGGCACAGGTCGATATGACGTACGGCCTCCTCCACAGTCGGATACGAAAAAGGCTGCGGAGAGAAGAGTGCAAGAACTTTCAAGAGCTCCTCCGTCTTGCACGTAATATTGAAGACTCGTTCGACGAGGTAAAGAATACGACGAGTGAAAGCCGAACGCAAGTTAATACGCGCCCGCCACCTACGTCGACGTCTCGTACACAATCCACCGCTCGCGCATCGACATCGTCGGATAGCGCGACCGCTCACGCGCCGGTCGCTAGGGCTCCGCCCGCCGCCGCTGCGGTGCCGCACCACTGCCGCCACGAAGAAGCAACGACCCACCTGCGCCTACTGTAAACGGTATGGACACACGAGGGACCAGTGTCGTAAGTTACAGAATCAAGGTGAGTCCCAATCCTGTAATAACTCTGCGGAAGTGCGTGATATCGGTGATAGTGATAAAAAACTTAGTGATCAAAATCAATCTTTCTATTGTGTTCAATCTCGTGAAATACATAAACAAAGTCAATGTTCATCGCCAATCGTTAAAACAAATTTATGTTTTTCATCGAAAAACATCGCGTCAGTAACAGACTCTAGTAATAATAATAATAAACAATGTACCCTGTTACGTAATTCAATAAATGGTGATGCATGCAATAATAATAATACACAGCTTATTCCAAATCAATCGACCCCGAAACTTTTTCAACAAAATAATAATTTTGTCCTTGAAAATTCGAGTAATTCGCAAGTTAATTGTAGTTATAATACATCTTGTTATCATTCCGGTGTTTCTTGTAATACTAATGATGTTAATGCATCCAACACCATGAACACCAATTTTCTGTGTTTTTCCGATTCAATTCGACGTGATAACAATGTTTACGATAGTAATTTTGTGAATTTTAATAATAATAACTGTGTGGTTGCCGAACATTTTCGCCCACGGCAAGATAATAATAACTTTCCCATTGAATCAATGTTGTGCTCAAATGTAAATAATGAGTTTCATTCCGTTTCGCAAAAATGTTCGGTTGACGAATGTAAACAAACCGATCGCCTAAAACAAACAGGCCCTATCCCACAATTTTCAAAAAATGTGTGTACTTATTTTAATGCTGAAATGCAAACTGGTCATAACCCACAAATTGAAAAAAATGTGTGTACCAATTTTATTGCTCAAAAGCAAACGGGTCATAACCCACATTTTTTTAAAAATGTATGTGTTGATTCCAGTAAGGAAAACTACTGTAACTCTGAATCTAGGAAAAATGATAATGTGTGTTTATATGAATATTGTGATAATAGTGTATGTAGTGGAGAAGTTTTATCTTGTAATAATTCTGCGAGACCCTCCATTGGTCGTGATTTACGCCCTATTTTTAAAATTAATATTTTGGGTTTTAATGGCACTGCCTTGATTGATACAGCTGCCAAACACTGCATTGCGGGTCATACGCTATATACTCTCCTTCTACGTCAAGGTCATCCCCTCAGCTCTTCCTCGCGCGAAGTTAAGCTTGCCGACGGTGTTATCCGTACTATGGATGTACTTACCACCACCCTAGAGGTGTGCTTAGAAACAACACGTATCACAATTCCTTTCCTTATTTTTCCGGATTCAACTAATAATGAGACCTTATTAGGTATTGATTTTATTACCACTGCTGGAGTAATTATTGATTTTCGCCAAGAAATTTGGTACTTCAGTGATAATAATTTAGTAAAATATAACTTGTGCTTCGAACCTACCTCACGTAGCGTGTCCTGCGCCTCTACAGATGTACTTAGGGATGACGAAGGTACTCACCTTAAACCAGTTGAGCGACAGGCGCTCGCTGACATCCTCACCAGGCACGCAAACGTCTTTAGAGCAGGGGGAGGCCCAACACCGTATGCGGAACACCGCATCGAAACAGGTGAGCATCCACCTATAGCGGTACCTCCCTACCGCCTCAATCCTTCGAAGAAAGAGCTGATGAAAGCTGAAATAGGTAAGATGTTACAAGAAGACATAATAGAAGAATGTGAATCGGCTTGGTGTTCACCAGCGCTGTTGGTGCCGAAGTCAAACGGCGGTATACGTTTTTGCGTCGATTACAGGCGCCTAAATGCAGTCACCAAGTCCGACACGTATCCGATGCCACTCATCGACGAGTTACTACAGAGCACAAAACGAGACTGCTACATGAGCACGCTGGACCTTCGATCTTCATACTGGCAAGTAAAAGTAAGGGAAACTGATAGGGACAAGACAGCTTTTATCTGTCCTTTAGGTACCTTCCGTTTTAAAAGGATGCCGTTTGGTCTTAAGAACGCGCCAGCGACCTTTCAGCGTCTCATCGATCGTCTTCGCTCCTGTTCTGCTCTGCAAGATGTAACTTTACTAGCTTATCTGGATGATCTGTTAGTGATATCACAAGGATACCAACAGCATCTGCAAGACCTCGAGGCAGTTTTCAGACGCCTGGCCGAGTTCAACCTCCACGTCAATAGGGAGAAGTGCGCTTTTGCTAGAGAAAGTGTTAAATACCTCGGCCACGTCATTACACAAGAAGGTGTTTCCACTGACCCAGGGAAGGCGAGTGCTGTACTCGAGATGAAGGAACCAGGGAGCTTAAAACACCTGAGAACCTTTCTACAAACATGTTCATGGTTCAGAAAGTTCATACCAAACTTTTCGAAAGTTGCCGAACCATTGACACGCTTGACTAAGAAGAGCCAAGTGTGGTCTTGGGGCTCAGAACAGACCCAAGCATTTAACGAGCTGAAGCGTCTATTGACCACAGCTCCGATTTTAGTACAAGCTGATTTTAGTCGTCCCTTCATTCTGCGTACGGACGCAAGTAACTACGCCTTAGGCGCAGTTTTATTACAGGGCGACGGCAATCAGGAAAGGCCGATTGAATACGCCAGCCGACTTCTAAACGCAGCTGAGCGCAATTACTCCACAACGGAGCGCGAAGCACTCGCTGTAGTGTGGGCAGTGGAACGATTTCGACCTTACCTAGACGGCCAACCTGTCCTAATTGGCAGTGATCACCAACCTCTCCGCTGGTTGCTCTCTCTCAAATCACCAGCTGGAAGATTAGTCCGTTGGGCTCTCAAGCTCCAGTCTTTTGATATCAAATTCCAGTATACCCCAGGAAAGGCGAACGTCGTGGCCGATACGCTGAGTAGACCGATCTGTTCTAGCGACTCTCGCGACAACTGCGGTATTTGCTCTGTCATTTGCGATCTGCCTACGAAGACACCTAGCCAGCTCCGCCTTGAACAACATGCGGATCCTGAGTTGGAAAAGATAGTTATAGAGCTTGAGGGACCTGATGATGTCGCAGCCCAAAGGTGGTTACACAGGGGTTTCCTCATGGACCAGGGTGTCCTGTACCGTCTCAATCCGGACTCCGAGAGTGAATCCCCTCAGTTAGTAATCCCTGCCGCCCAAGTCGCAGAGATTTTAAAGGAGTTGCATGACTCCTCAACAGCTGGCCACCCAGGTATCGACAGAACCTACCAGAAGGTAGCGCAAGTGTATTATTTCACAGGGATGCGGAGAATAATCACCGATTATGTCAAAGCCTGCATCCACTGCCAACGTTATAAGGCCAACAACGCCAAACCCCCAGGTTTACTCCAGACACCGGTTATGAATCAGCGTAACGAGGTGTTGGCAATCGATTTATTCGGTCCACTACCGGAAGGAGACCAGGGGGAGCGATGGGTCTTACTCGTTGAAGACACAGCCACCCGATGGACAGAGCTCTTTGCTCTCAAAGAAGCTACTGCAGAAGCCTGTGCCCAGATCCTAATTGAGGAATATTTGTTCGGTTTACCTCGCAGGATTATTTCGGATAACGGTGTCCAGTTTGTTTCAGCGGTGATGCGACAATGTATGTCAGTTCTGGACATCAAACAAAATTTTATCCCACTGTATCATCCACAAGCTAATCCTGCTGAGCGCAAGAACCGCGATTTAAAAGCTATGCTTGCACATCTCGTGGAAGACGACCATACTTCATGGCCAAAGAAGTTGCCGGTGATCCGCTTTGCCTTGAATAGCGCAAAATGTCGCACTACAGGTAGATCACCTGCTTATTTATCCTTCGGCCGAAGGAAGAGAAATGCGGTCTCCCACGGAGGTTGTTCACGACCTTCGTGCCATCATTGACAAAGAAAACTTTGTCCCACAAATAACTCCTTATCTCAGGACATTCCTGAAATCATTGTCAGCTGTTCGTGAACGCGTGGAACTCCAACAGGACAAGACCAAGCAGTACGCCGATGCATCACGCCGACCTTCTGATGTTTTCGAGGTAGGTGATTTGGTCATGCTTAAGTCGCACCTGTTGAGCAAGGGTTCCAAAGACCTCACATCCAAATTTTACCCACGCCGCGATGGACCTTATCAGATTAAACAAAAGGTTAGTCCAACAACTTACACCATCGCAAGCACAGAACACCCAGATATTGTTTTAGGGAAATATCACTCCCAGGACCTTACCCGTTACCAAGGTAGCAAGGAATCCATCCCAAATCCTGTCATTCCTAAGAGGAATCGCGGACGTCCAGCTAAGGCTGATAAAATCCCAATCCAAGAGCGAGGGCGTTCTCCAGGATTGGAGGGGGAGTATATAGCAACCCACAACACTACTCGCCAGGGACGAGTTACTCGCGGCCAGCGGCCATTACGCTATTGCCAATAACTGTCCCGAGAAGGTATTTAAGGCCGCGCGCCCGGCGCGCTCTCCCCAGTCCGCCGCCTATCCGTGTGCTGCGCACACGTGCCGTTGCGCCTACCTCCCGCGCCCGCGCTTACCACCGCGTACCTACTCTGTTATACGTTAAGATATTTCTAGGCTTTATTGTACTCACTTTTAAGTTCTTTTGTTTATAATATATTTTACTTTTTTTAACTTTAAACTCAGTGGTTTCTATTCTTTCCAAACACCCTGAACTCTCATTCTCATACTTTTTATTTTTCAGTGTAATAATAAGGTGATCAATAAGGTCGCATATGTTTAAATATTGATCAGATTACCATTGCTGGTACAGAAATACAACACAAGCACATCTTTAATAGGTACCTCTTATCATCATTTATCATTAAGGAACATAATAGTCAAGGTTAGCACTTTATTCAGCCCTTGTTAATCTAAAATTCGGACAATATACATCACGCCTGTATTCCCCGTAGGGTTAGGCAGAGGTGTACTAATTTCCTCGCTTCGCCGGTATGTTTAGGTCCCGTGTAATAGGGGGCCAGCCTATTGCCATTAACCGGGCACAAGTCCAGACTCCGAGCTGCTACTGAGAGTTTCATAAAAAAACCAATAACACTTTGCTCGACCTGAGGATCGAACTCAGGACCTCTAGCGTAGCAGCCGCTAGACTAATAAAGCCAAATAGATCCGAGATATAGAAAAATTATGTATGTATTTAATAATTTATTATCACTTGAGAATCATCATGAGGGAAAATGTGCATGCTTGAGTCATATTCGAAGACGCGCGGTGTGTCTGCCAACCCTGCAGTAGGCAAGCGTGGTGGTCTATCCGAACCTCTCATTTTGAAAGGAGTTCCGTGAACAGCAGTGGGAGACTCCAAAAAATTACATAAAACAAAAACTATCTAGCAACGGAACGTAAAAAATACTAGAAACTAAAGCACAAAGAAAATCGGATTGGAAGTCGAGCAACATTTTAATTTAACAAATGGCAAGTTGCGCCAAGTTGAGCGGCACAACGTATAAACATGGCGGGACGTTGTTTAGACAAAAGATAAAAGATAAGAGAAGGAACTTGTAAGCCGGTTGTTTCTCCGCGATAACGTTTTACGCAGCTCTCTCGCCGACCCAATATAAGTTTCCTGTTCTATCTCAACTGAGACAAGCGGCACTGCAAGCGGAAAGCGGACGATGATAGGTACTTGTCTAGATTAAATAGTTTTATATTTCTTTTAGCAATAGGCTTGACTAGTAGACCTACTCCGAAGCTTTAGCTGACAGACCGTACACTTTCCTTCCATAAAAGTGTGGGAAAGTGGGACGCGATGAAAGATTCTATTTTCAAATTTTAATTTCTCGACTTGCGTCGATTGTTAGTTAACAGTACAGACATCATACTAAAATTGTGAGTTTTTTTCGATTCAAAGATTCGACGTTTGATTTTCATAGTAGACTTCTTTTTTCCATAAATAAGTTCGCATAAGAGAGCGGTTTATACCTGGATCCAAACCGAAAATAAAAGAGGAGTAAGTCAGTCAGGGGCCTTGCTATAATTTTCTGTGTACGTCAACACATCAGGTTACTACAAAATGTCAAATTTTCTCAGTCGATTTTAAACCTAATCATCAAGGTTTTAAGGTTTAAAATAATTTGAAAAAAAAATGTCTGTTTTGTATAACTTGATGTGCTGGCGACTGTACTTCCTGAAGTCCAGTATTAGAAGGATAAGAGAGAGGATGTTAAAGTCAGGAGTTGATCAACACAAGCGGATTATGATGGATATGCATGTCTCCTTTTGGACAAAGCCTAGAGCATACCTATCAGCAAAATTTCTATTTAATCTACACTATCTCTGAATCCTTCCATTCATTTTTGTACCTCTAAAACAGTCTGGCTCTAATAAATAATTTAGATTCCTTCAGAAAGGACTGTTGTTGAAAAATAATATTATCGCAGCTGATCTCGCATTGATTGGCTTTTCATACAATAAAAGTTCAGCATAAACTGGATTTTTGTGTAGCTGTGCGATCAAACCATGATTGTGAGCGCTTAGCCTTATAGCAGGCTGTAGTGGACAAGAGGCAAAAGACTCTTTCGCTTCTTTCACGTTCATTTAGAAGGATTTCTTGTTGGTATTGATTTGTACAGAGTACAGGGTACACACTTCAAATTTTTTCTTAAGATAGGTAGGTAAATTTACGAGAAATAAGTTATAAAATGAAATGAGGAAATTAGTACAAGAACCAAAGTTGTCAACATAGCTCAAAAGATTAGCAAGCGTAAGCGTCCGCATAGCTCGTAGAACTGATGGCCGCTGATGCAAAAAGGTTCTCGAGTGGAGACCACGCACCGGAAAATACCTTGTGGGATAACCTCCAACGAGATGGACGGACGACCTTGTAAATTTTACTGGGTGTTGTTGGAGCGGCATATAAACGATCGTTGTGGAAGTTTATGGGGGAGACCTTCCTTCAGCAGTAGACCTCATTTAGATGATGTAATGTGATGATAAAGTATAAAAAAATGTGCGCCTAAGACCCACACAAAAAAGACTTATTCAGGTATGTTATTTAGCCGAAAAAAGGCTTTGAAAATGTAATTCTGTTGAAGTGCTTAGTTCCTCAAACTTCAATGCTTTGGTTCAAACATTGTTTAGTTTGAAACTTGCTTTAGTATAAGCTAATTTAAGAGTTAGTCCTTCCTCGTCCATGTATTGAAAATCACATTACTCGTATCAATCCGCCGCTTTCAATCTTCTTTAACAGTGTATCATTACCCTTAAACTCGTTACAACACATTATTCTCAAATCACTCGTTAATCTACGTGACATTTAAGTACAGCTTAACCAAGTTACGTAAATTACGACCCGCATGAAATGCGATCAAATGCGTCGAGTTTTAACGTTTGTTTCAAATGATTTAGTTCTAAAGAGCGATGCGCTCGGATTAAAATGTGTTTAAAAATAGAGTATATATTTATTATAGTGATTGTTTTATTTTATTTTATTTTATTAATATAGGAAAACTTACAGCTAATACAATAAAATATAAACAGTTGAATAAAGCGTTAGATGGCCAATTACAAGTTTTCACAAAAATACAGTATCTGTAAAATTTCAGTAACATGCAGACAGTGTAAGGTACTAGGGTAATTTAAATAATTATATAAAAAAAACATATGATAATACGGATGAGTCCGAAATTTCTAATACTATGAGTCAAAGAAGTTATTACATAGTGTATTTTTTAATTTAGATATACTAGTTGTAAATAAGTCAAGTTCAACTTTCCGACACTCCATGTTGAAAGAACGACATGCCCTAACAAGGTAGGAATTTTGTCTATAGGTGCTTTTAACTATAGGTACATGCAAGAGATGTGATCTACGTAAGAATGCTGATGGGACACGGAGCCCGATTTTGCTAACCAATTCCGGGACGTCTATAGATCCATTAATTACATTAAATAAAAAAGATATATCTGCAATTTTTCTTCTTTCATAGAGCGGAAGAATATGGAACTTTTTACAACGACTTTTATAATTAGGCAAGTATGTATTCGAGCGAAACTGGATGTACCTCAAAAATTTCTTCTGAACTCCCTCAAGGCGATTGATATAAACATTATAATTAGGATTCCAAATTTGTGAAGCATATTCAAGGTGGCTACGCACAAACGCACAATACAGGACTTTCATTGTTTTGACATTCCTGAAATCCGAGGAAATCCTAAAAATTAAACCCAATGCTTTATAAGCTCTATTAATCAAATTATCAATGTGAGTGTCAAAAAGAAGCTTAGAGTCAAATACAACCCCAAGATCCCTAATGACACTGACCCTGGCTATAGAGGAACCTAACAGCTTGTAATCATATTCAATGCGGCTCGGCTTACGCGTGAATGTACATATGGAACATTTGGAAACATTTAAATCCAATCTATTTGTGACACAGTAGTTTACGAATCGGTCCAGATCATCCTGCAGAAAGCGAGCGTCCTCTGTACATGCAACTCGTCTCAAAACTTTCATATCATCAGCATATAATATGATTTTAGAGTTTTGAAAACACGATGTGACGTCGTTTATGAAAGCATTAAATAATAGTGGTCCTAACAGGGATCCTTGAGGGACTCCCGAAGGAATCTGCACAGCTCTAGACGTATAACCATTAAGTACTACTGTTTGACATCTATTATGCACATATGATGAGAACCATCTGTACAAGTCGCCTCTGATGCCTATTATAAGAAGTTTACGCAATAGTAGAACGTGATCTATTCGATCAAAACACTTACTGAAGTCAGTATATATAACGTCGACTTGCCCACGCAAGGACATATATTCAGAGAGAAAATCACTGCAGACTACAAGATTGGATGTAGTGGAGCGACCCTTCAAGAATCCATGTTGATGTTCCGAGAAGCTTAATTTAAGAGAAGAAGAAAGCTGTTTGTGAACTATTTTCTCCATAACTTTCGCAAAAATGCAGAGTTTGGATATTGGTCTATAATTTTCCACGCAATCCTTAGCACCTTTTTTATGAATTGGTGTTATATATGCTGACTTCCAGATTGAGGGCACAACTCCTAATTGAAACGAGCGCTTCAATAAAATAGTTAATGGAACTGAAATGCACTTCGCACAATTTAATATAAAGGTTGGTGGTAAATCATCTGGGCCTGCCGATTTATTGGGATCTACTTGTTTCAACAACCTATACACTTCATCTTCGTGTACTACCACAGAGCAGATGTCAGCTGTGCATTCAGGCATAACGCTGGGATCCAAACTAAGTGACGAAGAAACATCATCACCGAAACTTCGTTCTTGAAAGTTAGAGTGGAAGTATTCCCCAAACATATTACAAATAGCTTCACCATTATTGGATACACTTACACCATATTTCATAACAGAGGGATAAGAATTATTTTGTTGTTTTGATTTGACATATTGCCAAAAAGCTCTGGGATTTCCAGAAATGGCTGATTCAATGTTTGATATATATTTATCAAACATCTCCGTCTCCAGGACTTTGGCTCGTTGACGCAATGTGACAAAGGATTGATGATCAGAAAGATTTCCATACTTCATAAACTTAGAATGATATTTAGCTTTTTCTTTTATAATTTTAACTAATGGACTTTTGAACCAGGGTGGATATTTACTTCGTGGATGAACTGTTTTAGTTGGTATATAAGCATTTTGAAGCATGTTGATAGTATCGTAGAAAAACTTGACTGAATCCTCAAAGGGTCTGCTGTTTAGCTCCATTGACCAATCGACTTTGTTCATTTCATCAATTATTGCAGCATAATTCGCACGCGCATACAAGCGCTTATCTTGCAAGCAAGAATGCAGTTGATGAAGTTGAACAAAGTTAGCAGAAATACAGAGTGCCCTATGGTGTTGGTCTTCCTGCACCAAGGGATCCAGGGTGCAGGTGACGGCAACTTCACTATTAGACAACACAAGGTCAAGTATCCTATTGTTAATATTTGGAAAAGAATTGTATTGTAGTAAATTACATGCAGTGAGATTATCACAAAAGCTTGTCTGTATATGACCATGTAAATTTACGGGATACAAGTGATCTCCGTCACCCGAGGCATGCCAGTCTATATTTGGTTGATTAAAGTCGCCTAAAATTATGAATTTGTCTGCAGGGTGTTTCAAATAAATATTAGTTAAATTCAGAGAAAAAATATTTAACTGACCCATAAGAGAATTTCCAGAATGTTGATTGCATATATAAACAACACCTAAATGCATTTTATAAGTTATTCTGGGTTTCGATCGATGCAAATTAAGCGTTACCCACATATCTTCAGCAGACGAACACCATTCATTGCGAACGTCGGCGACAAGTTCCCGACGCACGGCTATTAGGACGCCCCCACCCATAGATTGAGAAGTTTGCCTGTAATTTCGATCCCGTCTCCAAACAAGATATCTATCGTCAAACAGTTCATTATTTGATATGCCGTCAATAAGCCAAGTTTCCGTCAAACAAATTACGTCAAAACAATTAATACACACGTTTCTATAAAAAGCAGATGTTTTTGTCCGTAGCCCTCGAACATTTTGGTAGTAAATACTAATAGGAGCCATGATAATTAATAATTAGCATTAGGATTACAAATAGAAATATAAAAGGCACATCGCGATCCGATCGAAAACAATAACTACATGGAATAAAAGTCAGTATAGCAATTTTATGACAAAAGAAAAATAAAATACTACCTACGTAATGCAAAACGTGATCTAGTGAGTAAGCGTAGCAAGTCATTCTTGCGGAAGAAATATATTTAATGTATACAGAAAAAAGAAAAAATAAGTGTAAGCAGATTACATCTCTAATTGTAAACGCATAATGTTTAAAATCGCAATAACAAATGTCTAATGAATTGACTACACAAACAAAAGGCGGGCGAGAAAGGAATGTGTAGAAAAAAATATGGTACCTGTTTCTCAACATTAATGATGTTGCAATAAACCATGGCATATAAAGAAATAGATTTGCTTTGTATATTAAAAAAACCTCTTTAAGTCTTGATCTGTCTTGATGTGAAATTTTGGTGAAGCCTGGTTCTTACGTAAAAAAATTTTACAACCTCTAACCCAAACAAACTCATAGCCGCGTTCTTTAGCTAAAATCTTTGTTTTATTGAGTAAAGATTTGTTGTCTAACGTAAGGTGGTCGTTGACATAAATCTTTCCGTCACCTTGAAGTCCCAGATCACCAGCATTTAATTTTTTGAAGTTTCTTGCGGCAGCGACGAAGTCATTTTTTAGGTAACTATTATGCACTGAACATATTATTGTTTTACTGAGGTTGTCACTTCTCATGGGTATTCTAGCTACATAGTTTATTTGTTCCTTATCAATGGGACAGTTAATTTTATCACCTATCTTGGCCATGATATTGAATAGATTTTCGGAGTTAGATGCAGGTACACCCTTAATCTCGATATTATTCATCCTGGATCTCTGTTCATTCTCGCGGCACTGAAGCTCCAGACTCCTAAAGCGCTCATGCAGAATGGAAATGTCATCTTTAGATTTTTTTAGTCCCTCAATATCCTGCTCCAAGCTCGACACTTTCTCTGTTAGGTCTCTTACTGAGCCGTGTACAAATTCAATGGAGTGCTTCATGTCTGCAATAGAAGATTTAACATCCGAAAATTCAGCTTTTAGAGATTTGAGCTCCGTTAACTCATTGTTGATTGCCTTCAAATTCTCCATTATTGCCGGTAACGACTCAAGTTGAGAAGACAATCGCTTCAGCTCCAATAGTACGCTGTCCATGTCCGCTGATGTCGTCTTAGTGGTACACGGGCGGGGGCTGATTGCAAGAGCCTTACACGTGCTGCACTTCCAAGTAAGTTTGCGATCACCTAATTTTCTCCAGCCGCCTTCAGTTATTCCAGCGCACGGAAAGTCAAACTTACAATCACAAGCAGCACACGTCGCCCCATCATAGGCTTCAGATTCACACCTCTTACAGGTAAACATTATTGCCGTGTTTAATTAGAAAGATTGAGAAACTCAGACTCAGGCAATACGAGGAGCGTAGTAATGCGTGCGCACGGTTCACTGGCTACCGTCAACTGCGTCTTTTATCTAAGACAGACACGATGGACAAAAAAAATCCATTATTGTACTTAAAGTTAATTATTATTAGACAGTATTTTTAGCGGGAACCCCGCTAAAAAATAAAAAGTAGGGAATATCAGTTTACCTATAGTCGTTCATCACTTATATTGCGTCATATAAAATATCATCACGCATGTATTCCCCGAAAGGTTAAACGAAGGCGTACTACTGTTACCCAAAATTCACCGCAACCGTATTTTAGGACCCATGTAATGAGGCATAACCTATATAAGAGCTGCTACAGACAATTTCATAGAAAAACCACTTGACTTGTGAATCCAACCACGGATCTCTAGTGGAGCAGTCACGCTTACGAGTAATGAGGCAGTATATTATACATTTACATCAAGCAAAACTAAATACTTACAAAACACATTTCCATCAACACCGAACAACAAACTAGTTTGCACCAAATATGCATCAAGTAATCCTAGATTCCCGAAATCCGGAACACTTAACACAAAAGCAACATGGCAAGCGAGCGAGTTTAATATATATATATACGTTACAGTAACTCAGTTCTGGTATCCCATGATCCGGCGAAGATTATGCAAGTTTGCAAATAGTTGACGGGCTCTGCACTTAGCCGGTAACTTTGAGTAATTGAAAACTGTCCAAGTTTAGCGGCCTTGTGACCCGAACACTTGAGTGCATTCACAAATATTGAACCTAACTCGTTTGAATTGTAGATGTGCAGTTTTGTGTGGCCCGAAGTGGATTAATTTAATTTTAAATAATTTTGAATTTTATGTAGAAAATTTAACACTAACAGAACCGCTAATACAAAACGAGGCAAATAATGCATAACTGAAAAATAAAATATGAACAACATTTTAATATCAATATAAAAAATCGTGTTTACAATGGTATACATAAAATACAGTATGAAATTGAGCAATATAAGTAATATCTAAACAAAATAAGTCTCATAAAAAACACATATTATGGATACATTTTTCATAGTTGACCGCATTAAACAACCAGTCCGTTATATCTAATGTTTCTAAAACATGTTCCAAACATATCTATCAGAAACAGTTTCCATAACTTTTGTTTCTAACCATTTGTACCCATTCCGATGCCGTACCGTTTTTATTTCATCTCTTTATTTAAAGATGAAATAATACCAAAAATATTCAAAATAACTCGATAAGTAGAAAATTTAATTCATGCTATACATTCATTGAAAAACACTCGGAACATCCTTAAAATAAAATTTGGTTCATACTTATGTTATGAACCAAATTTTATTTTAAGGATGTTCCGAGTATTTTTCAATGAATGTATAATAGACTCTTGACGATATTCTGTTAAGTAAGTTAATGAAATAACTTTTAATAAAACAAACACCGCTGAAAAACTTCATCAACATTATTTTATCTAAAAACATATTTGTATTATAAGTAAAACTTAACTGCTATCTAGAGGTAACTGTATTTTAATTGTATTTACATTATAGGTACTAGTTTTTTACAATAATAACTGTTATTAGAATAGTCGCAAAACTACGAACCCAAGCATATTTAGGAAATTTAAGAAAAAAAACGGCTACATATCGTAAAGACTAGATGCATATATAAATATTTTTTTAAATAATTCCTGAGGAAACCGTCATATACCACGTTTACACAGTTTTGCTCACTTATGTAAATGCGATATTATTGTATGTACTGAATCGCGAATACAGTAGTCTGCATATTGAAATATTTAGGAAAAGGCATTCATTTAAAGGCGAAAATCCAATTTAAATGAATGCCTTTTTCGAATGAATACAAACATACAGGTAAGTAAAACTTTTATGATTTTGGTCATGAATGTTTCTCACAAAATGAATATAATATTAAAATAAGTCATGCATCTCAAATTCAACTCACTCATTTCACTCAACTATTTTAAGCTTAAACATTACATTATCAATTATTTAACTTATCACGTAAATATTTACAGGGAAAGCGATAAACAAAGCAGTTTCCTTATAGTACTAAATTATTTTAATATACATTTTATCTGACAAATATTATACGTATCTATGATTCGGCGCTAAAATATGGCCATATTACCAAACAGTGTAATGTCAACTTATTTATTGGATTAAAAACGTGTATTCAATTTTAAACCTTATCTGGCTAAGTTGAAGTTTTCAAATCCAATACGATATTATGTTTAGTATAGGTATAAAAATTTACAGTCTACGCCTTGGTATTGCAATTATGGTGATAAAAAACGGAAGCTGTTTTCGAAGGTTTCCGGAAACATTATGTCATTTTTACTAACACTTTACAGAAAATTACTTTTTACGGGTTACTTATACCAATCCAACTAATTATATTGTACGTAATATTTGTAGACTGACGAAAATAAACATTTTCAATTTATTCTTATGATTTCGTACGTAATGTCATCGTCATGTATGGAATGCCTAGCCATACATGGCGATGACATTACGTACAAAATCATAATTTACTACTTGGTTAATATTGGAAACAAATAGCTCCAATTGACAAAGACATAAATCAAATCTAAACGGTATCATATTTGTATGAAAATGTGTCATGTTCGCGCTTAAAATCTCTTAACTCTTTTAAATCACCTTGGTAAAAATGCACAATATACAAAGAATAGTCATTAGCAGCTAATCATTTGAAGGTTCACCACAATATTGATATGTACTCGTACGTCCTTCAGGGGTGACTTCCGCATAATCTATGAAATTACTTACAAATAAAAATATTTACAAAAATTACCTAGTAGCTTAAAATAATTAAGCCTGTTTTGGTAATACCTCAACGAATTACACAGTTATTTACATTTCGTTTTAATTTGTATTCGATTTTCGAACACCGCATAATTTTGAGGCATTGCGCAAATTTGTTACGATGTAATTGGAAATAATCTAAATAATTACAATTTAAAGACTAAACACTAAGCTACGAATCTAGTTTAGATTGACTAGTGTTTCTTGATGATTCTGCCAACTCATCTTTTCTTGCGTTGTCACTCAATACGGGCCGAGCTACAAACAAAAAGCTATAATTAGGAAAAATAAAAAACGGACTAAGTTTTACATCGATCTTTACTCGTCGAAAGAGGAAATGAAAAATACTAACTTTACCAAATAAGAGTTTTTTTTTGGACTATCGATAACACCATCTTTCGATAACATCAAAAAAGATATAATTAGGATGAACAAAAAATGAACTAAGTCGAACATCGATCTTTCTTTTTCGAAAGCGGAAATAAGAAATATCAACTTTACCAAATATTGAAAGAGTTTTCTGATTTTAAAAAGATCTCTATGATAGAGTCAAAAGCTAAATTTAAGAGCATGTCATTCTTGTCCTATTCAACTATCCCCAATAATATTACCTACTTTTTTTTTTTTTTTTTTAAAAAAAAAGCTTACTAGCAATGTGGGTAACACATTACTAGTATTCTTGTTAACCCCTCGTGCTAAGCTAAATGCTTGTGTTACGAGTGGGTTCACGTCGGTAGTGCAATGGGTGAGGTTCGAACCGGCAACCACATGATCGCAAGTCCGACCCCCTAGCCATTAGGCTACCGCCGCTTAAACGCCAACTTTGTTGACCTCTAAAGAATTTTGTATAAGAAAATTTCTTTGTTAGATTCTAATGGCTGCGTAAGTCTGTGATCTAATCGTGATTGCAGTTTTAAGTTCAAAGTTGTAATAACTAAGTTGAGAGTATAAAATTATTGATAAGGCAGGCAGGCAGGCTATATATTCACTGAAGTTAAAAAAAAAACAAGTTCAATGACAACTTAACCCACTTTGTTTAACCGTCAAAATGTTATCATATTTTTTTATTACAACTGGTCTAAAGTGTGAGATGGACTGGAGCGGAATTAATTTACTCACCAAATATTCGAAGAAGAATCTTCTCAATGCCATGAATAGGTGACTCGAATGTCAAGCATAGCAACAGGGCAAGAAAGAATGTCAGCACAATATGGGATATCGCGTTCGCCATCTGAAAATAAAATAAATCCTTTATAGTATCTGAATCACTTCAGCGTCTGAAATATTTCCGGTTATGATAGAAATTGTAGAAATAAACAAAATTAACTATGACAATGTTGAAGCTAAAGAAGTGTGGGAGAATCACTTCAAGAGGCGATCAGGATATTGGGAAAAAGACTTGACATATTTAATAAACTAACAATAAATAATAAAGCTAGGTTCCAATACTCGCAATACTATTTTACCGAACACCGATTTATTTTCAAGTAGGAAATAAATCGCTAGGAAAACTACTCGTTATTCAAAAGAGCTTTCAATATAAAAGCCAACGCTAAATTATAACGTTGTTCGGTAACTAAATACTCCTTGTATATACAATCTTTAGTATTTAAACCTAACTAAGTTGAAAATAACCTGACCTGAGGACCATTAACTATTTTCACTAAACGATGTTTAAACCAATCAGTTCCAGACCGTTCTATCTTTTACTTGGAACATTATAACGCCTTTCTTCACAAGAATTTAACTTCACAAAATTACCAACAGCTACAACAACCCTACATTTTGACATAAGGACCACAAACACCTCAGTTCACCCGTGACCATGGATGCTGTAAAGGATCCGAAACGACGGGAATTGATAATATCAATATAAAGCGATAAAATCCGTAAAAAGTAGTTTTATTTCAATGTCTAATATTCGTGTAAGTATTAGAAACCAGTATTCTTTGATGAAATCAAAGTGCTCCATAATTTGGATGCCAAAAACCTCGGACCTCGGAAACGAACCATACCAACAACGCATAACATCACCCAACAGTAAAACTTTAGTTATAATGTTCGTAGAATCGGTTAAAAATCGTTCATCTCTATAAAGTTCATAGACGATTCCTTTGAAATTTATACACAACATTACATACGAATATGTTCTTGTTTTGGATCTAGTATAATACTTACAACTGTAAAAAATGTGATGTGCAAAGGATGCCGTAGCTCCCCCACGTAATACAATTCAATGATGCCGTTGACTAAATAAGCACAGAATGTCAGTCTTGAGAATGGAGCCAGGAACTTCCACGTTAGTAGCTTTCCAAGGATACCTAAAAAAGATAATTATATTTTGAATTTCGTCCCATACTATAAATACAATAAAGGTTTATCTGTAAAAAAGGTATGTGATACAATGTATCAAAGACCTTTGATACAGTAAGCTCAACTAAAAATGTCTACTTATTTCTGGAAAATATAGAGTTTTCCATCAGAGTTTAGCAACACATTTTAATTCCGTTTACAAAAATATTGATGAAAGCTTTTGTCAAATTTAAGCAAAAAAAAAGTACAAAGTCATAATTTTATTATGTTCAGATTAAATCAGGGTTCCGCAAGGAACCACGATCGGCCCATAGTCTAATTTATTTCATTAGAACTACTTTCTCATTTAATTAATGGAGATGATTTTTCTGCTAAAAGTGTAAATTCCGCAACATAGGATGAAGTTTAAAATACAAGAACTCTTACCTCCATTACCAGTAGCACAAGCAATAATCAGCCACCCATTGGCAATGCCCCAGGCAAGTTTATGCAGAGAAATGTACGTGGCAGCTTCAATAGCACTGTACTGATACCACTCTTGGTAGAAAATGGTTACGGAGAACGTGGTCACGGTGCCAAGGACGATACTGATAATCCACGCAAAGGTCTTGACGAGGCAAGAAAACTGGTAACTGAAAAAAAAATGAAATTCATGATCATAAATTTATTTATTGGAACCATAACAACGTTTACAGCAATTAAAAGTGCACGATAATAGCTACATTATTGCAAATTATGTATTTTAATGGAAAAAAATCTTTGTTTTTTTGGTGAGGATATGAATAAAGAAAACTTTATAGTTTACTCCATTAACCTAATAGAAATGGTCTTGACCACTTTATCCATATTTTCCTTAAAAGTAATGAGTTACTTTGTTAGGATTATGAAATAAATGTGGAAGCTTGTCATTAGCAATTGTCATTGAACATATTCTGTATCCATATTTGTTATTAGTCTGTAAGCTTTCTGTAAAATAAAAATAAATAAATAAAAAATCATACCAAGGAAAATACTATGAATTTAAAATAATGGTGAATAAATGTATAAATAACACAAAAAACGCTTACTTTTCCGTTTGTATCCTGTGCAGCACATATCCAGTTAGGATACCCATGAAGTATATTAACATTTTCATGTGAGTTTTAATGTAAGCTTCGTTAAAGTAAAAGTTTGAAATAATATCGGTGAACTCCCTGTAATAAAAATCAGAATTAGAATCACAAGCCACATTGAAATGGAATTTATTTGAATATACTGCAACAATGCAATGGTACATCATTATTCTTCGAAAGCAAAATCATCGTCGACGTCATTGATGGCTTAACTTAACATACGATAATTATATTAGATAGCTAGTTCCATTTCTCATTTATTTCCTGAGCGTAAATAAATATCGATGTAACCAAATGTACTTTCTTTCTACACAATTTAGACATCCCTTGGCAAACGTTGGCCACCATTCATCTTTGTTTGTTTGTCCACGTTCATTTCACCAAAATTATGTTTTCCATACCACTTGTTTCATGATAAAAAAATGCGAAATTACTTACTTGGCATAAAACAAAAGTGTTGGGTCCAAGCTATCTTGGTATGTGATTACTGTAGGAACAACCAATGAGATAACAATGGCAACAGACAAAAGAATCGGTCCAAATTTCCTCCACCTCCACAAACTGTAGATGAAGATGGGTGCTATGAAAAACAACTGGGTGTCCACGGAGAGGTACCATGATTGAAACATGCACTGTAAGAATAAAAAATACGTCAATATTTTGATAAATTCAAGATTTAAATAATATCACTTTTTTAAAGTTCTCCCAAACTTCTACGACCAGTTTTAAGAACTTAAGAATCCCTGGTTCTTGTACGAAAATATGTCGAGCTGTTATCTGAAAAACTAAAATCGGCATACAACAATAAAATTCAGAGACACTTGTATTCTTAGACTACTCGAAAAGCCTGAGTACCGTTTCACTTTACTTAAGAAGATGAGAGCATGGACTGATAATCCAATATGCGAAATCAAGCATAATCAAAATTAAGAACTTAATGACCAAAACGTCCTTTGTTGCAACGACTTCGTTGTATTTTTTTTAACAACGAATAGATCCACTTGATTCTTGCAACTTACCATTTTATCAGTATTGATGTAGTTATTGATGTACAGGATATTGGTCCACCAGGAGTCCATGCACCTTTCTTGTTCCAACTGCAGCCTATCCTGCCATAAGGGGCCTTCTCCAATCTTGGGCAACCATGTCATGTAGAACAAAATAACGACTAGGTATGCTGGTGTTACTCTGAAAAGAGAAAAAAAAAAGTTTGCTTATTTTGTCCTGCAAGTTTTACCTATAAAACAACGTTCTCTGACATGACAATAGTCGTACGCTGCTAAAATCGGGACCCCCGGTTCTTAAGATTTTAGTAGATAAGCTAAACATAATTGAGTTTTGGATGCATTTTCTCCCCTTTGGAGTAAATGGCGACTATAGATTAGATTACCACTTACTACAAATCTTGGCCACATTTTTCGATTAATCTATGATCATTAACCACCTCATGCATGATCTTCTGGTGTCCTTAACCTGGCCTTTTGAGTTTTGATAACATATTAAGTAGAAGCTTGCATATACAGCAAAACCCCTACCCTTTGTGAGAAGCTTTTCTGACCATATTAAGGAAAAGTCAATAATATAATTTCCCCGACTTAAGGCAAAACCAATATCCAGCACCGAGATGGGATGACGACATAATTTAAGCCTTATGACTTGGAAGAGTAGCACAACACCATGGTGGATAGCACAAACTAAGAGAAGTCTTTACCCAACAGAGGGTAAAGATCTCTGTCCGTGTATCTGCCTGTTACCTTTTCACGCATAAACCGCTGGAGCAATTTCGAATTGTTGGATAAATTTTGGTACGGAGATAGTTTAAGACCCTGGGAAGGATATAGGCCTATTATCTCAAAAAGTCCTAAAGGTTGCGAATTAAACCGCGGACAACGCCTCTCTATACTACCTACCTACCTACTAATATTATAAAGAGGTCAATTTTGTGACTTTGTGACGTTATAGGGGGTAATCTCGGGATTTACTAAGACGATTTTGAAAATTTTTCCACTAATAGAAAGCTACATTATTCCTGAGTGACATAGGCTTTATAATATCCCGTAAAATGAAAAGAAACGTCCACGCGGGTGAAGCCGCGGGCGGAAACCAAGATACAATAAAATAATAAAATTGTGCAATATAAGAATAGAAATTCGTGAAAACTGACACTCAAACAGCCTGGTATCGTTATCAACGTCCTCAAAAGAAAGAAAAACCGATAAAACCGCATTTAATATTGACTGACACTCTGTTATACTTGACACGGTACGAAAGGTAAAACCGAATCCAATTTCCCGATAAACAGCAATCATTCAGAATAAACTAGCTTTGATGTTTGACATTTAACCGGTGAACCTATTAAGTAGATATACGAGTACTTTAATGAAGTTGTACATACATTTGAATGGGCGAACGGGATTAATTATTTACGGTATTGATATGTGAAGCGCGGTTACCAAAGGTTTTACAGATTGACAAAGCATAAATAAATATTGTGCAATTGGGCTGTTTTGGGATCGTTTGGCTATTTTGGACTTCAAACAAATAAAAAGGCGGTTTACTAATGTACACCCACATTTCGCCGGTTTGTTTAGGTCCCGTGTAATAGGAGGCGAGCCTATTGCCATTAATCGGGCACAAATCCAGACTCCGATGTGCTACTGGGAATTTCATAGAAAAATCCAATAACACTTTGCTGGACCTGGGGATTGAACCCTGGACCTCTAGCGTAGCAGTCGCGCTTACCACTAGACTACATGAGGCAGTCTATTGATCATACCAATATTTGTTCCATGTCTGCAATCCGAGGTGTTCTGCCCATCGTGCTTTAAACTGGGCCCTACACTAACTGCCTTTATTAAACTCATCGTCACCATTCTTCCTAGCTTTGTACCTATCTAAGATGCGGCTACATATCAGTATTTTATTCGAAGTGCCTGCCATCAGACATCCGCTGGATTGCGGATGTCTGATGGCAGGCGCTTTCTTATCACCAATATCGTAAAAATATACTGGTGGTCAGGCTTTTTGGTTTCTTCCTACCGCTAAAGATAATCGACTACACTATATTATAATACCTATTACTTCTAATATAAATATATAGAGGTAGAATATCATTAAAGAAAGGTATGCGTAGAAAATCGATTTTTATTAAAAATATAGTCTCGAATACAAGAGCACAAAGTATCGAATAATAGCCTCGGTAATAATTTCTAGGCACGAGTACAGTGAGCGATCGATTTACTTATTATTGGATTTGGGACCTGTCACTTAGCCTTCACTAAAACTTGGGTCAATTCAATATCTTTACAAACATTTTCGACAGCATTTTTTGGCCTGAATAACTTAATTATTCGGACGGTGCGGCGAAATAGTTAAGTAGATGAAGATAACATTATGGAAATTAAAGTTCAGATTTGGTGTGAACTTAATAAATATCTACGAGACACTATTTGGTATAAATTGTGGGAATACTAGCTAGCTGAGAGCTAGCTATTGGCTTTTGCCAATAGAAAGAAAAATATAATTATATTCGGAAACAAATTAAGAGCCTTAACCTATTTTAATTTGGGCAGAGAAGAGTTATAACATAATGCGAAATATCCACAAAGATATGAATTTTCTAGTGAAAGAAAAACATCCCTTCTACACAATTTTAGAGAATAACCTCAATTAGATAGACGGGTATAAGAGAGATCTTCAATTCTGTGTAGTGGTTACCATAAAAATGAATAGAATATTGTTCATTTATATAAGAGTATTCTTGTTATCCGATTCCTAAGCATACTTATAAAGGCAAATAATATTACTATTGAAATCTTAGCAAAAGCAAGCTAAACGAGAAATGAGGTAGCTTTTATGCGATCAGTTAATAAGGCTTATTGCATACTACAAAGGGTATGCTGTATATTGTGTATGGCAGTTTACTGGGAAAAAGCTTGTTGCTTGCAGAAAGAAGAAACGGTACCGGTTTAATACGCTAATAGCTAAAACTTTATGCAAAGGATTTTCTGATAATAATTTCTTAATAGCTAATATCTTATGTATCTCGCCTCTTTAGTCTAGTGGCCCTAAGTGCAACTGTTACGCTAGAAGTCCTGGGTTCGATTCCCAGTTCGAGCAAAATTTTATTGAGTTTTTCTATGGAATAATCAGTAGCAGCTCAGAGTTTGGAATTATGGCCGGTTATGGCTCGCCCCTAACCGAAAAAAAGGTAAACATACGGGCGAACAGTGGGTGTACAGGAGCCTTGGAGGCTGGATTTGTGCCCGGTTAACGCTCTCTATTACATAGGACTGTGTGGGTGTACATTAGTACCCCTCTGCCTACCCCTTGGGGGAATACAGGTGTGCGTACTTCCGAGTGTTTTTCTTTTTCTATGTCTATGCTAATTATAGTTACTTTTGAGTGACACCTAGAATAGTTAAGTCAAAACGTCGTTGTTAACTGCGTTGATCTATATTGGCAAGAAAGTGGCATACAAAGGTCTGATAGTATGTGATCTCAACATTGGTAAAAGGCTAGGATGACGATGTCCAGCACCAAGTTGACATACCATGATTTAACATACCATCAGGCCTGTATTCCCCAAAGGGTTAGGCAGAAGTGTACTAATGTACACCCACATTTCGCCGGTATGTTTAAGTCCCATGTAATAGGGGCCGAGTCTATTGCCATAGCACTGCTCGACCTGGGGATCGAACCAGGACCAGGACCCAGGACCTCTTGCGTAGCAGTCGCGCTTAGGACCACTGAATCATGAGGCACCAAGTTGACTGGAAAAAAAATATTCTCTTACCTAATATACCGGAAAACCAGGATAGGTATAACATTTAACTTCCCCCTCCTCTTGTCCAGTTCTGCGAGGAGAAGTCTTGAGAAGAGGAACGCGCTCAGCATCATGAATGTGTCCACAAGCAACGTATTATTCAGCATGAAAGCATTCGCTGGCTCTCGGACTAACTGAAATTTAAAAAATCACGCTGTTGCCTTTACAGCCACCAATAAACGTCAGCATGGCGGCATGAGCGGTATGAAAAATGTGGAAGGAGCGAAAGAGATATGCAAGAGTCGTAGCAAGTGGGAATCTATAGTTTCTGCCTACTCCTGGGCGAAAAAGGCGTGAGTATGTATGGTTGACACAGTGGCTAAGCGTGGGGTCGTTATTTCGATTTCCGCACAAAAGACATATTTATCCTCTTGTTGATCCGGGTGTTTTTATAGTTTTTTTTTTGGTAAATTGACCCACGATACAGCAGAAAGGCTAAGTTGGGCCAACAGCCTATTATCAGAAATCCCATAGATCTTTCTCTGTTCAACATGAGCTTAGCTGTCCTTAGAAATTGTCACGAAAATTCTATAACAAAAGCAAAGCCCTGATTACGGATAAAATTTATGCGTCATTGTATCTAGAGCAGCAAGCAAGCTCCCGGAATAATTAGAAGCTCTGAGTAAATCCAAATAAACTCCAAATAACCTTGACCCTATAGGGTACAAGTACATAAGCCTGGAGATCACCGAGCAAACTTTTACGTAATTTATACTGTGTGCACTAGACTTTATTCAAGCAGGGTTGTCTCAGTGTTGTTGATTGAGAAAGATAAATCTGATTGGATTGCCTGAGCTGCAAAATGTTAGTTGTCGAAATCTAATTTATGCTCCTTTGATCTAATAGGTACTAAAAATACTTATTAATATTTTTGTCTATATAATCTAATCATATATATCATTGTATTAATACTTTATGATAACCGCTTTTACATCACAGTGTTGTCATGAACTTATAACAAATTCAAAGTTTTTATCAGTTTAACTACAAGTTTGCTCAACTATGGCTGTTGCTATAACGGCATTAACTAGTGAAATCTCAAACTACTGCAGACCCGCGATAGCAAAATATTTTGCTATTGTGTCTGTAATTGCTTGACGTATTAAAAGTTAAATTGGACAACCCTGCCCAGAAAATTCATTAACAAAGTTATGTCCCCAACAACAACGCCATATTTAAATATCGAAAAATCTTTAATTTAAAAGAGTGCCTGGATGAGTATTTCGCATTATAAAAATAAAAATATGTACTACACAGGAAGCTGACTTTACTTTTATTCAGTTTATGGTTTGAATTTATTATTTTTGCCGTTTCCTGCGTTTTATGCTCATAATCGCGATAAGACTGCGCTGAAATATAAAGTAAACTGAACTAGTCTTGAGAACTTTTTTAGATGGAAAATTAAAAACCTTAGTAATTAAAATCGCAAAAATTACTTGTCGCTTGACATTTTGTATAGAAAGTAAAACCATAATAAAGCATAGGGACAATTATATTGACACAAAAACACATAATTACTACAAGTGACACTCGTCTTAGAATTCCTCTCTCTAGCCTCATTCGTCTCGTGGTTACAAAAGCCAGAGCTAAGCATGAGCTCCTGGGATCGAATCTCATATCGAGCAAAGTTTGTTATAATGTTTTTCTATGAAATCCAAAATACCTTTACCTATCCCTTCGGGCATATCTATGCATGTATATATGTTTTTGAATATTGGTACCATCATGTCTGTTGTTGTTTGAGATAAAAACTTTTGTTCGCGTAAGTGTTAGAAACCAGTAACTTTATTTTAATCTTTTTTTATCTTCGGAATGCTTTGTGTTTACTTCTCCGATATGCAAAGTGTTGAGTGAGTAAGGCTCTGAAAAATTTGAATATTTCATAAATATTTACCCGATCCCATGCATCAGCATCCATGACAGGTCCACTGGCAATGAACATGCAAGCATGACCCGCTATGATAAATATCATAGCTAAAGCTTTGATGCCATTGATGCACTCCAAACCCAAGGCGTTATGCTGCTTCGTCGAGATGATCTTCTTCAAATTATTGATCATGGAGAAGGAAATGATCAAGTTTATAGCAATGGAATTCTTATTGCTGCCGTAGTATATAGTGTAGATTTCAAAGATTGTGCTGAAGAAAAGAATGGTGACGAATACCAGGATTAAGGATCTGAAACGAAAAAAAAAAAACAAATAGTATAAAACATGTGAAAAATAAAGTAATATAAACCATATTTTTTTCTAATATCTAGATTATTATAGTAATGTAATGTAATTAGATATTAACATTATGTTATTCCTCTGGTCACACTTTTTTGTTGTGGTAGGGCCACGCTGTTCGCAGCATGAATGGGCCGGCTTGACCGGGGACATACCACACTCTCGCAGAGACCGACGTCCGAGTAGCGTTTCGTTACTGCGCTTCGTTCGGTGAGCGAGAGGGCCGGAGGCCCAATTTCTCCCCCAATCCCCTTCCTTCTCCTTTTCTCCTTCCCCTCCCTTTCCCTAAATAGGCTCGGCAGCGCATCTGCAACTCCTTTGTCATAGTCTTAATACCGAAGCGAGCGAGCGATTAATCATATTTATTTTTGTAAATGAATATTTTAAATAAACCTCCAGAAGTCAATAAATTACATTTAACTAGATGGTGCCGGCACTTCTTAACTGACGACCACTGAGAAAAAACACCAAAACGAACTCATAGAAAGAAAATAGTACTTAAATGGTATAAAGTTCATGTAAATAGATGTACTTACACAATAATAAAATATGATCTAATTTAAGTAAGGCATCAGCAATTTTATATTATCCTTTATAGGCTGACCTTGCAGTATGGCTTTCCGTACAATGCGAGTCCAGCTTATACTGGATATGTATAGCTATACCAATAAACTGAAGACAGGTCTATCTCAAGAAAAATCGATCAAAACGGAAAAATATTTTATGATGAAACGGTACGATCAAGTATTAATGAAAAAAGAAAGTAATATTATCTTCTTGTGCGTGATCAATCATAATATGTTGTATAAGTTACGGTTGTTCCTATACGTTCTGTTGGCGCGGAGAAAATATGTGTGTTCTCAACAAAGTATTATTTCCAAGAAGAAAACGAATAAAAACAGTTATTGGTGTGATTTTTCTGTTGAATTGTTAGTTTTGTTATTCGCTTGCTGAAACCTATATTTATAAAGGTACCTATATAATTTCATTGATTTTAGCACAACAATTTCCAGAAATTTCTACCTCCAGTTTTGTCTAATATTTTTAATTTAATAACTCTGTTAAAACTTAGTTTTTAATGTCAGTAGGTAATCTAAAATGTTAAGTAGTAAAACTCAAAGTATTCCACGAAAGGTAAAGCTAGGCATTAATTAACGTCATCCATCATAATCTAGACACTCGGTGAGTTAATTACTAGACTGAGACCTAATTATACCTTACATTGTCAGATGAAATTGGGAATAGGGGAAAATTACTAGCTATCAGCTTTAAAGAAAAGTTGTAATTTATTTTGTTACCGTGCACGCTAGATTTATGGAAAGGGGCTTGTGGCTAAGTCATAACTGCGTTGATCTGCAATCTGCAAGGTTCAGTTGCGTCTGCCGCGGTTAGTCTGTGGATGGGTTACATATCGACCCCTTCGTGGCTCGGAGAGCACGTAAAAAAGTCAGTTCCGGTTGATATACGAACCCCTACAGACAATCAGAGATAGCCAGAAGCCTGACAACCAGTCTATCCTTTGAATATCAGTGTTACCCAGATATGAATAAGAAGGTTCTATGTCCGACTGTGTATTTTTTTATATATCTTCCTCCGACAATTGGACCGATTTAGAAATTTGAATTTTTTTTGTTGTGGTAGGGCCACGCTGTATGCAGCATGAATGGGCCGGCTTGACCGGGGAAGTACCACACTCTCGCAGAAGACCGACGTCCGAGTAGTAGCGTTTCGTTACTGCGCTTCGTTCGGTGAGCGAGAGGGCCGGAGGCCCAATTCCTCCCCCAATCCCCTTCCTTCTCCTTTTCTCCTTCCCCTCCCTTTCCCTAAATAGGCTCGGCAACGCATCTGCAACTCCTTTGGTTTTGCCGATGTCCATGGGCGGCGATGACTACTTACCATCAGGTAGCTCGCCTGCTCGTTTGCCGAGTTATGCCATAAAAAAAAAAAAAATTTTTTTGTTCGAAAAATCACACTCGAGATTGTCCCACTGTTTTTTTTTTTCAAATCAAATATATAAGAGGCTATAATAGATGAAAACATACAACATACCATCACGCCTGTATTCCCCGAACGGTTAGGCAGAGGCGTACTAATGTACACCGACATTTCGCGCGTTATGTTTAGGTCCCATGTAGGCTCGCCCCCTATGGCGAGCCTATTGCCATTAACCGGGCACAAATCCAGACTCCGAGCTGCTACTGGGAATTTCATAAAAAAACCCAATAACACTTTGCTCGACCTGGGAATCGAACCCAGGACCTCTAGCGTAGCAGTCGCGCTTGGCACCTCTAGACTAACGAGGCAGTTAGCTATGGCACTAGGCTATAATAGATATCTATCCATATTTATATAATATACTTATACAATATTCTGTAGCACACAATAATAGTGTGATGCATTGTTTCGTTCGCACTTTACAACACTAATGTTTACGGGACTCGCTAGTATGTAAACTTCATTATATTCCGCCACTCGTTGCGTTTCATCTCACAGCTTACAGAGTATATTATAACATAGTATAGTGTATGTAACACACATCGACCTCTTCTATTGAAATTTCAGTATTAATGTAACTTTTCAGAAAAAAGCTTTTTAGAACTTTGAAATACCTAAAGTTATCGTGTTACGTTAGTTACGAATCGCGGAAATAGTTATAGGTATCTATATGTGACTGCCTCGTTAGTCTAGTGGTCTCAATCGCGACTGCTACGCTAGAGGTCTTGGGTTCGATCCCCAGGTCGAGCAAAGTGTTATTTGCAGCTCGGAGTCTGGCAATTTGTGCCCGGTGAACGGCAATAGGCTCGCCCCACATTAAGTGCACCTCTGCCTAACCCTTCGGGGAATACAGGCGTGTTGGTATGTATGTATCTGTATGTCGGCTTCTTCCATAACCATCATAATCACATAATAAAAGAATCAATTTCATCAAGTCAGAATCATCCCTTGACATCACTACATAGTATAAAACAAAGTCGCTTTCTCTGTCCCTATGTCCCTTTGTATGCTTAAATCTTTGAAACTACGCAACGGATTTTGATGCGGTTTTTTTAATATGTAGATAGAGTGATTCAAGAGGAAGGTTTATATGTATAATATATATATTATAGTATAGAAAAGCCGAGAAACCACGCGGGCGAAGCCGTGGGCGGGAAGCTAGTTACATATAAAATGGAGAGTGAAAAAAAAAATGCGTGAAATTAGACTTGAGTGGACGCACCCGGCGCGCATGTTTGAAAAGATGTATGAATGTTGAAGAATCGAAAGAGGTATGCAAGAGTCGAAGCAAGTAGCGGTCTATAATTTCTGCCTAACCCTGTACCCACAGGGTGAAAAAGGCATGAGTGTATTTATGTATGTATGTAAAAAATTATCAATTGCATAAGTTAGTGATTTACTGACAAAATTCGATTCTGCTTTACTTACTCTACTCGATTATGTCATCTATTGTGATGATAACAGATAACTATCGAGTAGAGTAAAACATACCCTATACTAAATCACAGCAAAATGAAAGAAATATAGAGGTGGGTAGTAACGGGTATGATTTATTAGCTGTGGCCTGGCTAGCCTACCCCAGTGTGGGATGCGGACTTTAGAGAAAATTCTTCTAATCTCTCTTTTGTTGGGAGCTGCAGTAATTTTGCCAATACCAGTTCTTTTATAGATGAATATTGGGATTTCATTGTATTTGTATGAATATATGTAGGTATGTGGACGAACCAAAAGTAGTATGCAAGAATCGTAGCAAATGGTGTTTTAGTTTCTGCCTACTCCTATGGGAAAATGGCGTGAGTGTAGTATGTATGTATGTAGGTATTTGCCGAAACAGAGGCATTCTTTTAACATGCTTTGTACACACGGCTACACATAAAGCTATAATAATCCAGTATAGGCTGGCTTCGCATTATGCGTACATCTGGCACAACATTCCATGGATATTTCTATTCGAATGCTAACAACAACTACATCATAATCATCATCATAATCAGTCTATGATGTTCTCACTGCTAGGAGGAGGGTCCTAGGAGTAGACCTTTATTCACCACGCAAGCCCCTTGCTGGTTGGTCGTTACATTTGCTGTAGGTACTGTTTGCATAACTAAATGTAACTCTTATATTAAAATACTTACAAATAAGCAACATCCAAGGTAGATATTAATAGAGGTCGCCTCGTATAGCAGTCCCTCTCAGTGACTTCGACTCCAGTTGTGTTGCTGACGGTGTGGGCTAGGACGCTGCTGACGAAGCTAGCCACGGAGCTGGCGTGGCACGCACTCGGCACGCAAACTGCCCAGCGCAAGGTCTCACCGCGACCGGTTCGAGTCTGTAACAAAATGTATAGATAATTAAACTGCCCAACGCAGGGTCTCACCGCGACCGGTTCGAGTCTGTAACTAAATGTATAGATAATTAAAAAAAGAACAGCCTCATTGGCCTCGTCATCATTATCAAGCCAATACAATGTCTCACTGCAGAGCACGGGTTTCCGCTCAGAATGAGAAGCATTAAGCTATGTATAGTCCACCACGCTAGCCTACTGCGGGTTGGCGGCCTTCACACGCCCGCCGTTAAGAAAATCTCTCAGGCATGCAGGTCTCCTCACGATGTTATAATTCACCGTTAAAGCGCGAGATTATTAATTCTAAAAGTCAGAGGAGCCGTTGATTTGAACTGGAAACCTTTGACTTGACAGTCCATTGGTCATGTCATCACTGCACTTGATTGCATTCGCCTCGTAAGTGCCAAAAACTTTAAGTTAAGTTATGTCATTGAACTTTTCCAAGTGACTTCTGAAAATAAGAACATTACCTCCCATCCATAACAAGACAAGATGGCATATTATGTTACCCCTAGTTATAGATGAAATAATTGTAACGGTTAATATTTCAAAAATAAAAATGATAGCTCTTTTACACATTTGACAGTTTGGATTTGTGCGCGATCACTGGCTATATGCACCATTTAATCAAATTTAATTTAATGAAAATTGGCATATTGGTACCCCTATGTTTTGTGTGAGTACCTGAGGTACAGGCATAATCTTATCTGAATTTAAGTTAATAACCAACGAAAAATATTATTATAAATGCCCTAGAAGTAATTCCAAGAACCTTTATTGATCTACGCGGCTTTTTTTCTATAAACATTACATTTCCTCACTCTTTCCAATTAACTTGCAACAGTCGGAAGATAAATTGTTTTGATTAGGTTAGTACCTACCTAAATTCCTAAGTATCGTGCCCAAAATATTTCATCCTGTGCCTACAATGGCATGCATGCCATTGGCTCGCCATCACTGCCCTAGAATCTCCCTCAAGCTATCATTATTAGCAGACTTTCAACGACTGAGGTAATTAGAACGACAAGTTCCGTAATTATCCAATCAGCAGGTCATTAACACGTCGTAGACCATCAAGTAGGTGTTATCTAGGAGAAGCTCGCAGTTTAACAGCTAAACTTTGAGCTGCAACTTTTTTATTAGAACTAGCTTCGAACCGCGTCCTCGCGGAGGTTTTTAGGGGTTTAGTTGTTGTATATTTATTTAAAACCTTTGCCCCGGTCGCAGTTCCATCATCGTCATTTTTTTTTTTCTAATCTGCTTGATAGTTCCATATATTTAATCATCAACCCATTACTGTAGCAGTGCTGTGCACACGAATAGGAGACACGTTCTCCTTTCAGAATGAGAGGACTTCGGCTAACTATTGATAAATTCCGTAAAAAGTAGTATTATTTCAATGTCTAATAGATATGGGCGTAAGTGTCAGAAATCAATTTATAATACATAATATGAAACACTTTACACTGTAATTTTTAATTCGATGTGAACCTTTCAGAGGATGAAAGTATCCATTTTAACCAAGTCTGAGACGAACCTAGAAACATTGATCAGAAATCAGCAGTTCATACATTTTGATCAGGTTTGTCATTAAGTCGCGCTTAGGACCACTAGACTAATAAGACATCCGTAATGAGCCAATAATTTTTCTTCTATGGGTTTTATTTGCAGATCATATATAACTCCTTAACACTACAGGAAAACTTAATGTCGCTTACTCGACAAGTTTACCTTATAATAAATACATATTAGTCTAATATTTAACTAGCGTTATCCTCATTACCAAATTTTTGATTCAAATCACCATCACCATTTAATTATTTCTAAACTATGTTGGGCCACCTTCCAGTTTAACCAGATTAAATAATGTATATTTATGATTAGTATTTCAGATTTTTTCCACAAACATAATTGTACAGTTAGACAATTTAATTTTTTTTTTTAGCGCGGACTTATAACATTTTCCGTGTGTACAATTAGTGTCAAAAAATTATGCAATCCCCTTGATATATCATTTTGTAATATTTACAATTATTTATTTATCTAAAACAACAGAATAGCCTGTTCCTTGCAGTATTTCAACAGAGTTATTGCGTGCGAAACTTTACACAGTAATCGTCAAATCGTAATTATTTACTTGCCTATGCATACTTTGCTTAGAACTTTGAACTAACTTAAGTTAGTATTTATATACATTTTGCATGTTACTTAACATAATTGGACTGTATTTTCTCTGTTTTTCCTCAATAATGTAGTAGACTGGTATTAAATTTATTAAAAATTACAGGTATATTGGAAAATAAAATATAACACGTATATATTGATACTATAATTCAGCTTAATTAAGAACATACCATACATACAATCACGCCTGTATTCCCCGAAGAGTTAGGCAGAGGTGTACTTAATGTACACCCACAGTTCGCCGGTATGTTTGGGTCCCATGTAATAGGGGGCGAGCCTATTGCCATTCACCGGGCACAAATCCAGACTCCGAGCTGCTACTGAGAATTTCATAGAAAAACTCAATAACACTTTGCTTGACCTGGGGATCGAACCCAAGACCTCTAACGTAGCAGTCGCGATTGGGACCACTAGACCAACGAGGCAGTCTTAATTAAGAATTCTTCTAATAATATCCAAAATCAATAACACTTTGCTTGACCTGGGAATAGAACCCAGGATCTATAGCGTAGCAGCCGCGCTTAAGACCACTATACTAATGAAGCAGTCAATCATTTGAAATTACTAGTGTTCGCCCAGTGGTTGAAATTTGACCGCAATATGTTGCTGTACTCCTTATTTATATTAACTTTAATTACATATACCAAATCTCACACCCCTCCGCAAAGATCTTAAAAAGGGGTGCAAAGTTTTTTTCTTTACATATTATAATATACAGGATAGATGTACCATTGACGCACATCCTCTAACCATGAATATAATTCTGGCACTCCTTGCGTTTATATTTTTCGTCAGTTATAAAAAAATCTGTTTGTGCCAACAGCTGATTTTTCATGTACTGAATTCAAAGTAAGTGAGTTCATTCCTTGTAATAGTATTAATTGCTTATTTTTAATTGTATTTTAGCATTCAGTTAAGCGTGTTCCCAAAGATATGAATTTGAACCCTGTCCGAGGCCGAATTTTTCCTCACTAGAAAATGTATATCATTATGAACGTATTAATTATCATTTCACTACGTATGCGTTCTATTTCCACATAACGCTCAGGTACAAGCAGGAAACTAATTAAGCCAACACAAAGGCTTAACATGGAGACAAGTAAGTCGTTACTATGACATCAGTAAGTAGAATTAGTGAGATTACTGAAAGAGCCTTGTTACTAAGTTCTCTACATAATGCTATGTTCTACAGAACTTTCACTTCGCAATTTCCGTTCTATCGTTACACAATGTCTCTTATCGAAAATTATTTAAGTAGAATTAATTTATTATACCTGTCATGTATTGACTAGCTGGTTAGTCTAGTTTTCCCAAGCCAAGCCAAGTTTAGGTCTTGGGTTAGATTCCCGGGTCGAGCAAAGTGTTTTTCTAAAATTCCCAGTAGCAGCTCTGCGTTTGGATTTAAAGGCAATAAGCTCGCCCTCTATTACATAGGAAATGTGGTTGTATATTTAGTATAAATCCTAGATTCTCAAATTTCAAGTAAAATCTGAGGAACGAAGAGTTCAAAAAAGGTCGCATATAAAAAAAATACCTTATTTGTCTCATGCTTCTGTCTCCACTTTATAGTGGCGAGGCAGTATTGACCCTGGATTGTAACCCCGTTGTATCCAGGATCGTCGATCGCGACACACTCATCGAAGTTCCCCAGGTGATAGGAAGACCCGAAGAGAAGACCTTGCGGAGATTTCGCTGAAGCATCGAACACTAGAAAGAAAGAAAAAGTATTAATTACTTAAGGTTGGTGACTGCACCTTAATGTGTAGCGGGAAAGGTGTAAGGAAAAAAAAATACTCAATACTCAATACATTTATTGCACTCCACAAGTTAAATAGATGTTACAATGTTTACAAATATTTTTGTAATTCGTACTAAACCTGATGGTTAATAATCATCGCCGCCATGGACATCTGCAATACTCAAATCAGTTCGGAGTCTGGATTTGTGTACGGTAAATGGCAATAGGCTCGCCCACTATTACATCGGAACTAAACATACCGACGAACTGTTGATGTAACTTTTTTTGTTGTGGTAGGGCCACGCTGTTCGCAGCATGAATGGGCCGGCTCGACCGGGGAAGTACCACACTCTCGCAGAAGACCGACGTCCGAGTAGTAGCGTTTCGTTACTGCGCTTCGTTCGGTGAGCGAGAGGGCCGGAGGCCCAATTCCTCCCCCAATCCCCTTCCTTCTCCTTTTCTCCTTCCCCTCCCTTTCCCTAAATAGGCTCGGCAACGCATCTGCAACTCCTTTGGTTTTGCAGATGTCCATGGGCGGCGATGACTACTTACAATCAGGTAGCTCGCCTGCTCGTTTGCCGAGTTATCCCATAAAAAAAAAAAACTTGTGCCTAATCCATCGTAAAAATAGAGGATGGAATAAAAAAAACTAATATAATCATATGTATGTCCATCACACGTTTCCTATTTGTTTTACAAGTTGACATAAATCTTTGTCAAAATATGGGAATTTTCCCAAAGTTTCGGGTCTATTGTAATGTGTACAGTCACGGACGTTATGCTTCATTTTTACCTTTGTAACCTAAACACGTCGAAAACTGCTGTACCAATTCAGATTGAGTCGTTTAGATGGCAATCTTTAAAATATACCTGATTCTAACACGTGTCTTGATTTGATAAATTTTTACTACCGTATTTTGATGTATCTAGAGCTTGTTCCCAATTAGTGGTGTGTATATAATTGTAGGCCTACAGCTATGGACGGTGATAGGCTGATATGATGATGATGATGACGATATAAATTTAAACACTTCTCCTACTTAGGATACTAATAGTGGTTTGTTTTAAATTATAAATGTACCTGTCTGGACTTTGCTGTTCTGCACGGCCGCGCAATATCGTTACAAATAATAATAATAACATACCATCACGCCTGTATTCCCCGAAGGGGTAGGCAGAGGTGTACTAATGTGCACCCACAATGCGCCGGTATGTTTAGGTCCCATGTAATAAGGGGCGAGCCTATTGCCATTAACCGGGCACAAATCCAGACTCCGAGCTGCTTTTGGGAATTTCATGGAAAAACCCAATAACACTGCTCGACCTGGGGATCGGAGGATCAGGACCTCTAGCGTAGCAGTCGCGCTTAGGACCACTAGACTAATGAGGCAGTCAAATAATAATAATATCGAAAAAAAAATCGACGATTCAAAACTTGGAGCTACTATTGGGCATTTTATAACTTAATAAATTTGCTCGACCCGGATATTGAGCGCAGTACCTCTCCCTCAGCAGCGCTTATGACCGCTAGACGGATCACTTTTAATATGTCGTACAGCTAAATCATTTATTCCCACAAAATACGTCTCCAATCATCCAAATAAGAGCAATAAATCTCTCTCTTTGTTACAAGACAAAGGAGTACACTCGAGTTGCGGAAAACTGGGGTCCTTGTAACCGACCTCACGAACCGTTAATGGTTTCCCGGTAGCATTGACAATGACATGTACAGTAATTATGAAGACGTGACGGCGTTTTGACAAAATGTATCAGCAAAACATAAATATCACGCCTGTTTTCCCCAAAGGATAAGGCAGAAGTGTACGAATTATTGTATAACCAAAGCTCTTCGGTTTAGGTCCCATGTAACAGTGGGCGAACCTCCGGGCGTAAAAAAAGCCAAAACGTCTAGGTTAGGTTATTAATCAGGATTATAGACATCTCTGCTGTATATTAGATCTAGTCTATTCAGGTATACTTAAACCATAAATAAACTATCTAGCAAATAAATCTTTGAAAAATAAATTATCTTATCTTATCTTACCTAATATAAAATCTTAAATAATCTTAAATAATAATTATTAGATATACTTATAACATCTTAAGATTAACCTTAACAACGATGCTAAGGAAAGAACTTGGGTCGAATAAAGATACATTTCCATTCGGAGAAATAACGTAGATTTCTTTCATACTATAGATATAAAGTTACCGAAAATGCGTTATTTACTGCAGCTTCCTATCTTCGTGTAGTTATCGGAGAACAAGAACTAACCGGACAAAACCGCCGTCAAAAGCTAGCTAAAACACGTTACGTTCCTACACTACACGCAAAACTTGATACATAATACCTCATTGTAAGTACGACCATTATTTGCAAAACATTACATGAAATTCCAAGTGCACAAAATTCCGAGCACCTAACACTTCCCCCTTGAGTCAGGAATGAAATAAAAATTAATTCATTCTCCAGAAATAGCTAGGTGTAATAAATATACAGATAATGTCAAGATTAGGTAGCTGCAGTGAAAAACTTTGCACTCAGCGTAGCATTTTATTGCGGACACGCTAACTAAATGTTAAAAAGTAGTGAGCGGGTCTTGTGAATCGTACTGGACAAGTAAACGAATTGCATTTAATTTTATGCTGACTCAAAGAATCGTTAGCACTGGTTTTCATCATCAACCCATTACAATATCTCACTGCTGGGCACGAGAATACTCTCAAAATGAGATGGATTAGGCTATAGAACACTCACATCAACTCACTCACTCACTAAACTGTTGATTGTTTCGTTTAGGAAGTTAACTATTTCATTTATTAATATTTTACTGCGGGTTGGCGGACTTCACACGCTATCGTCTCAGGCATGCAGGTTTCTTACGATGTTTTCCTTCACCTATTAAGCGTGTAATAATTAATTATGAATACACACATGACTCCCGAAAAGTCAGAGGTGCGCGCCTAGGATTCGAACTAAAGACTTTCGACTTGGTTAGTAGTTCTTGTCACAAGGCCATTAACTGCACTTCTTTTATGGTCTTACAATTAGGGCACTGTAATTTATTAGATTTTGTGATGTTGGTGCTGCGTAACCGCTTTACCAAATATTATGTAGCAGAATGTAGCTAAGCAATAATGTGACCACATTATTGTACAGATTGAAGGGCTATCTATCTAGTGAAATAACTGCAGTAATAATAACCATGTGAGAGTGACGTCAGGACATGACAACGCGCGAGTGATACCTCTGGTGTTCCATCTGAATGCTAGATTGTTAACTTATAACAATAAAATTTAATTAAAGGCCAACAGGATGCTGGCTGTCTGGCAACTAAATATTTATTTTTTCCCGCTACTGGGCAAAGAATATAATATATTTTTATATTATACTACTTCTATTATTACATCCCATATCTTTCCAAACTTTCCTATCAGGCTTTCTAAACCTTTCTCTGATCAGTTGTTACTAAAGTTATTTATAATTTATTTAAATAATTGACTGCCTCTTTAGTCTAGGCCCTAAGCGTTTCTGCTAGGTTAGAGGCATTGGTTTTGACTCCCAGATCGAACAAAGTGTGATTGGGTTTTTCTATGAAATTCTCAGTAGCAGCGAGTTTGTTTATGTGCCCGGTGAATGGCAAAAGGCTCGCCCCCTATTACATGGGACAATAAATATACTGGCCAACGGTGCATTAAGTACACCTCTGCCTAACCCCTTTATATATTATTATTCCCTTCATTCCCCCCGGGAATACTTTATGTAAATAATTATCATAACTATGATCCTAAAATTTTCAGCCAACCGCATTAATGTACGAGTATAATTATTATTATTGTAGAGTACAGGGTGTTGTATAAAATATTTGAATTAACGAAAACTAACTGTTCACAATTTTATTTTCCGAGAAGAGAATTTTGTTCACATTGAATTGTTAATTTACTTGAAATATTTCGACCATTGTTATTTGTTTTCATTTTCATTAAACAAACGTAAAATATTATTATATTTTACGTTTGTTTAGTCATAACAGTGTAGACTAACAATATTTAACTATAATCATATCATACTAGTTATTCACCGAAGGGTTAGGCAGAGGTGTACTATGTAGGTACACCTAAAGTTCGCTGGTATCTTTAGGTCTCATGGAATACCGAGCTGCAACTGAGAATTTCATTTCAACTAATGTGGCTCTTTGAAAATACGAATTACACTAATATAATACGATATACTGTTTGAATACAACTGCAACATGCAAATAGTTTCTTACTACATAATTTCACATATCACATGCATAATGCAACGTAGATATATATGAAAAATTAAAAATATTTGCGCACCAGACGCTACGTCAGGTGCGTCCTAATTAAATTTGCTGAGTAACTTGGTCGTCAGAAGTTTAAGTTACAATATAAAAAAGTTTAGAAGATTTAAACTTATTAACCTTTTAAGTTTGCGATTGACGAATGCAACTAATTGTAATGTCATTTGAATTCGCCACGTGCACATTTAAAAAGCTGTAAGAGGTTATTTGCGTTTTAAAGTTAAGATCTATGATAAAGAAGAAGAAGAAGTCATTTGCATATTAAGAGTTAATTATCACACGCTTAAACGGCGAAGGAAACATCATGAGGAAACCTGCATGCCTGAGAAGTTTTCTTGAAGGCATGTGAAGTCTGCCAACCTGCAGTACGCTAGCATGATGTTGTTCCGAGAGGAAACCCGTACCCAGCAGTGGGACGATGTTATGATGGGATGATGATGATGAGGAGGTTATTTAAAAAAAATATTTTTCTAGCGGACTTCATGAACAATTCAATTAAGTGTAGCTTTAATAGTCTTTGATAGTTCATGGTCCATGATCCAGGGGCTTCTAGCGATTCTTAGGAAATTAAGCAAACTATGCAAGTCAAATATTATTCATAATGGTGCTCATATCTTCAAAGTTTTCCAAAGTCATTGTATCAAAAGTAAAGAAGATAGATAGAAAGGTATAGTGATGTATACCTTTACTTAAACTAAGATCAGAGAATGTTGTAACGTGATGCAAACATTGTTGAGATTGAAAATTGAAAAGTGTTAGCAGTATACAAATTTATTTTCTAAATATTTCCTTAACCACTATTTAATTTAAGTAAGCTTTCTGTAATCTATTGGTTTGTGATGGAGAGCACTCGCTACTAAAACTGTCACGCCGTGAAGTGGTTAATGTTTTTTTTATTTCAGTACTTCACTCAGCTTCGCTCAACCAACCTGACGAGCCACTTGTGCGAAACACTTCAAGGATACAGTTAGCAGTCACAATAAATATAAATGGATAGGTACTTGTGACAAGTAATCATCTTCGTGTCATTACTCTACTCATTTTTTTTCGAGGTTTACAATACCGTAATGAAAAAAAAATCCGTAAGGAAAATATACTACTACTACTTACCTGATGGATTCGGAAATTCGATTATTGTTATCAAGGTAATCTTGTGCGATTTTTATCTTCTACAGACAAAACATGCACTTGTGCCATTAATAATATTAATAATTAATAAAAAAATATAGTTATATTTATTATATAGAACCACTTAACATACAAGAATTTTATCTTCATATTTTTGCAAGTTTTGTCACTAAAATTATTTTTAATAATTTCTCGAAATTCTTGAATTAATTTACACGTTTCAGTTTTAAGACTCACTCACAAAGTTTAGGTACAGCAAAATATGGGCAACGAAATAGTTGCCCACTATTAGTTGCCAGCTACTAATAGTTGCTCGTAAATCGCCCGTCTGTATTGCAATTCAGCCCATTTGGTGTTTCGCTACTTACATCGTGTTTATCTGCGTTTATTTGCGCGCCTCCAATATTATCAGTTCCGTGTTCAAACATAACTCTAACCTACAAATAAGAACTAATATTTTTACTACTGAGCCTACTTTTTGCTTTTTAATTAAAATTGTCCTACATAAAACTACTGTTAACTTTATAAATAAATCCTTCTTTAATTAATCAAAGTTAAGAAAAAAAGTTAAGGATTATGTTGTTTTGAAGAGTTCTTTAAATAAAGTGTACGTCATGTTCTCAAATTGGCTATATTATTTCTTGATCATCATTATCGCTAGATTTTTTTTTTATATCTGGCCATTAGATCTTTGTTTATCATTTTGATCCGCATAATGAATATTAATGTCAATGGAATAAATATTGTTATTATTTTTTATTTAAGTACAAAAATATTTACTCATATATGAGAGTCCTCATAGACTCCACTTCAGAAGGCAGGGGGAAAACTCATACCTACCTTTCAACGAAAACTACGATATGGGCGCTCGCACATATTCCCGCCCCAAACACATATACGAGTATTAGAGAACTGAAAGGTTATCAAAATGTCCGATTTGCAAATTATCTTATTTATAATCATTCTTTTAATTAATTTATCACAACCCGACATTGGCACAAACAGGGTAAATAGAACGAAATTCCCTTCCTTTTTGGCATGGCTACCATTAAGGAAATTGTGGTCAATACGGATATTTAGCATTCAACAAATGTTTGCTCAAGAGCTGTCATAACGGACACAAATACACAAGATCAAAAGACTTCATAAAGTAAACATGTGTTTTAAACCAAGGTTGGGTCCAACAATGGTTATATTTGAGCTCCTACACTAGGTAAACACTCGGTTTGACAAACATTGGATCAAATAAAGCCAACTGTTCGCATTAATATGCTGACTAAGTAACTGTTCTGTAATTATAAAGAGTTTACTCAACAATAAACATTGTATCGTTGACATACAAACAAACAAATGTTTCTTTGTTTGTCACGTTGAGTGAATATTACATGTGGTCGGAATTAGATTATTAACTTCTACGATCTTGGAGTTGAATAAGATTTTAATTTAATTTGTATGGAATAAAGTAAATTAAGAATTACTTGTGTATGTTCACACAGAGCCTTGTTTCATTTATTTGTTTTTATTCTTTTCATCGTTTGTTCATTGATAGCATTTCTTAAAACATACGTACACGGATAGTTCGCCGGAATGGTTTGGGACCCTTAAAATTCGACCCTATTGGCATTAACTTACACAGCACAAATCCAAGTTTGTGTTTTCTATAAAATTCTTAAAAACTCAATTACACTTTGCTCGACCTTAGAATTTATATATTTTTAGGAAAGCTTACAATCTAATAACACTTATAGGTTAAGAACAATATTTTTTTACAAAACATGCTAATTACAAGCTTCCACATTTATTAAAACTTTGAACCTTTAATCTTTTTAAACATAATTATTTTATTATAAATATAATTTACCTTTTAAATTAAACTAGACTAACAACTAAACTATATTTATAAATAAAAGAAAAATTAAAAAAGGGCATCAAAAATCGTCAATGCAATCAAAAATAGCATCGCTATCAGCCGGGAGGGTACGTACCTTTAATTATAATTATGTAAGCTAAACGAAGAACTTAGAGGTAAAGAGATGGAAGATAATAAGATTAGAAGCAAAATTCAACTTAAGGAAGTGTTACAGTCTTTTAAAAAATATAACTGTATCTACAAAGTCATATACAGCAAGATCACTAGTCATTGAGGCATTTAAGTACTATAGACATTAAATACAACAACATACAACACCATAATATAAAGGAATTTGGTAACCCATCCTCGCCTAACCTTTATTGTTATAAAGCATATAATGCTAGTGTTGTGTGGTGTGACGGAAAACGTCGGTAGTTAAGCCTCCACATTAGGCCTTTATTGCTTTTATAATAAGACATAAATATTCCATGAATGTACAAAGCCGGTGGCTAGTGATACGTTTCAATTCATACTTGTAAGGAAATAATTTGATCTTTTTATATGGTCTTACTCTCTCAAACAAAGACTATTATAAGTCGCCTGGGGTAGATATAATCGAAGAGGGCGGTTTTTTCTCATTTCACATATTGTACCATAACGTATCATCACGCTTGTATTCCCCAAATGGTTTGGCAGATGTGTACTAATGTACACTCACACTGCGCCAGTATGTTTAGGTCTCATGTAATAGGGGGTTGCGTTAGGACGAAGGGTAGGAAACAAAACAAGGAGATGAAAGGGGGCTGAGGAAAGAATTCGCCCTACAGCGCTACTTAACTTCGACATTATGTGGGAGGGTAGTACTTCCCCGGCCGACGCATACATGCTAGCATGCCAGCTTGACAGTACTTCTTTTTTTTATGGGATAACAGGGCAAACAAGCAAGCGAGCTACCTGATTATAAGTAGTCATTGTCGCCCATAGACATCTGCAATACCTATTGAGTTGCAAATGCATTGCCGAGCCTAAATAAGGAAAAGGGAGGGAAAGAAGAAAAGTAGAAGGAAGTGGACTGAGGAAGGAATTGGGCCTCCGGTGTCCAAAACTCACTGTACGAAACGCAGCAGTATGCATACTGCTATTTGACGTCGATATTCTGTGGTAGGTTATTAATTACTACCGTGTAAATATAAAACTTGTGGGACGACCTCCAACAAGATGGACAGACGATCTGTAAAGGTCGCTGGGAGTCGTTGGATGCAGACGGCATATGAGTGGCCGTTGTGGAAGTCTTTGGGGGAGGCCTTCGTTCAGCAGTGGACTTCATTTCGCTGATATGATGATGATGATAAATATAAAACTAAGAACACAACGATAGCAACTAAACGCTTGGACGTATTAACAGTCCATGCTCACGCGACCTTGAGCAACGTCGCGAATGCCTAAGCAGACGAGCGACGTTTGGGAGCGACTGACTCATACGCACGTCGCGTGCTAACGAACGCTTGCACTGTGATATTGACCTAAATTGTGTAATTTTACGACGAACTTCGACTACTTGTTGTAATTGTAACATTGCTTGGCAAAACGCGCAAGTAATTTTGGTGCAATGGACCTTGTTAGACAAAAATGGGTGAAAATGCCGTGCATATTCTTATATAAAGAGTAGATGAATCATGTTCATCTTAGTATTCATGGAAAAGACTTCCAGTCAGAAGATATTGTTGTCACAAAAAAACCTGCTGATTTATATGCTATAGATAATTCACTAACATCACTCACTTATAAATTGATTCGCTCAAACATGTTTTGGTAACTGCACGAAAAACATTTAAATTTAAGCTTGCAAAAAAAATGAATTTAAAGCAACCAGGAAAAACCAGCTTTAGATGCCGTTATGATTATATTTCTATAAATAAGCATATGTAGTCATAAATTATAATTATTTAATTTACTGCGAAATTAAAGATAGGTCATAGATCGTCCACTGCCCTGGCGGGTATCACAAATTCACAATATAACCGAGTTATTGTATTCAGGTGTGAAGGGCATTGTAGCCAGTGAAACAAGGGCCCTGTTGCGAAAACTTTTGTTCAGCGGTCGATGTTCTTGGGCTGATAATATGATGACGAATCAAAGGGACAGCAGATCTCCTCAATACCGATAATTTTTACAAGCTTTTGACTATCAGTAACTATCGTAGTCACAAATGCGCAGCGCAACATAACCTTGTGGATCAAATTAAGTAGTAGTAGTGCCTCGCTGTGCATAAATGGTTCGGTATGACCGGAGAAGTACTACCTTCCCGCAGAGTATCGACGTCAAGTAGCAATATACACACTGTTGCGTTTCGTACGGTTAGCGTGGAGCGCCGGAGGCCCAATTCCTCCCACAGTCCCCTTCCTTCTCCTTTTCTTCTTTCCCTCCCTTTTCTTTACATAGGCTCTGCTACGCATCTGCAACTCTTTTGGTATAGCAGATGTCTATGAGCGGCGACGAAACTTACCATCAAGTGGGTCGCCTTATCGTTTGCCGAGATATCCCATAAAAAAATAGATCACATTACTTCCTTATTCCTTCTATTGGTTTAAGCATACGGCCAACCTGATGATAAGCATCAACCGCAGTGACAGAAGACAGTAAAAACAAGATTGAAATCTGTTTACTAATTTTTGCGCCAAACCCTAAGAAACAGATAAGAATTCCAAAAAATCTAACTTTTTGGTTCGGAGACGTTTATATACTCTAACCAACTTTTTTTCTTTTTCAATGCACGGAAACGAGTTTTTTACGATTTTATAATAATATAGAAGATATCTATCAAGGTCACAATCGACACCTCATTACAATTATTTTGACGTAACCCTATAACCTTTAAGCTGTATGCAGCGATCGTCAAAGATATTTTTGGTATGTGCAATGTATTAACATTCTGTGCTCGTATTTCGTCGTCATTGTTTCACATATTGTCCTACCTGTGACGTTCGTTGTACTAATAGCGTGATGATTCCACAGCTAAATAAAGTTGTGTCGATATTTTTGGGTAAGCTGTGATTATGGATCGAAATAGGGCTGTCAGATCTAGGTACATAGAAGTCAAACATGGTTCATTCGAAAAATTTAAAGGACACGGCCCAAATTTGTGTAGAGTATTCTAAACAAAAAAAAAACTATTTATTTACACATTCAGTATTAAAGCATCGGAAGAAGCATCGGCCTTAGAAAGACATGCCCCGACCTTATTCCCTGAAGGGTAAGGCAGAGGTGTATTAATTTACACCGACAGCTCGCCGATATGTTTAGGTCCCAAGTAGAGTTCTAGGATGGAGCAACACTAAAAAAAATCTTTAATAATAATCATCGTCAATCTATTTAACTGTCCCATAGCTGGGCTCGGGTCTCCTCTTAGAATGAAAGGGTTTAATCATAAAAAAGGTTAAAAATAATAATCATCCTACTTACGTACTTAGTTATATTTGAAATAACTTAGAGCAATTTATCATTATGGTATCTAATAACATGTTATTTTAAACCGGTAGTAAAGTATTCGCAATAAAATTAATCTTCATAATAGCCGAGTAAAATCTTTAATTGGACCTACATAATTATCATCTATTGCTGTAATTATTTTGCCCTTCATTTTCTGACAAAATAGCAAACATAGCTTTGCTTTTGCTATACAGATCAACTGGGGAATTTAACTTGCATCACGCCTATATTCCCTAAGGGGTTGGGCAGAGATATTAGTATATCTTAGGGTGTAGAGTATAGTCTCTACACCCACAGATCGATGGTATTTTTCGAATACCATGTAAAGGGCCTAGCCTAATGTCATTAACCGGATACAAATCAGATTTTCGAGACCTTAATGAAAAAACCGAATAACTTTACCCGATCTGTTAATCGAAGTCAAGACCTAAAACTCCGGAGTTGCACTTGACTTGACTTATAAAAATAATAAATAACCTTCAAAAGATTTAATACAAATAATTCAAATAAAAACTAACCTTTTGGAGCAACAAATCTTTACTTTAAATTGTGTTCGAATAATCAGGTTTTAATATAATTATCATACCCGTACATAACAACAACAACGTATAATGATCAGTTGCGCACGCGACGCTAGTAACTGCATAGTAAGGCTGGTTACATACTGGCCCGTGGTGCTCGGTCAGTCTGGACTGTGGAGTCCGACCTGTGTGGTCCGGCCCGTGTGGTCCGGCCCGCCCAGTCTGTGTGTTCCAGCTAGTGCGGCTTGGCAAGTCCGCACTGTATAATATATGAACGCGCTAATGTGTAACCAGCCTTACGACTTATGCGGCTATTATGCAACAAGTTCAAGTTTGACCACTTTTTTATATATGTACGGTACAGGAAATTATTTGTACTGTATATAGCCCCAGTTCTTATATATTATATTCTTATATATTTGCGGTGATATTTACTTCACTGTTAAAGGAGATTTAAAAATAACTATGTAAATATTTTTGAGGTGTTTTTTGCAATTTGTTTGAGCAGTGAGTTTTTTTTCTACAATTCCTAAAGTGAACAAATGGTTGTTGTTGACTATAAATTGATTTTCAAAGTGTTTGTGAGTATTTTTATTTTATATATTTTTCCGATTATCCTTAGAAAAACGATAAACATTACGAAAGAAACTTGTTCGCTACTATAACCATATAATTTACCTTACGAACTTCCATTATAATTATTGCAAAAAAAAACGTATTTATTTATTAATCTCATCTTTGATCCCAACATTGACATTGTGAATAATTTTCCTGTGAATAAACTTGTCGATACAACATAATAACTCTATTTTATTTAAAATACAAACTTACCTATCTTTATCATTAGGATAATTAATCCATACTAGTCTACAGGTACTTCTAAACTAATTAAGGAATTTATTGCTCCGCGAAATAATCAAGGTCTTATGTGGGCGTAGCCGCGGGCCATTTTCTAGTTATTAATACTTACTTACATTATTTTGAAAAGAAACAGGTGTCTGCCTTGGTTTTGACCCCGAAATCTACAACTTGGCAGTCCAATGGATATTTATGCATTTCGTTTCTATTTAATTGTACTAAATTCATTATTTCGGCAGTATAGAGTGAAGTTAGCCATTCTACGTTGCCCCGCAAGTAAAATCACTTAATACTATACTTGAATACCGAAATAAATAAGGCAAATAATCATGAATACAATTGTCTTTATACCTTGTTTTTATATTAAGATTTACCACATGCAAGACCTCTTGCGGACAACTTCAGACGACCACAATTATTTCGAACGAACTGTACCTACTACGTATTATATTATATTTGTAAATTTCCAACCAATTTCCTTAGACTCTAAAGAGCTCGTGTATTACAGAATTACTAAGAACTTCCTTTCCCCGATCCAATAAGCGACAAGTATACAACTAGGTTTACAACAAAGTGTTTCATTCAACAGGTCTAGGAACTAGTCGCTGCAGTAACAACACCTTTTGTTTACCATTTCCATAGCAATGAGTAGCTTAAATGAACTCTAGTTAGATGCTAGAATTGAACATGTACATAAGACGTCACTTTATAGCACATAACATACCATCACGCCTGTAAGTATGGAGGGTAATGCAGAGGCGTAAGAATATTTTATTCTTCTTTAAATCATAACCTAATCGTACCTCGACTTGACTGCCTCGTTAGTCTAGTAGTCTCAATCGCGACTGCTACGCTAAAGGTCTTGGGTTCTATCCCCAGTTCGAGCAAAGTGCTGTTTAGGTTTTTCTCATGAAATTTCAGTAGCAGCTCAAAGTCTGGATTTGTGCCCGGTGAATGGCAATAGGCTCGCTCCCTATTACATGGGACCTAAACCTACCGGCGCACTTAATGTACACCCACAGGTACATTAAGTGCACCTCTGCCTAACCCTTCGGGGAATACAGGCGTGATGGTATGTTAAATCACAACCTAATGGAAAACTTAATGGCAGACGACAATGCGGTAAGCCCAGACCGCGCGATGAGCGCGATGAGCTGGACTCTTACCAAAAAAACTGGTCTAATAGCAACTAGAGAAGAGGAACTAGAGGATAGAGAGAACTGGAAGAAGAGTAGATAGACCTTTGCCCTGCAGTAGGACACCATAGGCTTATAATAATAATAATTTAAAAAACGCCCTTGTTGCAATGCGCGTGGTACTTCACAAACATAGGTACAATTAATGGACACTAAATACTTAGACTTAAAACAAATATCCGTAGCACACATAATTTTTTTACCGCAGGTAGGAGTCGTACCCACGACACGCGGTGCATCGGTAGTTAAAATTGAAATATACACAGTTTGCCTATATGTTTATATCATATCCATAGCCTATAAATGTTCCCACTGCTGGGACACAGGCCTCCTCTCGGTGAGAGGGAGTGGGCCGTAATCCACCATGCGGGCACAGTGGGGATTGACTATATTTAGGTCCCATGTAATCCCACGGTGAGATGCTAGCGTGCAGTGTATCGAAGATACAAAAAAAAAATCCAACGATGCATAAATTTTGACAAGTTCTAGCAGTAAAACGAGCATGGTTTAACCAATTTTTTTTTTAAGTTTACTATTAATGTGGGTCACACATTACTAGTAATCTTGTTAACCCCTCGAGCTAAGCTAAATGCTTGTGTTACGAGTGGGTTCACGTCGGTAGTGCAATGGGTGGGGTTCGAATCGGCAACCACATGATCGCAAGTCCGACGCCCTAGCCATAAGGCTACCGCCGCTTAGCCATTAATCCACTATAGGTTGATTCTTAAAACTTTAACAAAGTAAGGGAACTTATACTCGCTTAATTTTAAAGCGTTTATAAAGTTTTTACATACTTGAGAACAAACAGTTACGCTGCCGTGGAGGTTGCTAGTTGAGGTATATTAATTTAAGACTGCGAAGTCTTTAACGTATACTGCGAAGTTTTGTTAATCCTAGTTCAATAAAGAAAATAATGCATGGAAAATTATAGTTTATTGAAATAAATTATGGTTATTTCTGGTTTTATTAACTTCTAGCTATTGCTAGCGGATTGACTCTCATCACAAAAGATTTTTTGAGAAAAAAGGAGACTCAAACTATCTCATATCTAATTACATCTAAATCAGTTCAGCAGTTTTAACGTGGAAAGGTATAAGACAGACCGACAGATAACTGAGATTTTTCGCATTTATAATATTATAATAAATCTATGCATGTACTATATACCTACATCTATTATTTACATAAATTATGCATGGGAAAGTACATAATTATTATGTACTTTTGTATTGTGTAGGATTAAATTAAAAACAATACATCTTAACTTTATCTTGTTATAATCGTAGCACCTAATTAAACAAATAACATTAAGTGCTAAAGGACAAACTAAGTATTTAAAAGGCATGTACAGACAAGTAAAAAAGTATATCTGAAAATTTAAAATTTATATTATCTTCAGAGGACAATGTCAAAGATATTGATGGTTTTTTTATTTCAGTTTTCCTTTAATTATTGTCTCTATAGTCGTATGCTTTAATTGCCTAGAAATCGTCCTAGTATAAAGGCTTTTGTCCCTGCTAATGAGATAAGAGAATAAAGAAAATAATTTTAAGGAATAATCAACAGCACTTTTAGATGTTAATCAATTATTTAGGATTCATTTAATTAACAACAACGTTTGTTGTATCATCAATTATTGACCTGTTGAATTAAATTATTGTTTTGCATCACTTTTGTTCAAGAATATCTCTTAGTCATCAATGACCAGTATGATCTTCCGTGGGCTTGATTCAATGACTCATTATGCATTTTATTGTCTTATTCTACGTTTATTATGGATTTTCCGTATTTTTGCAAGAACTTCGGCATAATTTAGCATGTTCATTGAATTGATAAAAATAACGTGATACGAATAAACTTGAATGTAAGATTGATATTTCAATAAACCATTTTGCAGCTGGATTTCTTGATTAATGAGTGAATTGTATGCTGCTGCTGTCAAGTAAAAAATAATAATATTGTCCTCGAGTGCTGGGTACTCTGAAAAAATATATTTTAGTTTAACCCGTCAATGCATACAGTTTCCTCATGAGGACATAACAATCGATTTTTCATTGTGTCTACAATATGCCGCTTGACAAGTTAAGCTAGCACAGAAGCCAATATTTGCCTACTTTATTTGGTAGAATTATATTTACTTCATCAACCAAAACAATATTAGGGCGAACCCTCAACGCTTAATTTGTCTGCTACCCTCAATTTCCTTTAAAAAAATATTGTTTACCCACCATGTTGTTTACTCAATTTAATGGAATACCGAAAATATTTTTCTCTTCAAACTTCTACTCAAACCTGGACAAACGCAGCCTCGACTAAACAAATTAGGTCGCTGTCAAAATACATTTTTATAATATGAAGAATAAAAAGTATGGAAAAGTGAAAAAAAAATACTTCAAAAATTAGTATCTCTCTCTCTATTAGGACATAGTGAGGAGGAGTTTTGCCATCCTTACAATTTCTACCTTTTTGTAGATTTGTATCTACTAAAATCACAAATAACAAACAAGCTCACTCGTGCGCTTTCATCTTTAGACTTCGGTTACGGTTGTTAATTCTCATTTGCCCGGATAATGCACGATAGCCTATCTTTCTGAAAATGCTACCTAAAGATTCTGATTCAGATGTCTCGTTTACAGGAGATGGTGCTGTCTACTCCAAAAATTACGAGAACTAGGTGAGTAGTTTAACTCACTCGGTTTTTGTTTTCACAAAGAAGGTCACTGCCAGCATGTTGTGAAAACAAAAACAGATAGGTCTAAAAAGAAAGAAGATGCAGCTTGCTCATACTTGTAGCTTATGGTTACGTGGGGGCCTATTTTGACGTCACACAAGATAACAAGATGACCATGAGGTATTTTATATTCAATTTCATCAATTTGTATAAAAATTTTTGAAGTAACTAAGAATGTTATTCTACACCCTAGAAATAATTCGCAAATATTTAATATTATATTTTTTCTACAAAAAAAACTTAGGAAAAACACCGATAATATTATGACAAAAGCATTTCCTGTGCCCTTTAGAAGTAATTAATTTACCATTAACCCTGACTTTTATACAGAATCATGAATGATTTGCACGCAATAGGACTTTCCTTAACCATAGAACCAACAGAATACCTATCATTACATTATTATAAAACAAAATCCCACGCCATTGTCTGTCTGTTAGCGATGAACTCAGAAACTACTGAACGGATTTTCATGCGGTTTTCACAAATAGAAAGTGTTTCATGATGCAGGTTTAGGTTCATAATTTGTTAGGGTTTTGTGTGAATTGGTTGGAATATGACGCTAATTGTGTACAATTGTGCGAAGCTGGTTGATAGTTTAGAATAATTAGGTAGTGTTTAGGTACGGTCTGGAGCACATCAAGTTATCACAAAATAACATATTTTCTCAGTAAATTTTGACCTTAATTATAAACATTTTAAGGTTTAAAATTGTTTGGAGAAATTTGACAGTTTTGTATAACCTGATGTAACGACTGTACATTGATGGTCGATTGGTTGATTCATAAATAACGTGAATCATATAATTTTCGTAGCATTATAGATTGATTTAGTAGCAAAACATCACACATTTATCAGTAGAGATAAACTAAATATAATATTTATAAATAAAGACTACCTCATGAGTCTAGTGGTCCTAAGGGAGACTGCTACGGTAGAAGTCTTGGGTTTGATTCCCAGGTCGAGCAAAATGTTAATGGGTTTTCCTTTGCAATTCTCAGTAGCATCGGAGTTTGGATATGTGCCCGGTGAATGGCAATAGACTCGCCACCTATTGTATGGAATCGAAACATGCCAGCGAACTGTCATGGGTGTACACTAACTACACCATCAGTCATCACGTCTGTATTTCCATACAAATACAGACGTGATGGTATGTTATGTTAAAATTAAAACAGTTTTCTTTGTTTTAAAGAAACTATTATCTGAGGAAGGTCATTGACTCCTAAATCAGAGCGCTGTAGTTATAATGAAACTATAATAATTGTAGCAAAAATAATTCGTTATTTTAATTTTAAATTTCATTAACAATTCACTATACATATCTACTTAATTACATTAAAAAATTGAGATTTAGAATTTAAAATCTGGTTTTCTAACATTTATAACGTGTTAGTTATTGTCTCATTTAAATTAGGCAGCTTATTTGGTAAAGTCATGATTCTTTTTTTTTTAAGGAGAGTAGCAATGTGGGTCGCACATTACTAGTATTCTTTAACCCCTCGTGCTAAGCTAAATGCTTGTGATACGTCGTGTACGAGCCAGCAACCAAATAATCGCAAGTCCGACGACCAAGCCATTAGGCTACCACCGCTTCAATATTACTATATCTAATATTCAATGTTAATATTACTGTATCTTTCAACTTTTTTTTAAGTAAAGTAATTCATACATACATAATTACTATATTATCGCATAATGGTAGGCAAAAACTACAGAACGCCCCTTGCTGCAATTCTTGCATAAATCTTTTGATCACATTCATACATCTTGTCATACACACGCGCCGGTTGCGAGTAAGCAAATAATTCATTATTTATTAATCAACACGGAAGCAGCTACACAAGTAGCTATGTAAACTACTTTTAAGTAGTTCAATGTCAGAGCTACATATTTTGTTCACGTTCACCAAACTGATGATGTTGAAACTCATAGCTTCATGGTAAATTGTATTCGGTCAGGGTGTGTAGCCCTTTTTAATTTGTTCATACTTTTCCCAAAATAGGAAACATTTTCATAAAAAACTATGATACTAGTTTCTGTCAATTCCGCGAATTTTAAACATTTAAGTAATTAAAACACTTTTTATGGGAATTTATCAAGTTATTTATATTATTTATTTCCCGACATTTAGAAAGCCTTTACAGGATCCATAGTTACGGGGGAGACTAAGGTGTTAGATGTCTTGCCCGTGATATCAAATTTCCCATCCGCATCACGGCATATTCACTATAAATTATATTTAACTTCTTTTTTCTACCCTTATTACCCTTCTTACCTCTTACCCTAACGATTTTATTTTTTTATTTAATATTATATATTCTTAACGGATCACACTACAACAACGCAGAACTCAACTCTTTTCGAAAAACCAACAGATTTTATTAAAAAAATGATTCAAATGGATAGGGTAATAATTGTTTACATTTCGATGTTGCTATTGCGAATCCAGCATCATAGATGTTTTATGTTATAGGTATTTGTAGGCATTTAACTGGCACACTGACGATTACGTTACATTAAATCGCAAAGCTCGATTTGTTGACAATCTGGTTCGGTTCAACGCACCGCCATGAATTTATTTATGCAACAGCGGCGCAGGGCCGCAATTATAGGTAACTATTACAAATATCCTTTCATTTGACTTATACAGCGGAGCTTATTGGTGAGGTCCTTCAGAAAGGTCAGGTACATAGTACCCGCAACCGGCGCGTGTGTATGAAAAGATGTATGAATGTGGACGAAGCAAAAGAAGTATGCAAATATAGTAGCAAATGTAGTTTCTGCCTACCCCTATGGGAAAAAGGCGTTAATGTATGTTTGTATGACTAATAAAGTTTAAACGAAAATGACATCAAGACTATTCCACGAAATTGTTAGCACAGGGATGCATTTTGCAGGATACTGCAGAACGCCCTTATTTGGCTTATATCTTAGTAGGTCGAATATTGTAAGGGACAAGCCTACTGGGCGGAAATATATGCTTATCAAATTTTCATGTAGCCCTTTTTGGCCGATTGATGGGTAAAGGTCTCGCCTCAATCCAAGAGTTTTTTAAGGCTTACCACGAAGGAAAATAGCGAAATTCAAATAAAATTCCTAAAACTAGTAGTTTCGCATCTTCAATGTATTTTTGAGAGAAATATACTGTATTTCCTCTGGATTTATTTTGCCGCCTAGCTACATTTTATAGAAATCTGTTAAGCTGTAAGTTAGGTTAGGTTCGCAGAGAACTCGCGGAGGAATGAAACCACGCTACCGTAACATCAGCAGAAGGAGAAAACGCGAAACACCCGTGTGGTTTTAGTCCGTAGGTCATCCACCCTGGGTCCAACAGAACCCGTCGCCTTCCCCAGGCAGTGGCAGTTCATGAGGAGTTGCAGATACCAAAAAAAAAAACGCGGAGAAATTACAACCCACTTCCGTGGCCCAAGCAAAAAGTTGTGAGGCGGAACACCCGTGCGGTTTTAATGGATAGATCACTCACTTTGGGTGGAACCCGACACGTATCGTCGCCATCCCCGGGCGTTGGGAAGTCCATAAAGATTTCCAAATTAAAAAAAAATATGGGTCCAAAAGGAAACAAAAGATCATACCGAGTTACTTTCGCATTTATAATGCTAGTAGTAATATATTCAAAACGTATAAATTTATACAATGCAAATATAGAAAAAATATAATTCCTTCTAAGTCACAATTTACGTCACAAGATCTAAAATTGACGTAACCGATGGATATCCAGCTAATGTTTGCTGAATAAATTATTATAATACTTACATTATTATGAATAAATATTTACCAATCGCACATGGTCGCATATAAATTATTTAGTAGTAGTAGTGCCTGCTGGCATGTCTACATCCCAGCATGAATGGGTCGCACGACCGGAGAAGTACTACCCTCCCACAGAATATCGACGTCAAGTACCAGTATGCATACTGTTGCGTTTCGTACGGTGAGTGTGGAGCGCCGGAGGCCCAATTTCTCCCTCAGTCCCCTTCCTTCTCCTTTTCTCCTTCCCCTCCCTTTTCCTTAAATAGGCTCGGTAACGCATCTGCAACTCCTTAGGATTTGCAAATGTCCATGGGCGGCGATGACTACTTCCCATCAGGTAGCTCGCCTGTTCGTTTGCCGAGTCATGCCATAAAAAAAATAAAAAATATGTAGGAAACTTGAAAACGCATATCCACATGAAATTACATACATTTAGCTTAGCACGAGGGGTTAACAAGAATAATAGTAGGTAAAGTGCGACCCACATTGCTAGTAAGCTTTTAAAAAATTAAAATATTAGAGGACCTACGAGAATTGAATTTCGAATCGCAATGATGCACAATCTTACTATTTAATTTTCTAGATTTTTGAGATTTCTCATTTTAGTTACAAATACATTGTAATTCGATTCAGTAAAATGATACTACGAAGGAATTGTGAAAGGCCTGTGCCCATAAGTAGGATAGTAATGGCTAATCGAAAACAAAAACAAATTCATGAATACCATCACGACAGTACATAATTTGAATACTCGAAGTGAGCCGAAGAATTGCAAACTCAATAACATGTATGTAGAGTAGCAGTCACGCGTACAACCACTGACTAATGACGGGTTAAAACATAAAGGGTAAAATATTTCCGTTCGAGCCAGGAAGTGAACTAAAATTGTTTCTTAAACAAGAAATAAACTATAGAGAGATAACGAAATTCCAACTTTTATATTTTCAATAAAGTCAGTTTCATACTCGGTGACACATTTGGGATGGAAAATGCCTTATTTTTGAACACTGGGGTTTTTCTATAAATAATTGTTTCGACATTTTAACTTCTACCGGAAGAAGGTAAGGAGAATGTAAGTTCAGAAACACCCTTTGACATTGAATAAGTACATAGGTACTTTTACCTTCCATTAAAAATAGGTAAATGATTATTAAAAAATACGGAAATAAGTCAAATCGGCCCACGAATCTTTAAAACTCGACATTTAAGGGTCGACAAACGATGTTGTAATAATTACAGATTAATTTTATCGATACTTCCGAGCAAGGGAAACCGGAATGACAAGACAAGGTTGATAAAATATATTGTTTTATTAAGTACATTGACACTTTAGTTCATTGAAATATGTAAGGCTGGTTGTACAAGGTTTTTGTTTCGATGGATAGTTCAAGGTAAATTGGTCACCATCGGAGTTCTAGGCCGAAATTTGCACTTGGAAGGCTTTTATGTGCTTTCATCCGAAGTTTTTTTTTATTGCTTACTAGCAATGTAGGTATGTATTACTATTCTTGTATTCTTTTTAACCCCTCGTACTAAGCTAAATACTTTTGCTAGGTATTCTTGTTAACCCGTCGTATTAAGCTAAATGCTTGTGCTGCATGCTTCCTTCAGTCTGGTCTTTAAAAGAAACCATAATTCTCTAACTTACCTAATATGTTTCGGTGCTTCTCAGATATCTAGAAAATATCGCCGCCATCTAGTGTAAAAGAAATATGTTGACTTGTAAAAATGTCTATAAAAGATCTATGTGTTTACATACTTAACAGTAAGCGCAGCTTGGCATGACAAAAAATGCGAATCTTTAAGCATAAGTTGTGACAGGGCGATCGTCGCGGTACGGTTCATGGGTTCATTTCCAGCATGGAACAACATATTCATATAACCTACAGCTTGTTATTCCGAGGTCTGGGTGTCAGTGTTTGTAAAAACACCAACACGGCTACAATACAGGGGAAAATACCATAAAAAAGTAGAATCAAAACAGTCCCTTTATACTTCAAAATGGTCGTATATTAAAAACAGTCGTATAATATCAAAAACAGTTGTAAAGTATAACTACCTTGTGACTACACATATACAGGCTCGTCGTTTCGTCTAATTTGGAATAATTCCGGAACCGCGCTATAAATGACTAGATACTTCCGGATCCTTTTTTTGGTGATGACTGATTAAATTTAACGATAGAAGACTACAAATAGATTGTGTGATCTTGAAATCGTTTTATTATTTGCAACTCGCACCCAAGTAATACCTACACAGATTCGCATCATTTTGGTTTCTTGTGCAGCTTTTTATTATTATTTGGAAAGCCTATACGAGACAATACTATGTTCTTCTAAAAATGATATGAATATAAATCGCATAATAATGGAAATATATCAAATTATTCACGGTTTAATTTGGCTTGTCCACGTAAGGCGTGCAGAATTGTAAAAAAATAAAGAAAGATCAATTGATGTTGTACAATTGGACACGGGCAATTATAATAATAATAGGTGTCATTATATCATTATCTTGTTCACTATTTTCGATGTTAGAAACAATGTTCTCTAAAAAATACGAAAGATTATACTTACACCTTTTTTCTAAGCAAAAACCTTACAATAAATCTAAAACTTTAAGATAATGTCTTTAGCTTTTAAAATTTATTTCGATTCGATACGCTCTATCGGCATACAAAATCAGCTGTTCTTATTACGAGTACTACAGTTCGATCAAAAGAACTGGGCGCGAAATTGTTCGCAAGTCGTTTTGCAGTGGTAAATTTTAATATGAAAATTCGATGTAAAGAGTGTTAGGATCTTAAATGTTTCATATTCGTGATTATTTTCCTTAATAATTTTGATATTTATATATCACCATCATCAACTCATTACATTGTCCCACTGCTGGGCACGGATCTCCTCGTTTAATTTTATTTTATCGTTAAAGCCTTTTTGAAGTCAAAGGCACCTGTGCTTTATAAGATTCATTCCCCACGAGTCTCATCCTCCAATAATTTTCCCCAAATATGAAAAACTATACCTCCCAATAGCAATAGGCTCGCCCCCTATTTCATTGGATAAATACAAGCTTAATGGTATCCACAGACTGCGCTTCAGGTGTAGGTTAACCGACTCACGAGCTCCACGAGTACCACCCGACAAAACAACTAACTTCTCCTAGATTTTTCAGTATTAGTCTTTCATAATCATGAGTTCCTACTACCTACCCATTAAAAGATTTAAAAAAACATAGTGTATTTAAATCAAATCAAATAATTTATTTGCTCGAATATGGTACATCAAAGGCTTAAGGCTTTTTTAAGGTTCATCATATTCTGCCATGTACGGCGTACAAATATATTTCTAGAGCAACAAAGACACAATACAAGCCCAAGTATCACAGCAGCTTCTGCCAAACGAATACCGCTCTTAACAAGCAAACAACTAAACAACAGCTGTTTGTAACCCATTAGCGCGATTAATACCTATTGATCATGGAAATTGAAAATCAAATAGTTCCGACCGAAATGCACAAACGTCATATTGACATAAATGAGACCGGTGTTTACTTAACAGACACGTAGCCGTTAACACTCGATCATTGTCGCGATGTGAGTCAACAAATAAATGCAAAATGTGTATGATGCATGTTTGACTCTAGCGGTTAACCTGGTTTTATTTGAGAAGTTTGTTTTAAACACCTTAGCATAATGCATGATCAGCCTATAATGTTCCCACTGTTGGGATACAGGCCTCCTCTCGGTGAGAGGGAGCGGGCCGTTATCCACTACGCGGGCCTAGTGCAAGTTGGTAGATGTCACACGTTTCCAATTTTTGTTTCTAGGACATGCCGGTTTCCTCACGATGTTTTCCTTCACCGTTTTGGGAGCAGTGGTAATGAAATAATTTACACAAAGTAAAGCGCCTGTCTAGGTTCGAACCTACGACCTACCATTTGTAAGTCGCGGCGGTAAGCACTGGGCACCACCACTCCTCGGAAGTCGCTTTACTCGTAAAACGGTAAACACCTTAATTTATATAAAAAAAAATGTTTAAACTATTGAATAAGTTAAAACTAGAAACCGCTTTCAGCCTTTTTTGCATGTCGTGTATTGTCTAAAAAATCAGCATGAAATTTCATCTCACCCTGTTTCTTTTTAAAGACCAACAGCAAGTTAACAGGTAGAATGGCAAAAAACGGTATTATTAAATTAGATTTGACCATTGTAAACCACGTTATCGTAATCACTAGTCGCCAAAATGTATTTCGTGCTCTTTTGTGCGTAGTTGTGTGTTCTAGGTCATACATAACTATTTTTTCATACTCATAATTATATATTCCAAGATTAAAGTATACTTACTGTCTGTAGACACAGACAGTATACTTTAATGTAATTTGAGTAGAGTTTAGATAAAGATTATGCAAACACTTAACTACATAGCAAATAAGAATCAAATAGTCATCAACTGCATATTTTAAAATGATTATGTACTTCTTACGATTCATTTTGATCAATATGGTAGTATGTTTGTTTATCTAAGCGTTAAGAATAACTCAACAGATTACTACTGAATAATGACTCGTACTACTTAATTAATAACTTACTATTACTTATTTAAAAAACATAAATATAAAAATAATGAGCCTCATTAGTTTGGTAGTTCTAAGTGCAACTGCTAGTCTAAAGGTAGTGGTGCAAAATTTTATGGGTTTTTCAATGAAATTCTCAGTAGCAGCTCTTAGTTTTGATATGTGCCCGCGGAATAGCAATAGTCTCGCCCCCTATTACATGGGACCTAAACATACCGGCGCACTGTTGGTATACCTGTGCCTAACCATTCTGGTAATACAGGCGTGATGGTATGATATGTTATGTATATGTATAAAAAATATATTGATGTATCACAAGGAGTTGTTCGCGGTATAACGCGCAGCCCAAAAGAACTATATACCTAATATATTGTAGATAAAAGTTATCCTATAGCCTTCCTTGAAAAAGCAAAGCATCTGCATACCAAATTTTATGAAAAATCTGAGTAGCAGCTTAGGCATGATAATTAGACAAACAATATACGGAATAATTCAAATGTATGGATATATAGCTTCTTAAGGTTTTTTTATAAGTGCATTGGCATATTATGTACAAGAAACCTATCTTAATTTGCTGTTACGCAGTTAAATGAATTACGCCTTATTCGAAATACAAAAGACTTCACACACAAATTGCATACAAATATCACAAGATTGGTACCAAGTTTGCATTTACACGCAGTATCGCTGACGGATTTTAAGGCTTGGTCCCACAAAATAGTGTACATACTGGCGGTGCAGTAGAAAATGTAATTTATGAACGTCGAACGCATCAATGCGGGTTAAGATCGTAAACAAAACAGCAGCGAATGAATGAAAGTGTATGCAAGGTTGCATACTTTATGCACTCGCATTTTGTGTAACCTAACCTTTAAATCGTGTCGTGACAGTTTCACCTGTTAAGTACGTGCTAGGATATAATAGGTATCAAATTAGATTAGATTTAGACGCATTTAACTTCAATAACTTGAGTAAATATACTCTGATTTGTGACATCAGATCTTTATCATGACTGGGTATTTTTAAACTGGCAGTGCGTGATGCATTTAAAGTTTTTAATACTTACTTTCAAGTACACATAATATGCATAAGCGTGATTTTACAAAGAATAGCACAATGGGTATGGAAACGCACCAAGTGATATTTAATTTGTCAGACAACTTCACGATCATCATCATTAACCTATTCACATTTAAAGTTTATCAGATTACGGAGGAGTCAATGAGGAACTGCTTAAGTGGTTTATTTCATATATATACAATAAATAAAAATGAATTAAACTTTTCCCTGATCACGCCATAACTTGACCGATTTCATTCATCTTTTTTTAAGTTTTCTATTACTTTGTAAAAGGGTCTTAAGATGTTTTTATTGTCATATTTAGTTACATAATGTTTACTTTGTTTCTGACATATTGTATAATTTATAAATTAATATCGCTAGTAAGCCACCAGTAGTAACCTACCGTCATAATAATTATTGGTATGTAAACTATGTCCAACTGTGGACCATTATAGGCTAATCAAATCAAATTAAATCAAATCATTTATTCAAATACTATATGACAAAATATTAGTTACATAGTCTTACTTAGGTATCTTATTTACATTAAATTATGTGCCTGAACTAGGTAATCCTGTGTTTCAGGCGAGAAATAAAAACAATTATTAAGGACTAAAATAATCACTCGATCTTATGTTTGTATGACAAATTAAATATAAATATAATACTAAACAAACATTAAATCTAAATAAAAATAAAATAATAACAACAATAAAAGACTACTTTAACACAGTTAACAATTTCTCTGTATCGTCGTAGGACATGCTTAGGAGGGCTTCCTGCAGGTTCTTTTTACAATTGCTATAATTAAGGGCATAAATATGCTTTATAAAATTAAGGCGATTGTAAAGAAGCGGCCCTAGAAACACATAAAATTTGGATGTGAAAGCGTGTTTAGTTCCTATAGGTTGAGGGCAAACTATATCTTTCCGTCTTTTATTTGTAAACTCAGTGCTGAATGAAAGTGATGTGTGCTGTTTTAGTACTATGTTCATTATGAATAGCTGTCGGACAGTTAGCACTCTAATGATAATGATGATGTAGGTATATAACTTCCATGACATGCCTTCCTTGCAGAGTTAAGCAAAGATGCACTAGTCTACACCAACATTTCGCGGGTCTGTTTGGTACCATGTAATAGGGGCAAGCCATTAATTATAATATGGGCCTTGTTGCCATAAATAAATATAATTAACCGGGCACAATTTCAAACTCCGAACTCCCACTAAGAATTTCATTGAAAATCTCCATACCCGACCTGGTAATCGAGCCCAAGACCTCTAGCGTAACAGTCGAGCGAAGGACCATTAGACTAATGAAGGAACCGACAGCTAGGAAAAAATGTAGGTTTATGTCATAAAACTAATTATGTGATATATATGCAAGGTGTTTTGGAATTAAAGGAAAATAATAAAGAGGAAAAGTCACTGAATATTTCGAGATCATTCGTAGTAGCAGTCTCTATTAGAAGGTCTACCTACAGCACTGACTAGAATTTAACATTAAAAATATATACATATTTAAGATATACATTAATATATACATTGTTTAAATAATAAAATATAAAAACAAATATATTTTATTATTTAAACAATGACAGAAATTTGAAACCGGCTCTCATCTTTATTTATCAGCAGGTCCAAAAATAAATTCGTTATCAATAAAATCTCAAATTACAAAACTACTTACTTTTTAGCGCCCATCTCTTGTTCAAAATCAATCCATCCAGGAACTTGTATCCCTGTTCCCTGCAGGCGTTCTCCTTCACGCTAGCCACAGCACTAGTGAGGGACAGCAGGTCGCTAGCCAGCACCACCGACGACGCGTAATCAGGGGACTCTGCTATATGCCTGACAGCACCATCGTTATTCCCTATTTCATCCCCATAAGCGTCGTATGAAGAAGATTTGGCTTCTTCGACAACTTTTCTAACTTCATCTTTCAGAACCGTTCCATTATTTTTAATTAAATCAGTAAATTTCGCCACTAAATCCTTATCCACCCCAAAATTTTGAACAGTCCTGTTAAATAAAGCTAAATCTCTATCATTAAGAGTTCTATTTGAATTTAGAATAGGATATAATTTTTGTAGCACTTCTTTGTTCAATAATGTAGTGTTAAAAGTTTTCGGATCTATGGCGGCAGACGCCGCGCACGCGATTAGGAAAATCGCCGCGGAAAGCATGACGTTGTGCGCGCGCGCCGACTCTAGCGATACTGAGCGTTCGAGCCAACAATCATTCAACTTGATTCATACTATTAGGTTCTGTCACCTTTTTAATATTGTAATAACTTTATTGTTTTTGATCGGTGGTTGATTATCGGTTCTCGATACTTCGATCTGACTTTATTTTTGGTCATGCATTAATTTTATGCAGTTATTTAAGTCAGTAAATATAGTGTAGTGTAGTGACGTTAGAGTGGGCGCTGAGCGTGATGACTTGGATACGAATCTTAGGCAGGACGGTTTTTTGTAAGAGTTTTTAATAATTAATGGTAACAGTTTCACCCCCATGACACACGTACATTACAACTGTACTACATACAACTGTACAATTACTTACCCTTCGATATTTAAAATGTTGTAATCTGTAACTTGTAAAAAAAATCTAATCCCTGCAACATGGTTGAGAACAACGAAGCCAACATACGTCGTACAGTGAATGAATACTGGGATCTGACGTACTATGGCAATTTTTTTTCTAATTTTGAGCTTACACGGAGAACTGTACTACATAACATAACATACCATCACGCCTGTATTCCCCGAAGGGTTAGGCAGAGGTGTACTTAATGTACGCCCACAGTTCGCCGGTATGTTTAGGTCCCATGTAATAGGGGGCGAGCCTATTGCCATTACCGGGCACAAATCCAGACTCCGAGCTGCTACTGAGAATTTCATAGAAAAACCCAATAACACTTTGCTCGACCTGGGGATCGAACCCAAGACCTCTAGCGTAGCAGTTGCGATTGGGACCACTAGGCTAACGAGGCAGTCTGTACTATTTTGTGTATAACTGTACTATTTCACTAAAATCTAAAAGTAAATTAAATAGGTATATTAATACCTAATTGCATTGTTTTTTTTTTTTCAAAATAATTTGCAATTATTTTTTTAACCCCTTACCTAGTTAAGCTAGTTGTCCTTAGCGCGACTGTTACGCGAAGGGTTCTGGGTTCGATTCCCAAGTTAAACAATGCGTTTATTTCACTTAATGCACTTATCACTAATCTCATCTCAAAATTAGTGCACTTAACCAAGCTTGCTTATAGCAGGTTGGCAGACTTCACATGCCGTATAGAAAATTTATTTTTAAAATGCCCATGATTTCGTATAGGGAAAAGTTCGAGAACTTTTCCACACATTACTCGTATTCTTGTTAACCCCTCGTGCTAAGTTAAATGCTTGTGTTATGAGCGGGTTCACGTCGGTAGTGCCATGGATGGGGTTCGAATCGGCAACCATATGATCGCAAGTCCGACGCTCTAGCCATTAGGTTACCGCCGCACAAATTGATTTGATTAGGCAGTCCAATGGTCATATCACTAGACTACTTTTTTTACTTACCGAGTGTAAAATTTTAATATCGTAATACCCCACAGAATATAGACGTCAAGTAGCAGTAGGTATGCATACTGTTGCGTTTCGTACGGTGAGTGTGGAGCGCCGGGGTCCCAAGTTCACCCCTCCTTCAGTGCCTATCCTTCCACTTTCTTCCTTCCCCTTCCTTTTCCTTAAATAGGCTCGGCAACCCATCTGCAAGCCCTTTAACATTGCAGATGCCCATGGGCGGCGAAGACTACTCACCATCAGGTAGCTCGCCTGCTCGTTTGATGACTACTTAAATATGCGGCTATTAAGGTAGGTAGTCCCTCTGCCCACTAGCAGATAAGTCCTACAGAGACCCGATTACCTTGACCTTCAAGGGTATTAATAAACTGCATCCCAAAATTCTATTTTCGAATCTTGAAATCCGTTAAACGGTAAATATCCACTTGCTTTTTATAGCCGAAGAGGTCAATAAAAAGAATATTTCGTGAGTTCTTGGGTCGGAAATTATTTATAGCGATTTCCAAATCTAAATTTAGCTTTTGTGGCGGATTTCGACCTCTCACGCTTAATTATAGGTACTCCTAAATCCCAAACTCTTTAAAAAAACATTTATTAAACAAAAAGGTATTTCCATTTTATTGAGGGATTAGATACAAATCCATCCATCTATTATAAAATTTGTATTTGTAACTCCCTCATTAGTCCAGTGGTCCCAAAGGGCGACTGCTACGCTAGAGTTACTCGATTTCCAAGGCGAGCAAAGTGTAATTGAGTTTTTTTTTATTAAAAAAAAGTTTCTAGCAATGTGGGTTGCACATTTAGGTACTAGTATTCTTGTTAACCCCTTGTGCTAAGCTAAATGCTTGTGTTACGAGAAGGCTTACGTCCGTAGTGGAATGGGTGGGTTTCGAACCGACTACCACATAATCGCAGGTGCGACGCCGTAACCATTAGGCTACCGCCGCTTTAAAGAATTGCTCATTTCTATAAAATTATCAGTAGCAGCTCAGAATTTGGATATGTGCCGGGTGAATGGTTGATGATTATCAGAATTTTACTCGAAGCGACGGCCGGCCATCTGACCTCTGCAAGCTATGTTCTGAATAATGATAATATTAATTTAATGTGAGGTTCCTTGGGCTTCCTTTACGTTTATTGACAGATGTTCATTAAACAACCAGGTACATTAAACGTAACGTGCTCTCTAATTTGTTATATTAATTATAATAGAAATTAATAGTTAGTGAAATATTTTTACAGGAGTTAATCTGAGTTTGGTAATACTAAGGTAACTTAGTTGAAGAAAAAAACAGAAAGAAAACTCAAAAAGATAATTTTATTTAACAGATAAATTTGCTACCTTGAGTATCGATAATATTGAGCTCCATTGCGATCACCATTTGCAGTCCACTCCCATTCGTTAAGATCCTGGTCGTCCTCCCTCGATTGCGACCGTCTTCGAACATAGTGATCCCTTTCCATCCACGTTTCGTCCTCCTCGTCTTCTCCACCTTCTTCCTCGATAATTTCGAGGTCATCGTCAACATTCCCAATAGATTCTTCGCCAGCCTCGTCATCTTCTTCTTCTTCTAAAATTTCCCCGAGTCCTTCATTGTCTCTCTGCGCTTCGTACTCTAATTCTACTTCAGGAATTTCTTCCAATACTTCTCTATGTGCTATCAAGTGCTGTCTCCTTATTTGAGGTACTTCAATCACCTCTTTCTCCTTTTCATCCTCTTGTTTTCCGTTCTTTTCTTCTTCGGATGCTTTTGCTTCATCTGATTTATTAGATTTTGATGGGAAAGTAAAAACTTTGTGCAATGATTGCATAGGTATGACAAATGTCAAAGTTAAAATAGTTGAAGATAGTAGAATTGCAGATATTTCTTGTACATCGATCTGAAATAATATTTAAGAAATTACATTAAAAGCTTTATTACTTTGTGACATGATAGATTGATAAGTTGTTACGTCGAAAATTGAGAAGAATAACCACCACCACCTGGTGGTCATCGTGATGCCTAGACACCTGCAATACTTAAACAATCCCTTAAAGAGGCCCTGCGGACTCCAGAGTACAACAAAGGCAAAACCGCAACAATTGAGAGGGAAAATGGTTTCACACACAAAGTACTTATGATAGACTTCAGTGTAAGGGTGGACACAAGCTATTCTACCACGGAGCAAAACAGATACTTTCTCGCCTCTTATAAGATCTGCTAGTCGAATAACCATTCGACTAGCAGTGAATAATTGTATTTTAACCCACCCTATAAGAGAAGAAAAGGTAAAAGTATGTATCGGATCTCCTACCAAAGAGTCAAGTAGTCTTTCTTACCAAAGACGTCAAAGTAAATTCGCTAGAAGTCTTGACAGTCGCGACGTTAGTGATGAATACGATGAACTGGCAGAGGTAGAGCGCGTAAGAGAGACGACTGATCAGGACCAGGATACGGCAGCACAGGAAACGTGACAGGAAACCTGTAGAAATAAATAAACATTGAAAGTGAAGTAATAATATATTTGATCATGAAGATATTAATGTTTAGTGACATAACCATCACGCCTGTATTTCCCGAAAGGTTTTTGCAGAGGTGTACTAATTTACACCCACATTTCGGCACACAGTGCACAGTGGCAATAGGGGGCGAGCCTATTGCCACTAACCCAGGACCTCTAGCATAGCAGTCGCGCTTAAATCCACTAGACTAATGAGGCAGTCAGATTAATAAAACTAATAATTAACTAATCAAACTGCTACTACGAAATGCTCATTAATAATGAATCTAACTGTGGTCTATTAACAACAAATTCATGTACTGTCCATGACCCTCAAATTGAGAAGCTTTAGACCACACAGACATCAGAAGCCGGCGAAAAACATCTGTCTAATGGTTTCCTTACAATGAATTTCATCATCATTTACGCTTCACGTCTCCTTTTGTCAAGCGTACCGCTGAAATGTGGCATGAGCTTCCTGAGTGGATCTTCCCCGATGGATACAATCTGGGTGCCTTTAAATCACAAGAGAATCAGATTCTTATAAGCAAGTGAGCGCTATCGTTGATCGCAGTGGCTTTAAATAACAGGTGAACTGGCGGTCAAGTGTAGTCCAGTCATGATGAAAATAAAAAAAGATTTTATCCTTAGACAGTCCCCAAAACGCCCGCTCTTCACTGTTTTTTTTTTAATATGCTGGGAAGAAGAAACGGCGCAATTACACATTTTACTAAGTTATTACTGCCCCATTGAATACAAAGTAACGAGCCTAAAATTAAAGTGTACCAATATTAGGAAATGCTTACCGTTACCACTGCTGTGAACTGCATAAATTAACCAAGCAATAGCAAGGGCGGACGCAATAGGCGCAAGCGCAGCGTACTGAGCGGCAAATGAAGCGCTGTATCGATATTGTATCGATCCGGAGTCGAACCCAGCCCACCAGACTAGGCACCATAGCGCACTGCTTGACAACCAACCAATAGTGAGGATGAACTGTGAAACAAATATATTTTCTTACTTAGATCCCTACAACCCAAGCTGAGTTTTTAAATAATAATTAATGTATGGAAAACCCAAGGTATAACACATTTTAACGACATGTTTTGAATAACAAAACTGTTTTCTACGAAATCTTTATTAGGCTGGCATAAAGAGCCATATTACTACTGATTGATGACGCCATAGAGGTGAGGCTTAAGCTATCAAAGTGGACGGCTAAACCCAAAACAACAGAACATTTAGAAAAAACGTACGCTTAGAAGTAATCTTTGAATTAAATAATTTTATAATCCTAGCATGGAAAATGCATAAAAAGTAAAAATAAAAAATCTTTGAATTCTTTCAGTGTTTTTAATTTCCCATGCATTTTGTACGCCAACAATTAGCAGTAGCCCAATAACTAAGGCGTCGGACTTGCGATCATGTGTTTGCCGGTTCGAAACCCACCCATTACAATACCGACGTAAACCCATTGGTAACACCAGCATTTAGATTAGCACGAGGGGTTAAAAAGAATACTAGTAATGTGCGACCCACATTGCTAGTAAGCTTTTTTTTTTAAAAAAGGCTAGAGATATAGAACAGGTAGGTTATAGTAGTATATAGTTATAGTATGTATATAGATATAAGTCAGGCAAGTTGTGGTCAAGCGTAAGCATATAAGTGATAAAAAAAATATATATATATATAAGTTTAAAACAATAATTCACCTTGCCATGTTCCGCAGGATTCTTTAAAGCCAGGCCCAAGCTTAGACCAATAAGATACGGCGTAGAGCGGTGAAGAACTGACGTGTAGCTCAAACGCGCTGTCCTATACAGCTGGCTTACACTGAAACCATAAACATAACGCGTGAATTCTTGAAAGGAGAAGGCAGAGATGTATTTTGTGCTTACGTACATAAAAACATAATGGTTATGGCCTTCCTTTTACTCATTTTAAAGAAAATTTTATTCATGCCTGTATTCCCCGAAGGGCTGCAAAGGTATACCCACAGTTCGCCTGTTTAGGGGGTGTTTCCAGCCTATTGCCATTAACCGGGCAAAAACCCAAACTCCGAGCTGCTGCTGAGAATTTTATAGAAAAGTCCAATATAACTGCTCGACTTAGGAATCAAAACTAGGACCTCTAGCGTAGCAGTCGTGTTTCTAAGGATTACTAGACTAATGCATTATACAGACTTTTTGTATTTATATTTTATCATTAATTGTATAGACAGGTGGATTATTAAAACCAGTTTATTTATTCACTTGGATCTGAAGGGTAATTCTGATGTCAACGTGACATCACATCAATACCATGTTATTGACACAAACCTGTATAGCAGAATAGCTATGCCCCGGGGTTTTGCCCGTTTTGCCACGCTCCTAAGGATCGTCGCGTGATGCCACATAGCTAAAGATTTCAATTTCGATTTCAAATCCGACTGGTAGTTCCAAAGATTAGCGCATTTAAATGATAAATGATATTTATTTCTGTAAATAGATCTTTTAAAGACACTTTTACAAGTCGATTTTTTTACTTTTTTTTTAAACTAGGTGGCGCCGCCATCACTACATAGTATAAAACAAAGTCGCTTTCTCTGTCCCTATGTCCCTTTGTATGCTTAAATCTTTGAAACTACGCAACGGATTTTGATGCGGTTTTTTTTAATAGATAGAGTGATTCAAGAGGAAGGTTTATATGTATAATACATACATATTTTAGTATAGAAAAGCCAATAAACCACGCGGGCGAAGCCGTGGGCGGAAAGCTAGTTTCAAATAAACTAACACTCTTTTGCTTCATAGTATTAGTATAGAAAATAGTAACATAAAACATTTTAACGAGGGCACATAACAACCAGATTACAAAGAGGACTGCCTCATTAGTCTAGTGATCCTAAGCGCGACTGCTACGCTAGATGTCCTGGGTTCGATCCCCAGGTCGAGCAAAGTGTTATTGGGTTTTTCTATGAAATTCTCAGTAGCAGCTTGGAGTTTGGATTTGTGCCCCGTTAATGGCAATAGGCTCGCCCCCTATTACATGGGACCTACACATACCGGCAAAGTGTGGTTGTACATTAAGTACACCTCTGCCTCACCCTTCTGGGAATATAGGCGTGATGGTATTTTATGTTATATGTTACAATAAGGAATTTAAAGAAACATACAAAAACACTTTTCTTAGATTTCCTGAGAATCGAACCCAGAGACAACGCTCGGTAATCTCAGTCGCGATCTCTTGAACAACGTAGAATGATAAACTAAAAACATGACAAAATTAAAATTCCAAACTGACAACTTCAACTTAAGTGTTCATGTTAAAGTATCAACATTTTATAAACAAGTTCTGCCGAAGAGTTGCGAAGTTTACCAGTCTCGATAGTTTTAACTAGGATATTATGTGGGGGAAATACTTAAACACTCTTTGTTTTAGTAGACTATTCACTAACAATTTCTGTAAAAATGTCCCCATTACATGGCACCTAAACATACCGGCGAAGTGTGGATGTACATTAGTACACCTCTACCTAATCCTTCGAGGAATAGAGGTGTGACAGTATGATGGTATATAAAATGAAGTCGGTTTGAAAATGTTTTTTATTACATAGAAAATAAGTAGCACATGGACGAATTTATAACGACGAATAACCAGCCTGAAAACGTAAAATGTGGAAGAGAAATTCGACATCACATGCAGTGGTCTCGGTAGCTTAGTTGGCAAAGCGTCTGGTGTACTTAACCAGAGAGACGCAGGTTCAAACCCTGCCTGAGACCGAAGTTTTCTTTCACTAGAAATTTTCTTTAATTAGAAAATTCATATCTTTGTGGTGGTTGAAGTCATTAGATAAAGTGCTATGATCAATAATAATTAAGAAAAGGTATGATGGGAGGTCCTCAATGTTATGATGCATGTCGAGACCCCTCCGTGCCTTCAACATCATGTTAAAATAGTTCTGGTTACTTTAGATCCCTATGACAATCGTTATTGGAAGTCGGAAGCTTAGAAGCCCAAAAATCCCGACAGACATAAGATAGTCAGTCTCCTTTCTCCTTCCCCTCCCTTCTCCTTAAATAGGCTCGGCAATGCATTTGCAACTCCTTTGGTATTGCAGATGTCCAGGGGCGATGACTACTTACCACCAGGTAGCTCGCTTGCTCGTTTGCCGAGTAATCCCATAAAAAAAAGATAGTGGTCTCATAGCAGTTTTTTTTTCGTGAAATATATGCAGCCGAAACTGATGAGAATAGAATCCAACCCTATTAAGTATAATGTAAGATAGGTATGATGCCTAATTATCTTAAATCGTGACTTTTCCTGGTCAGAAACTTTGTGAGAAGGTCGTAGAATTGAGTGTTTAAGGACGCTATCACATTTTTCTACAAATATCAGTGCTTTTCCGGTACCATTTTAACGAATTAGGAGCACAACTCCGAGGATATCTTGGTTTCAAATTAAAGATAATATATTCATCTCCACAATGATTCCATAAAAATTGCATAACCCTATACAACATTTTCACATAAATACGATTTCACCATCACACTGATCGCAAAAAAATGAAAAAAATGGGGTCTGAATAAGTACCAGTATAGCTAAATCCACTGCAAATTTAAACATAAAAATAATAGAAAAATGTTGCTTATATAGTCCTCTATACGAATGGCTAAAAATTTTGTAGCCAAATGAATAAATTTTTAATTTATGAGGAAAATATGAAACGCTGCCAAATTTCTCCATACAATTTCTACTCGCCGTTCGTCATTCCGCGCTCAAACGCGCTCGCGGAAGCACGGGTGTATCGCATGCTGTCGAAAAAAATATTACGTAAAAGGTGAGTGCCTTGTTGTATACTCTGGTTGGACTCGGTCTCGAAAATGTTGATACTTTTTCGGTCCGAAATAAAAGTAAGTACAAGTATTGAAATTTGTTTTAGAAATAAATACATTGTTGTAATTTTTTGTATAATAGATGTACATACCATCACGCCTGTGTTCCCCGAAAGGTAAGGCAGAGGTGTACCAATGTACCCACATTTCGCCGGTATGTTTTGGTCCCATGTAATAGGGGGCGAGCCTATTGCCATTAACCCGGCACAAATCCAGACTCCGAGCTGCTACTGTGAATTTCATAGAAAAACCCAATAACACTTTGCTCGACCCGGGGATCGAACCCAGGACCTCTAGCGTAGCAGTCGCGCTTAGGACCACTAGACTAATTAGGCAGTAATGGATGTAGATTACGGATAAATAATGATATTATTATCTATAGTACAAAAAAAAATGGCGTAAAAAAATATTTTTGAGTCATGCGATACCGTATATACTAATAGTCGATTTTGGTATTTTTGGGGGTGGTGATTACGAGTACGCACGGCTACACATTAAGCTATACAAAACCAGTGTACGCTGGCCTCTTATTGTATAGAAAGCCTTTATAGTGCGAGATCAGCTTAAACTGGTTTTGTATAGGTTGACCTGTAGCCGTGTGTACGTCATTGATGTTTTAATTCAAAATGGCGGGTTTATTTTTTTTATAAAAAATCTATATTTTTATTGATTGTGGAGGTGATGTTTATGAATATACCATCCAATTTTTGATTCAAGATGACAGATGTAATGTTTTTGTGATAAATCGACTTAGTTGGTACGGTCGCCAGCACATCAGGTTACCACAAACTGGCAAATTTTTTCACTCGATAGTGAACTTAATCACCAACGCTTAAGGTTTAAAATAATTTGGAAAAATTTGACAGTTTTGTATATCCTGATGTGCTGGCGTTTGTAAATCAAACAGGCATGGCATGGCTGTAACTTTTGACACCAAATGTGCTTTTTTTTTGTTGTGCATTGGCATTGCTAAAATATTGATATTTGTAATTATAGATGTGACTTCGGAAATTTGGACAAAGAGCAAAAAAACTGCACACGTAGCAATAAAAAAAAGTAATGAGACTTTGTTAGTAGTCAGAAATCTACTCTGGAGTTTTGTTATGCCATACCTTATATTAGAAAATATAGTAGGTTTTTTTATGGAGTGGGAAGTGCAGCTTAGATGTCTCCGTAGGTGATGATGACCAAAATGATATTTCACTTGTAAGTTTATTTGATTTTCCTTGGGTACCTACTAATGTTGCCTTTTTGTTTTCAGGTGCAGGAATAGTTCATGGAGATATAGCGTAACAAACATAGAAAAAAAGAAAAAAAACACAGACGAATTGAGAACCTTCTCCTTTTTTGAGTTCGGTTGAAAAAAGGCTGGCCTTCATTTTAATTTTGAACTTCTTTGCAAAAACTTCTTTGCCGTCTGTTAGGACAGATCAACTCAAAGCTGCTATGGCTCTTTCTTCAAAAGGCCTGTTCTGATTTTGCCCTAAATTGTAAAATTCACATATCTATGATATTACTATTGTCTGGACTTTAAAAAAGACCATGGTTCTCTGAGTTTGTTTCGACATTTCTTCTCAGACGTCGTCGGTATTATTAAAAAAAACGACTATTATTTATAAAAAAACGATTATTTGTTAATCTTATTAAAAAAACGATTTTTTTAAATCGATTATTATCTTATGAAAAATCAATTTTTATATAATAGATTTTTTTGAGAGAAATAAAAATCGATTTTCAAATAATCGATTTTTTTACCGTAAAGTCACATCCCTAGTCGTAGGGAAGAAAATATCGGCGCCACCTACTTTAAAAAAAAAATGACTTGTAAAAGTGTCTTTAAAAGATCTATTTACCGAAATAAATATCATTTCATTTCGGTACAGTACTGTATACATTTTGAGACTTTTATCCTGTCTATTAACAATACATTATACTGTTTACTACCTACTTTTGTTTTAATTTTTATCAAAAATATTGATCTCAGTAAATAATATACTTACAGTTTCCATAAGGGAATGATCATTTTTAAATATCAAAACGAAAGTATGCTGGTATAAACTCCCAGGCTAATATTTGAAAATATATTGATCCAACAATTGTCAGCAGATAAGTAGTTACATCTTTTCAAAATGGGGATCGTAGGTTTTCCTTGTAATAGCAAAATGGTCGTTAGTTTCGTATGAATATGGTAATTAATCCATTTATTTTGGGTACCTACATTATGATATATTATAAAAATATATAGATATATGAGTATTGATAAACTATAAAAATAACTGAAAGCATGATTATCACGCAGATGGTACCTACCAGGGATAATCATGTTTACATGGTTACCAACTTACAAACTTACAAAATTAACAACAGTAAAATAAATTAAAAAATAATACCTTCAAGTATCAAGATTAGTTAAGTTACGTATAAAATCGTCCGGGCAGCGGTTTCAATGTGTGCGTGCGCGTAATGTTGTTGTGTTGCAAATAAGAAACCTAAACTTGAGCAAGTTCAAAATGTGATAGCGTCCTTAATTACTGTAATTATTTATGCCGTAGGTACCTACTCAGATTAAAAACTTGCCTTCTACAATACCTTGTTCTACAATTATCGCCATGAGATGAGAGCCAAAACCAGTTCTTTTAAAAAACGCTCTCACTGGTTCCCTTCGAAGGGCGAAGTCTTGCCTCGCATCTTGCTTGAAAGCATGCGTATGGTAAATACGTGCTATACCAATTGGAAGTTGGGCGGCGGACTCCCGAAGTGGGCTCGAAAGGCTCGAGATATAGTTATCTGCGCCGTCCCGTGTCCCGTGTGTCTAACGAGGATTTAGAGAGAGGTAGATTCTCTTCTCTCCACCGCCTCCTTTGCAAGCATAATTTACTCGCAGTAGTTGGCAGCGATTTCCCACGCTCTCTCGCTCACAACCATGGTTGGAATTACGGCTAGAAGCGAGAGTCTAAAAGAGTCTAAACTGGGCATGACTGTCATGCTACGCACATTTTAACATAGCTTACGCCGTTTTAACATCGCGTTCCACGCAGAGGTGACAACAGGGCGTTGGCTCCCGACGACTGTGATACAGGTTTTATTATCATGGCATAGCCTGTACCTCTACTATACCTAAGTTACTTTAAAATTGAATTATGTAGGTATGACAAAAATATTAATATTTTGTAAAATAAAACCTTCATGACAGTGAGACAAGGGTCGATTCAAATTTAATATTATTCAAGGTTATCTCTGACAAAGAACAGAGCAGACACATTAAGATATAATTTTCAGTGTTTTTTACTGCCGTACATATAATTACTTTTTAACCGACTTCAAAAAATTAGGAACAGGATGTGCTAAACGCAATGTATTATGTATGTAGGTATGTGAAGATATATCTTCACCGATCGTGTACTTATTTATTTTGGTTAAATAAATTTGGTTGATATCTGATGTTTGGTTGCTGTTCTGAAGATAGGTTGGATGTATTTTCCTGAAGTTACCTTTAATTTTTTTATATCGTGATATGAGTAATCCCAAAACAAAATTATAGGTATGTTAAAAACTTTTTCATTAGGTACAGTCGCCAGCAGGTCAAGGTATACAAAACTGTCAAATTTCTCCAAATGATTTTAAACCTTAAATTGTTGAAAATAAAGTTCAAAATCAACTGAGAAAATTTGCCATTTAGTGGTAACTTGATGTGCTGGCCACCGTACTTTAGTGGTAAATGCGAGGACTTGGGTTTGATTTTAAGTCATATCTTCGAAATTCTACTCCAGCTTTGTCAAGAAACCATTAAAGAAACTACCTGACTCCATGATAAGCCAGCATAGTCAGCCGGTGATCTCGAACAGTGGTGTATCTTGAGTATGCTGCGACGACGTGTAGACCTGGTATGAGGATCTTGTAGAGGCCCTGCTTCGCCTGCATTATCCAGACTAAGATACAGCCGAGGATCGTGAGCTGCATGTCCAGGGCTAGCTGATGGGTTTGTGGTGCGCACTGAAACATTAGAGTATAAAAATAAATGTCGATAGATGATAAATGACTACCTTTTTATAGATTTTCCATGCTAGTGAAGGAAAATTTCAACTGCGGGCAGGATTCGAATTTCGAACCTGCGTCTTCTGGTAAGATACACCAGACGCTACGATCCTTTCACTGACGTCACCTCTAAGACGTAAATTCTAAATGAAGGCACATGATCTGGCAGGTGGGACTCGCAGTGGCTTAGTGGTGCAATTGTTCCTTCACTAAAATAACATGGATAAATGATAATAAATTTATTTCTGTAAATAGATCTTTTAAAGACACTTTCACAAGTCGATGTTTTGCCCCGCTGTGCCCCGTGGTTTCACCCGATTTGCCCCGGTCCTAAGGATCGTAGCGTGATGCTAGATGGCCTATAAGCTTTTCTAAATATTTTTTTAACCCGACTACTACTTCCAGAGATTAGCGCTTTCAAACAAACAAACAAACTCTTAAGTATAGATTTTTTAAATATTACAAAATTACTTAGATATTATCTAGATTTAAATCCATTGCCATTCCGGGTATAAATCCAAACTCCGAGCTGCTACTGAGAATTTCAAAGAAAAACCCAATAACATTGCTCGACCTGAAAATCGAACCAAAGACATCTAGCGTAGCAGTTGGGGTTAGGGGCCACTAGTAGGTAGGTACTAAACTTTAGGTTCATAATAACATTGAATTACGGGATATTGATCGAATTCAATGTTAATTGATATCTTTATCATTCAAAGATTTATCTTTCAATTTAAGTTTTATCTATGTCTGTCAAATTTGATGTATTCTATGAGTTTGCAAAGAAACCTCTGGCCGTATTGCTGCCATTTGTCCAAATCTAGGTTTAGGGATATCAACTAATAACCCTAGTAGGTCTTGAAATTCTGTTTGTAAGCGTTCTTTCGTTTCTGCAATTTTGTTTTATTAAAAAGAGAATTGATTAATAATCTTAAAGATATTGAAGTTTATCGTTTAAGTTCCGCTTACTTACCATATTCTCAAACCCAAAGTAGTTCTGTACATAGAGTAGGTTCCACCACCAGCCCTCCTGGCAGACCTGCGCGTTCTTGGTGACGAAGGTTCCCCACATCGGGCCACTGGAGATGTTGTCCCAGATGTAAGCATAAAACAGCACCACGGCTAGTAAGGCTGGTGTTAACCTGCGGAAGAATAGAAAATTCACTATAGAACAGTTTTGATAATGTGAAAAACTTGACAATTCATGTAAATACCTCGGTAGGTAGCTGCATTGGGTCTTTTGAGCATCACAAATAGAAATTAGAATTATAAAAAATATTTTTTTGGGTTCAGGGACGTGTATGATATTCTAAACCTATTCTGACCTATTCTAACCTATTCTGTCTACAGATGACTACATCACTTTATCGCATCTAAACTAGCCTGTTAAAATATTTTGTAATTTATGTCTAAGTTTCTTTAAATAAACATTATTCTTATTCTTAAAACAAATTGAAAATATCTTCAGGTTTTTTTAAATTTTATAGTAATTAAATTAGGTACTAGTAGCCCGCTCCGGCTTTATCCGGGTTAAATAGTAATACCAACTCAATACTCAATATCTTTATTGCAGTCTATAATCTTGTGAGATGTTACAATATCACAAAAGGTATAGTATGGGCCCTGCAGGGCATGGCAACTTAGAAGAGAGGAGAATTACTATATAGCCTTTGTCTGTATTTTTTCTATTCGAGAATGGAAGCGAAGCCACAGGCAAAAACTAGTAGATATATTAATAACATTCGAATTAAAATTCGCCAAATGCGTTGACTATAGACCACGAATAGACCGAAATATCACATGTATATATTCGTCGCCATACGTTCCCAAAATCCTTACAAATATTGTGTACTATTCCACAAAATAGTTTCCACAGTGTTAGTGTGTTTTGACTCGCTAGAATAGCGGACGAACTTAGAACATGATGCATCTTAGGAATGCGGCTGTGGTGCAAAATTAACAAAGTTCAACTAGATAATATATTATGCTTGGTTTGAATGCATATTATATTATTTATTTGATATTAATCTTTGGATTTCCTCAGACAGTAGAATTTGCACACTAAATAAATAAGTAATTTTGCAGTATTATGTAGGTACTAGAACGAGAAGATGCCGATTACCACAAACTGTGGTGGGCCGATATAGGCCGTTATAGGCCGACCGTTTGTTTAACTCGCGTATCGCCTGCGCGGTAAGAAGGGAGCGGGGGGAGAAAAATAAATACTTAAAAAAGATACTTATTATTTTTTTCTTTACCAACACTGTCTATCTCGAGATAAATCTTTGGATTATTGACGCCGTGTGTAGCGTTACCCGCCCCCGCTCCCTTTTTACCGCGCAGGCGATACGCGAGAAAAACAGTCGGCCTATAGTAGTAGTTCACCTCTACCTAACCCTTCGGAGAATACAGTCGCGATGGAATGTTATATTTGTTATGTTCAAAATACATAAGTTGTGAGGGTCATCAAAATATTTTTTCATTGTTTTATTTAAACGTTTATAATATATACTCAAACGACAATAATCCCAAAACTTATTGACACTTAAATCTGGTAACAAGGCACTTGACTGATGTTCAAATAAATAGCCCAACTTTGTATATAGGTAGTTATCCGAAAATTAAATATTTTTAAACGGAATCATATTTGCATCCGTCTCGAGGTTGAAGTATTAATAAGTCCAGCTGCTGAGCGTTAAGACTTCAGTTCGATAGATGCATTTTGCATGCATGAAGACATCGTGTAGGTATATTAGGTATATTTTATTTTATTTAGGTATGTTGTTTATTTTTATTATTTTTCTTTTATTATTTTTTTTGAAAATATTATTGTTAGTGTAAGTTTTTATTTTAAGTTTCTTTGATGTACCTATGCCAGACTTCCTGGTTATTGACTTCTTTTCTCTTCATAGATACATACATACACTCACGCTATTTTCCCATAGGGGTAGGCAGAAACTACAGAACGCCATCTGCTACGATTCTCGCATACTTCTTTTGCATCATCCACATTCATACATCTTGTCATGCACATGCGCCGGTTTTTCTCTTCAGTCCATCCAAAGGTTGTCTGTGCCCATTGTACTAGTCTATAATTTACAACATGTACTTTCATTGTTTTTGGTGTAGGTACCTACAATATACAATATTCTATCTATATATCTATCTATCGTGGGAAAACCTGTATGCCTAAAGGTCTTCCCGACGGCGTATCGTGTGAAATCTACCAACCCGCAGTAGCATGGTGGACCTTACTAAGAGGGGATACCCGTGCCCAACGGTGGGACAGTAACAGCAGAGTTGTGTCATATTTGAAATACAGTTTGTTCGATAAAGTAAGCCGATCGGAAGTTAGCCGTTCCGAACTACCGCGGTGATTAAAACGTTTATTTAAGTGTTTTAATACATAATTATCGAAATTAGTAAACAAAATAATTATAATTGTGAAACTTATACGACTCTAATAATATTTTCACCGACTCTTTCTATTAAAATGTACCACTTCTAAACCACTTGCACACAACTTCCGATCGGCTTACTTATTTCGAACAAACTGTACTTGTATTTAAAATACAAATACAAAATACGTATTTTGGATTTTGTACTTAAGTACTTTTTTTTTAAGTATTTTGTATTTTATTTGAAATACTATTCGAGACGTATATTCTATTTGTAAAATGGTTTGTAAAATACAAAATATTTTTTTATTCTTAGCTTCATTTTTCTAAAGCATTCCGCGATTCAGTAAAAACAAAAAATGGCCACTAGTGGCGCAGCAGCTTTGAAAGTCTATGCGCAAAATGACAGATGAAACGAAACGCAAATAAAACCTGACCAATAATATATGAGGGACCCCTCTTGACAGTCCTCAAAGTCACTGTTACGTTTTGCAGTGTTGGCAGCTATTTCATTATTTCTGTGTTGTTCGCTACAAATGTCTTTAAAAAAATGCCAAAACAAATTGTATTTAAACAATATGCCGTGACATTTAAATCTTTTCTATGTTAATAAAAATCTTTAGATTTCAAAATTGTTTACTGTACAACTAATTAATTTTACCATAAAGTATTTTATTTCAATAAAGTATTTTGAAAATACATATTTTGTATTTTCAAAATACTTAAATACAAAAGGACAAACTTTTATTTAAATACAAAAGGCAAATTATTATATTGCAAGTATTTTGTATCTTGCATTTGAAATACTATATTAATAAAGTATTTGCATTTTGTATTTAAATACTTTGCGAAAAGTATTTTGTACATCTCTGAGTAACAGTATGGGTTGATGATCCTGCAATCTGTCCATCGACATTCAACTGGATTTTATGTGCTTGTATGGGTCGTTTTTGGAACAATATCCAGTGAATTGCCCGATTATAATTTATTTTGTCTATTTAAACTTGAAAAAAGTGGTGTATGATGATGTTGATGAAGCATGATTATTACAAGCCTATGGTGTCCCACTGCTGGGTAAAAACCTTCTCACTGTTCTTCCACTTCTGCCCTGTCCGTTGCTCAAGGAAACATAGCAGTATGAAAAATAACCCTTTGTCCAAAAACTCCATAATATTATTTAGGTATACATTTTATTTGTTCAAAACGCACAAACATTTAAATAATTACCTATGTCTGAGTTTTTGCAGCTAAATATAGATGTTTTTGTTAAATATATTTATATTATTTTTGCATGCTATCCAAAAATAACAAGGTCAAAATCGAATTATTTATTTTACCTTTATAATTCCACTCTTTTTATACCTGAGTTTTTTTTACATTAAACCAGTTTGTAGAAGAATGAGAATATTCTTTATACAATATAATTTGATCGAACATTAATTAAAATAACACTTTTTAGGTACCTACACACTTAAAGAGATGATCATAAGCTCAATCTATATAAATATGTATCTATTATCACGGTTTCAATAGGGTGCAAAAAGGATTCATTTTCTTTAACTCGACTTCTAGGCTGTCTATCAAAATGAAACATGCACCAGAGCTTCAGAATTGCAACTGTGAAAACTGCATCCAATTTCGTGCAGTATCTTTTAAATGATATCCGTACAAACGTACATTTATTTTTCTATGGATTCATTTAACGCAATTCTTATTGTTTATCCATATTATATTGCATGGGACTTAAACATACCGGCGAAATGTGGATATATATTAAGTACAGGTGTTATATTTCTAATAATGTAGGTACCCACTGTCCCTACGTTATAGCTGTTCCCTGACCCACCCTAGGTGGGACGGTGGGGTCTCGGTGGGTCAGGTAATAGCTATAACCCACTGTACGATAGAAAAGAAAATACGCAAGTGACATTATTATATACTTGTGATGACGTAAAGAACTACCAAACCATATCCAAAAGAGAGGCCTAGACCAATATAGTCAGTTACACTTGTCAAAGTTTTGATTCTACCCGTCTTACGCAATAACTTTTACAAAACCTATATACCATTCGTGAAAAATAAACACATCAAAATGAACGTGAAATAAAAAAAAGACGTAGACAGGCTTTTTTTTATTTCACTTATAATTTATGATTATCATAAGGAAAGTTGGGCAGAATAAAGACCATAAAAGAATAATCACCGTGACTAAATCTGTCTATATTGATATACTGACTATCTCTAAGTCTGGCGTGTCTTTGGATCTGGTTTCGTGGATCTTTACGTTATCACAAGTATACATGAATGTAACTTACGTATTTCCCAGAAATCTGATAATTAATGAATTTTGTAGATACTCAAAACATTTTGACCGTTTCATTAACACCTCTCCTAAAATGTGTTAATATTAGTAAAAAATTATTACATAATGAAAAATCAAAACAAGCAGATATACCTTGTTAATTAAATGTCCCGGATCTATCAAAATACTGCTAATTAAAATGGTATGTTATAATAACATCTACGAAAGAGCTTGATCTACCTTGGGGTGAAGATCTCTTATAGAGAAAAAATATATTTATTCCTCTCCCTCTATACGAATCTTTATCAATAAAAAACAATTACTGCATATAAATAATCATCACTTGAAAATGGCTCGACCAAATTGCATTTTTTTGCTGTGGCAAAATTCGTATAAAAGTTTTTTTTTTTTAAATCCACTGGCAATCTTAAACGGGTCGCAAACAATTTAATAAAAGTGAGACAGTTATCTTATTCAAATGATTACCAATCGCTTTTATGTAATATGTAATAATGTAATATTTTAAAGCCCACGGAAGATCTCCTTCTTGTCTTACTCAAGATGACTCGCGACGAGCCTATAACTTTATATTCTTCCCAAAATAAATAAAACCCAAAACCAGTCATTCTTAGTGTTCTCCTAAGCTTAATCTAAGCTAGTCGTGAGTTTTGTATAATGGTGAGAGACTTTTTCGATCTCTTGCTCTTACTTAGTTATGTATGCTGCTAGTTCTTTTTTGATATCGTTTGACTTCCGCCACCCACAGAAGATGATAAAGCGTATTGGACGCCACCCATGGTAGGTGACCAAAACCACAGGGATTTTTTATTTCCTTAAGCTGAATAAAAAAATGAAAGTGCATTAAAAAAACTTATGACACTAATAAAAAATAATAAAAACGCTGCACCACTTCAAAAGATGCAAAAATATCTCGTAATAGGTTTTTTAACAAACTCGTGGAGACAATTGACAAAATACTTGTAAATAATTAACTAAGTACTCCCTTTTCAAAAAATACCTTTGGCTGTGTGAGGATGGAATACCACAATACTGCAAATATTATTCGGATAAATGCACAATACTCCATTTATCGTAACTACTACTAATTATGTAAAATTTGCATAATTTTGAGCGAACACGTGTACGCATTTGTGTGTGAGATGCGGCATTACAATCGTATTCATATTGTTACGTCACTCGTGACTTCGTGAGTGTGTTTTTACAAGTATGTAGGTACAGTAATGTTTATTTTAATAAAATTTAATAAATTTATTTTCTGTAGATGTAGTATGCATAAATATAAAGGCATTTATAGCCTAGTGATACTATCATGGACTATCAAGTTATAGATTACCAATTCGAGCATCTCTGGACTTCCGGATTTTTTTAAACCATGCGATGTGAGGAAAACCTGCATGCCATAGGGATTTTCTCTACGACACTGATGTCTGAAGTCTGTACTAGGTTGATACCCTAACCATCTCAATATGAGAAGATACCCGTGCCGAGCAGTTGGATAGTTAATAATGATGAATTGCTATCGGCATAAAAAAGTCCTTTTCAATTATCTGAAATCAATACTGTTTGATTGTACCTACTTACGAGAAGAAAGTGTCATGATAATAATACAGTACATTTTTTTTCTTTAGCCGTTACTGTCCCACTGCTGGGCAAAGGCCTCCTCCAATTCCTTCCAGGTACTATTTTGACTGCCTCATTAGTCTAGTGGTCCTAAGCGCGACTGCTACACTAGAGGTCCTGGGTTCGATCCCCAGGTCGAGCAAAGTGTTATTGGGTTTTCCATGAAATTATTAGTAGCAGCTCGGATTTGTGCCCGGTTAATGGCAATAGGCTCGCCCCCTTTTACATGGGACCTAAACATACCGGCGAAGTTAGGGTGTACATTAGTACACCTCTGCCTAACCCTTCGGGGACTACAGGCGTGATGGTATGTTATGTTTACGTGTACTCTTTTCATGCGCCACCTCGAACCAGCCCTCGCGATACGCATGCAAATCATCACGCCATCGCCACCTCTTTCTGGGCCAGTACATTATATCTTTATTTACTAAATTATATACCTCTTTAAGACTGAAATACTAACAATAATGATGGTCTATTAAATTATAAATTCTCAAGTTAATCTAAATAAATAATTATTAAGTGGAAATGCCTGGGAGTTTGTAATAGCAATTAGTTGCGAGTTGATTTTCAACTATTCATTTTTCAACAGGCGTTTTTTAATATTCAGTAATTCAATATTGTGTTATTTTTACTTGCCAAAGGACCAGGTACCTGCTAAAACTGTTATTTATAATCATCATTAACTCATCATCATCAACCCATTACATTGTCCCACTGATGGGCACGGGTCCTCTTCAATACGAGAGGGATTAGGCTATAGTCCGCTACGCTAGCCTACTGTGGGTTGGCAGACTTCACATGCCGTCAAGAAAATCTCTCAGGCATGCAGGTTTCCTCACGATGTTTTCCTTCACCGTTTAAGCGCTGTGATAATTAATTATCAATACGCACATAACTTCGAAAAGTTAGAGGTGCGTGCCTTGGATTCAAACTCGAGACCTTTGACTTAGCAGTCCAATGGTCATATCACTAGGCTATCACTGCACTTATCATCATTCACTATTAATAAAAAAAATCTAGTATTTTTGCAATGTTCATGCTTTTTCGATAATGTGTTTTGTTTTTGGAGAATCCCACAATCTCATGTATAAAATAATTAGAGAATGAATTAAACACGATTAACAAATGGAATTTATAAGGCGAATGTCAGCGGCAGCGTCGGGAGAGGTTGTCCTAGAAGGACATACACTGTCTTATCGGAGAGGGCTCCAAAAAGATCAGATGTGTAGAACTCGCGACGTGCACGTGTGTGAGAAAATTTATGAATGTGGAAGAAACAATAAAACATACCTCAAATATCTTGAGAATAGTCTTCGAGGAGCTCCTGTATCGTTTTCAGATATCCTGTGGGCAGTCAGCGCGCCACTCAGGAGTAGAAAGCAGTCGGTGAACATCCAGCCGGCACGGCACCACGACCAGAGCGGAGAACTGGCTAGCTGGAAGTGAAACATGGATATCATCAGATCAGACAGGAGCAATATGATGGGTTATTTCGAACGCAACCCTAGAAAACATGTCATGAGAACGCGTCAAAATCTTTGTTTTTTGAATATAATGCAGGAGCAATATGATGGGTTATTTCGAACGCAACCCTAGAAAACATATCATGAGAACGCGTCAAAATCTTCTTTTTTTTTCTTTTTATAAGATTTCGAACAATATTCGTCGCACATTACTAGTATTCTTGTTAACCCCTCGTACTAAACTAAAATGCTTGTGTTACGAGTGAGTTCACGTCGGTCGGTAGTGCAATGGGTGGGTTTCGAATCGATCAATCACATGATCGCAAGTCTGACGCCCTAGCCATTAGACTACTGCCGCGTTTAATAGTTTTAACGTACAAACGCGCATACCATCACGCCTATATTCCCCGAAGAGTTAAGCAGAGGTGTACTTTATGTACACCCACAGTTCGAGCTAAGACTTTAAGATAAGAATTATCGATGTTTCTATGAATAGATCGTAAGATGTTCTACAAACAATGTTTTAGATTTTCAGTACTAGATGACGCCGACGTGTCCTATGCGAGCAGCAAAGTCTACCAACTCGAACTTCTAGGCCAGCATAATGGGTTGTTTATAGCGCAATCCCTCCCATTCTGAGAGGAGATTCGTGGCCTACTATTCGATGAATGATATCATTACATGTCATGAAACCCAACGTTACCTAATCATATTTATATTTACATTATTATAATTATATTACACACATTCTGCACAAAGCATTGGTGTGTTGACTCATTCATTTATTCTAATTATAATCGGCAGACGTCTTATGAAACCAAGTCAATCCAGTGGTCGCAAGATCTACTACTGAGCAAGAGGTCTTGGGTTCAATTCTGAGTAGCTGCTCAGAGCTTCAATATGTTCCCGGTTAATAGCAATTGTTAGGTACTTATTACACCAACATATTTTCTACTGAACCCTTCAGGGAATACAGGCGTGACGGTATGTAAGTATGGCAGTAACAATACTCGCAATAAATATAATAAAATGTCGTGTTGCAGTGTAGCGTAGGAACTAGCAATTCAATGTCAGTCTAACCAAATTATTTACCTAGGGCTTACTTGTCATACTAATGAGATAATAGATCATTAGTAATACTTGTGTCTGCCTATCATTTCGCAAGCGGATTGCCCGAAGTAATAACGTGATTCAGTTGAGCGTCCGTCACAACCCGACATCCAACATGGCAGCGCGCCAACGATAGCATGCTCTGCTCGTCTGCCTGTTACGCGAATATAACCCCTCTGCCTTACTAATAAGAATTTCGAAAGAGACGTAGTGCGGGGAAAGTATTTGTCGATATCATTAAAAGTTATGTTTCGTAAACTATAATAATTAAATGTAAATCAGTGATCCAACTGTTTATGTTGGTATCATGTATTACTGCTTAATTTTTCTAAGAAAAAAAAAGATACTGTATTAAGTTTCTCTTTATTATTATATATTTGGTTTTTTAATTATTTTTCGCAATTAATAACATCGGAAATTATGGATTCATCTTAAATAAATAATGCGGAAAATTCAATTGGCACTAAATATTAACTATTTTAACTAGTTGATAGATACAACCAAAACTATATTTTTATTAGTTAATTTAAACACAATAGGTGTCAAGATATAGATAGATACATAGATTATTCTTTATTGTACACAAGAAACAAAATACAAAACAAAAGTAGTAAGTAGGTACAATTGGCGGTCTTATCGCTAAAAGCAATTTCTTCCAGACAACCGATATAACGATTATTAAGTTCTAATCATACTGAAAAAATTGCAGTACGTCTATGCCAAAACATTTTTCCAAATACTATTAAATATTTAAAACACAGGTTAAGATTAAATCGATGTATCGATACTACTTGAAATATGTGGATACTACCCATCACTACAACTATTTTTTTTACAGCATGCTTTCCACGCAGGCGCTCCAAATAATCCACGGCTAAGGTTAAGAACAAATTGAAGACAAGAGCGTGGAGATTAGGCAATCTATGACATTGCTTACTGTTTATTCGAACATGATTGGTTTAATCAATTCCCAGGGCAAACACAATGGTATTGCTTTTTTTTATTTTCATTAACAGCTGGAATTTCAGTTTGTGGCCGATTTATAGTAATAGGTTTGCCTCCTATTACATGGGATATAAACACACTGATGCGCACGTGTAGGTTCAGTACGCTCGGCTACACATCAAGCTATACAAACCAGTATAGGCTGGCCTTAAATTGTGCGGAAAATCTTAACAATGAGAGGTCAGTCTAAACTGGTATATATGGCTTGATGTGTAGCCGTGTGAACACCTCTGGCTAACCCTTCGGACATGTAGGCGTGATCTCCCTAAATAGATTCACAAAAGATATAGCTTTCGATTTTTGAAAAGCTTAACTCGCTATTGTGGGTTAAAACGTTTGTATGCGAATGTACACATAAACGTAAAATACAACAAACAGTACTTACAAACTACGTTTGCCATAAACAAAAATATTTTTTAAATTTATTATTACAAAAAAAAGTTTATAATACTTTTATTTATTTGTACATTATTACTAGTTTTTTTAAATATAACTATAATTTAGTGCAGCACTTCTATAAAACAGATTTCCTAAATATTCCTAAATATCCTAAATATTTCTACAACTTTTTTTTCGAAAGATTTAGTGCTTTTTTTTTTGTTAAATAAACTTATTCCATCTAATATGAAACCTCCAATAACTCTGTCTATAATGTGTTTTGTCTTCATTTCTCTGTCACAAAATATCACTTGCCAAAACAAGACAAAACACATTATAATTCTAACACCGCATTTCCAATGACGACAAAAAACAGCTAACTATTAGGTACACTCTTTGAGAGTTAGATAGATGTTTGCAACATGTTTTGTCGCCAGTGTAAACACGAGGTAAGAAGTTTATTAGATTTTTGAAAATTTCGCAATATTTAATGCTAAAAAATAATAAAATATAAGCAAGTTTATTAGATGTTTTACATTTTTATGAATAAGACGGTTCATGCTTACCTCAGTAATCTTCAACCTATTGGTATAAGGCATCACAGCGACTGGTAAGAACTTATGGGCGATCAGCAGGGCAATAGTGGCGATGCCCCTTACACCGTGGATACAAGAGATCTCTTCGTCCGTGCCGGGAGCTATCAGCTTATTCACGGTGTGATAGAGGGAAAAGGAGCTTATGAACCCATCTGTGGAGAAAAGGGAAAGAAATTGTAATCTAGGTAATTGATTTAGGAAACTTCCGCGCCTCAGAGAGCATTAAAACCGTTGGTCTGGTTTGTCATACGTTATACGTTGTATAAAATCTTTTTTTTTAAAAAAAAAGCTTACTAGCAATGTGCGAATACTAGTTATATTCTTGTTAACCCGTAATGCTAAGCTAAATGCTTGTGTTACGAGTGGGTCGCGTCGCGTCGGTAGTGCAATGGGTCGGTTTCGAACCAGCAACAACATGATCGCAAGTCCGACTTTCTAGCTATTAGGCTACCGGTGCTTCAACGCCTACAACAATCGTTAGTGGTAAACATACTATGACAACCAACCTATCTTTAGAACATAACATATAGCAGTTACTTTGTATAAAATACTGATATCGCACTGATATCAGCCGCTTAATGAGAAAAGGCTAAGAGAATTAAAATAGCTCAAATCTGATATCGTCATAAAAACTAAAAATAAATTTGGAAAAATAAAGCCAACAGAATTGTGAAATTCCTGCGTCAATTACATGCTGGACCATCTACATTTTCTCAAAAGTATCTGAATTTAACCTTGGTAAATCATTGTGCAGAATGCCATAAAGATTTAATATCCCCGATGTACAAATAAATCTGGCTTGACCTGACTGATTGCTTTAGTGTTTATTGTTTTACTTGAAGGCATCTTATTTTTAACTGCATTTTACGTACGTTCAATAAAATTAAAGAGGTGCTTTACTTGAAAAAGAATCATGCATTGGAACAATCATCATAATTATCAACTGTCTCACTGCTTGGTTCTGAGAGGCATGATCCTCGCAATGTTTTCTTTTATCATTTAAGCGTGTGATAATTAATTATTGTAAACTGCAAGGGCACTTATATATAATGTTATCCATCCTATCCGAGAATATAATTAAATGGCCGTCCCTGTGTTATATAGTCTCATTAGTCTAGTGGTCCTGGGTTCGATTCCCAGATCGAGCCAAGCGTTACTCGGGTTTCCTATGAAATTATCAGTAGCAGTTCGGAGTCTTAATTTGTGCCTGGGCAATAGGCTCGCCCCCTATTCCATGCGACTCAAACATACTGGGGTGTTTATTAGGACACCTCTGTCTAACCCGCTGGAGAATATAGACGCAATAGTATGTTATAAATATATGTTAAAGTAATGCGTCACCTGATTTCTTGCTGTTACTTCCTTTCTTTTCTTTGTCTTTGACCTCTTTTTCATTACCTTTCGCCTTCTCGTCAGTTTCTTCAACGTCACCATTTGGTCTTCTAGCAAAAAAGTCTTGAAGCGTCGCCACAAGTACCAGCAAAACAATGACACCATAGAAGGATCTGGAATTAAATAAACATATCCTTTACAATCTGAAAAAAAAAACACCTTTAAAGTTTATTTTGATTGTATCTAACTTTATATAACTAAATATATATGGAATCATAACTGACAAAAGTTTGAAATCGGTACCATCAGAGCTTTTTTTAAAGCTTACGTATGTGGGTCGCACTTAACTAGTTTTCTTACCCCTCGTACTAAGCTAAATACTTGTATTACGAATGGGTGGTTCTCGTCGACAGTGCAATGGGTAGGTTTCAAACCGGCAACCACTTGATCGCAAGTCCAGCGCCCAAGCGATTTGGCTCCGCTTCTAATTTTGATATTTACATTAATTCTCACAGATCCCTCTGCCTGTCCAGAGCATAGAAGATAAAGAAAATATGAAAAGAAAAGTACAAAATACAAACGAACAGTGTCAAGAGAGTCGGCAATTCGGCCCATTCGGTCCACTCTTCTCCTTCTTCCACTTGGCAGTCTTCCTCATCAACTTTGACGCGCACAACCACTCCACTGGTATGTTGGTAGTGTTTGACTGCATCCTTGATGACCACCTCAACATCCTCAGGGTTGCAGGCAGCTGGCACGCAGACGCCCCAGCTCAACGTTGAAAATCGCGGCACGAAGTGACCTGGCTAAACAAAGCATGGAAACGCTTAGTGTTTAGAGTCCTTAAAAATGTTTTTACTGTAGAATTCCGTTCTACTATCGGACGAGCAGAGTTACGGCAAGGCGCCACCGCTACGTGATGGAAGTGTGTTAATCTCGACTAAGCGTTTTGCCTCGACATAGTGCGTACTGCTTTAATATGGAACTATCTCCCGGAATCTTTGTTCCCCGAGACCTACAATTTCGGTGTCTTCAAGACGAGAATTGAGAATTGAACAAACGTATTCAAGAGTCTTGAGTACGTTTGTTCTAGGCAAGCGCGCTCCTTCGTGGACCACATCGTTGCTTAACATCAGGTGAGTTGTGGTGAAGCGCAAGCCTATCTATGATAAAAAACATGAATTACATGCCACGTACTATCCTACTCGCATTTGGATCTTTAGAAGAACTTTGTCAAGGTTAACAACTTAAATACATAAGCATTATCAAATTTTCCATAAACAGTAAATTTCTCACCAGCTAATAATTTTTATGTCTCTCTGCTTGCTTATCGTTTGCGATTAACCTTCCATTCAATCTAAATCTTAGATTTAGAAAAATATAGTTATTCTCAAAGAATTCTAGATTTGGCAATAAAACCAAATGTAGATATATTTTTATCATGCAGACCCTAAATTATTAAGAAAGTAGATTGCTTTAAAAAATCCTTTTTATATATTAAGGTTTTGTTATAATAAGATATTATACTTATAGGCAATTTGTTAGGTTTTCTCAATCTCGAAGCTTGAGATTTTCGACAATAGATATGTTGAGAATAACAAGTTAGTCAGACTTAGCGAAGTAGTATATTTATTAATATTATATTAGGTAGAGTATTGTCAACATTTCTACTGTAACAAATAATAATATAGTTTTGTGCATCCTATACTAATATTATAAAGAGGTAAAGTTGCAGGGGGTAATCTCTGGCCAAGAAAGCCACGTTATTTGTATATCTCTTAAAGAAGTAGGCACGGGTCAGTTAGTACTTTATAAAGAACTGTATAAAATTTTCGCACTACGTCAGATACGTACTTCAAATTAGATAAGTACTGCTCAATGCCTTTGATTTGTTTCTTCATCAAGTAGTACCGTCACGATTTTTTTCATCACAATCTGTCAAGCAGACAGTCAGCCGTCGCTTACAGTCTAGTGATGTTGGCACCCACCACGTGTACGCTGCATTGTAGTTTGACAGACAAATTATGCAAACTGCCGCCAACCGCATGGTCATACATATTCGTACTCGTATATTAAAAGATTGTGATTTAATCGCTCCCTTATACTGTTTGGTCTAAGTTTCTATGTTGCTCTGTTCTGTAAAGGTAACTTCTTGTGCCAGAACAAAAAGCCGCTATACTATTTAAATCTATCCAGTCATATGATTGTCAATTCCGAAATCTTGCTTATTGTTTAATGGTCCACAAATTACTCTTAACTCTATTTGCTTTCAACAAATTGATTAATTTCTATCATTTCGAGGTTTTTTTAAAACGAGTGTAAAAATATGGACTCTGTGGAGATTCGGTAGAAAATTAAAGCTTTTGCCAGTTAGTTTTCATTGTCCTAATCTATATCACCTATCCTCATTCATTCACATACACAGATATGTCACTCATAAATAAAGTACTATTTATGAGAATTTACGAGTATGAGATTAGGAATCATTTGAGCGATACAAACGTTAAGCTTTGAGTTTATGTGTACGGTTTGTTTGTTATGGAAAGCAACGTGGGACGATTGTAAACCATCCAAATATTTATAATCGAAACTCACATCATCGATCCGACTTCTGATCAAGTTCTTGGCTTGCGCCAAGTGCACCGCCGTCTCCAGTTCTGGATGTTCCGCCTTCACGTCCAGTCGAGCTAAACAGTACTTGCCCTGGACTTTGACAACGCTCCCACTTTCCAACTGCACTCGAGCACGGCTCCCTACACACTGGTCGAAGTCACCGAGCTGGATTCCATTACCTTGCAAGATACCCGAGGGAATCTTCGCCGTAGCGTCGAGCACTGTAATGAAAAATTCCTGTTTCGTTCAACTATGCAAAGCCCTTGGGAGTACCAGAAACTCACACGAACGCGTCAAGGCCACGCCAATGTTTACTACTTTTTATAATACCTTTGTGGATAATTTTGGGTCATATTGTTTAGCCTACAACTTTGGAACTAAGCAAAATAAACACCCGTGTTTTTATGAAGGCTACTGACGCAGAAATGTCCTTCATTAAAAAGTATTAAAACCTTGAATAATTAACTGAAATATTACGTTGTTATTTGTGTATTTTATTTTTTGCGAAACATCTGTTGCTGAAATCTCTGAAACATTGCCAATATAAATAGTTGGATGGTATTGTTATTACTTCAGTTAACGGATATAAATTTCTAAATACGAGTGTTCAATTTGTAAACTATGATTTTGTGCTGACAATTAAATATCAGTAATTAAAAAAACTTACTATTCAATGCCCATAGTTTTGTTCCTCGTAATTGCCTTAACACAATCTGTCCATGACGTCTGCATTCCGGGTTGTGAATTCGCGAAAAATTCGGTGCAAAAGTAGGAAAAAATGCATAGAAGTCTTCAAATTCACTTTTGAGCAAATTCCGTCTGTGCAAAGCGTCCGTAACGTGTTTTAAATGACTTTCAGTCGACGAAGACATTTCTTGGCTATCATATAACTTCTCTTTTGATGTTTTATCGGCCTTTTTATCGAAATCGGTCTTAGTATCTTTTTTAAAATCGTGCATGTTGTAAGTGTCTTTGACAGGATATTTTTTCTTCGGCTCAGGTATAGACTTTTCACTCTTTATTTCTTCATGACTCGACACTTTTTCCTCCTTTTCTCGACTAGACTGTAATTTTACATTTTCTTTTTCTTGTACACTCTTTGGAGCTACTTTCTTAGGTTTATCTTCTACGTGTTTTGATTCTTTGTCTTTCTTGTCTTCTTGTTTCGGTACGTGTTTCGCAGTGGGTGTTATAACTTTTTCCTTAATAGCAGGTTTATCAGTTTGTTTCTCTTCCTCCTTAGATTTACCATGTTTTGGTTCTTTATTAACTGGTTCTGCCTTTTTAGTTTCAATTTTAGATTTTATATCGTTTTTATTTTCATCAGTTTTCTGTTTTAAATCATCTTTCATAACCTTTTTTAGAGGTTCAATATTGTCTATTATTCCTTTTTGGGATTCATGAGGAATCTTTTTATCTCTTCTATCCTTATCTTTAAGATCTACTTTAGGCTTTACCTTTCGGAATATATCGTTGTCGTCGTCATCATCTTCGTCGTCGTCTTCATCATTTTCATCATCATCTTCGTCAAGACCTTTCTTAAAAACCGGTTTAAAAGGTGCTTCTTTGACTTTTGGAATCTCTGGTTTTACATCACTCTTTTTGAAAGTAGTTATCTTGGATGAACTTTTCAATTTGAGTTTTTCTATGACTTTATCCTTATCATCATCATGGTTTTTTTCTTTAATTTTGTTTTCAGGCTTTTTTGCTGGCTGAGATTTAGGTTCAAGGCTTGGATCAATTTTCAAGCCGAGCATATTGAAAGTTTCCAAAATGCTTGACAAGGTACTCCCATAAAAATCATCACTATCGTCGTCATCATCATCGTCGTCGTCGTCGTCATCATCATCAATTTCACTAGATTTTGATGACGGTTGTTTGATTTCTGAAGTCTTTGCATCTTGCCTAAGCTGATCGTCTATTTTCTTAATGTCCAAAAGCTTTGGTTTTTTTAATATATGCCGTTTATCAACATCGTCATCATCATCATCATCGTCGTCATCGTCGTCGTCATCATCACTCTCATCATCATCAATTTCTTTAGAGTTTGAAGCTGAATCTTTAGCTTTTGAACTCCTAATAATTTGTTTTGATTTGTAGGCACCCTTCTTCTCCTCTAAAACTTTTGATTTTATCAGAACATTCAGTTTATAATCATCATCATCGACTTCTTTTGACCTTGATGTAGAATCTTTGAGATCTGATCTTTTTGTTTCATGTTTTTGTTTGACATCAGTTTTTTTTAGGTCAAGTGCCTTTGGTTTTGATACAATTGCTGATTTATCTTCGTCGTCATCATCATCATCACTGTCATCGCCATATTTTTTTTTAGTTTTAACAACAGGTGCTTTAACTTTGGGAATCTTAATATCTGGTTTCGGTTTTTGATCACTTTTCTTAATAGTAAGCACTTCAGGTTTTTTCAATAAACTAGGTTTTATGTCGTCATCGTCGTCGTCGTTACCTAAATTTGTAAACTTTTTACTGCCTACTTCGGACTTTACTTTACTTACGGGAATTTCCTGATTAAAGCCTATTTTTATTTTTAAAAAGTCCTTTTCATCATCGTCATCGTCGACTTCATCGCTTTTAATATCAAATCTGTGGACAGATTTAGTGTCAACCTTCTGGTGGGTATGCTGTGGTTCGTCTCGTCCCGATTTCTTCAAATCCTGGAGCACATGTTTGTCACTATCTAATTTAACACTATGCAACTTATGACCGATCTTCACATCACAATCTTCACACTTTTGCTTTTTTGTATCGTGTTTCACACTTTCGGGTTTAGGTAAATCGCGTACACGGAATGCGGTTATCACTGTGGCAAGGATAGGTAAGCAGATTATAATTAGAGCTAGCGTCCATCGTTGGCGCGCCATGACCGACGCGGTGCGCGCTCACGTCGCCATACTCCCGAACTGAAACGATCACGAACCTTGGCGTTTATTTGTAACGCACGGAATAAAACGTTTTTCATTGAAACGGGTGCTCATTGATGGTTCTCGGTCGAGGTTATGGGTTAGTAAGATATTTTAAAATTTTGTGGGAGCGGGTACGTATATCGGTGGGGTTCGTACTAGTGAACTGGCGTTCGCACAGCTGATGGCGCTCGTCCAAGATCAGTATAAAAATAGTGTTGCAAAGGCAATTGTGCGGCGCTCGCGCAGACTTGCCGATAAGATTGACTGTATTGTGATAGATCAGCAATACTAAGTATCCAGTTTATTCTTTCTTTATTCTTTATTGTACTCAGAAAACATACAAAATTAAAATAATTACAAAATAAACAATGTACAAAGGCGAGCTTAACTCAAATTTGAGTTTTCTATCAGCAAACCTATGAGTGATCGTTGTTGAATCTATACATTCTCAGGGTTTGAGTAAAAGTGGTATAGTGTACTATCTAAATAAATACATTAGGCATACAACATAATATTTATAATAAATAAACATATATTATATATATTATGTTGTTTAATGATCATAAAACTTAGTCTTTATTATATGATCATCCACATAAATCTCTAGTTATAAAATCTAAATGAATTGACTGACAATCGCGTACCTATTTGATACCTTTGATTTGATTGATTGTTTTATTTTATTTTGGAGAACTTTTTGGAAAAAAACAATATTTATACATAATGCTTAGGTATCTTATACGTACCAACTGCTTATAACTTCTGCAGATTACAATAAATTCATAAATTTAATGGGTAAATATAATAAATAAAACAATCCGTTAATCGAATAATGGTTCATGGAATCATAATTCATACAATTATGTACCATTTGGTAAATAATTACATCAGCTATCTATGTTAAAGCACCTTTTAAATTTTTATTGAAGTGTGTTGGTCATGTTACGTTGCTATTCATTTTTAATAAGGCGGTGCTTGTTTATTGTTAGTATCTTTATTTATGTTTAGACACACTCACATAATATATAAGTAGGTACTTGTTTTTACCTGCGGCTTCGTCTTTCTCAGAAACAAATAGTTATGATCTCTTTTTTCTATGGATCTGCACCCAACAGAGAGATCAAGCAGTATCTCAAAATCTGTTCAACTAATTGAGATAAGACGAACGCAGTTTTTTAATTATAGCATATTATATAATTAAAATGTGTTCAGCAATTTTGAGACAAAAATTGCTGAACACATTTTAATTATTAACGCATAAAAAGAGAAAAGAATTCAAGAAAACACTTTTTTTGGTTCAGATGGCTTTAAATCTTGTTTTATTATTATTTCAATGTACAGAATTAAGTTTTATGTATTCTATGATAGTAAAGATACATACAATCAAGTCGTTTTCACATAGAGATCTGAAAAAACGCTACTAACGTATACGTAATATGCAACCCAATATTGTTAATGTCGGCAAATAAATTGTTAAACAATTACAAAACTCTAAAAGCGTTTTACGTTTTATGTGACGGTAACGGCCGCGAATTACAAGTTGTAGACAGTAGATTCGACCCCAGACAGACGTTTTACTTTGTGTTAATCATATATTATAGAATAAAAGAATTCTGAGCAGAAACCCGTGCCCAACAGTGTGTCAATAAATAGATTGATGATGTTGATTATAACAATATAAGTTAACGCAAGATCAACAACATATTATATTAGGTATGTATATCCTTTAGTTTTTTTTGGGCAACGAACTCTCGTAACTCGGCAAACGAACAAGCGAGCCACCTGATGGTAAGTAGTCATCGCCGCCCATGGACATCTGCAATACCAAAGAAGTTGCAGATGCGTTACCGAGCCTATTTAAGGAAAAGAGAGGGGAAGGAGAAAAGGAGAAGGAAGGGCACTGAGGGAGAAATCAGGCCTCCGGCGTTCCACACTCACCGTACGAAACGCAATAGTATGCATACTGCTACTTGAGGTCAATATTCTGTGGAAGGGTAGTACCTCCCTGGTCGTGCCGTCCTATTACATTGCCAGCGAGACACTAGTACTACATAAATATTCATCTTATTTTATCTTAACGCGTAGAACCTTCAAATAAAGAAAGGGTCAAACATACACAGCATTTGACAGGTTAATCTCCGGTGATTTCGCAAGGGCGACTGGAAAAACAAACTACTTTTATCAAAAACTTTTGGTCTTAAGGACCGAAGGTTGTGTTACCCAATACGTAGGTCACAGACAAGTCAAAGACGCACAATCACTTGCCTTTCGAGTTTGTCTATATTATTATGCTTGTCTCCTATTACATGGGACCTGAATATACCGGCAAAGTGTGAGTTACATTGGTACACATCTGCCTAACCCTTTGGGGAATACAGGCGTGATTGTTTGTTAGTTAAGCTGCAACCAAATGTTCTAGATGCTTCGCTCCCGTTATAGGAACAATTTTATCAGAAACCAACAATGATGATCTCTTGTTTCTAAGGATCTGCATATAACAGAGAGATTAATCTCTATGTCATGACCTCTAAAAGCGATTGTGATAAAGTGTATCGCTGGTTTTTAAGATGGTGCATATTCTACAGTGAAAATAAAATTAAAATCTGTTCAATAGTCCTCGCGCCAACCACAAACAGACAAGAATTCCAAAAATCAACATTCCGTTGCTACCATCATTAATTTTTGTACCTTTACGATGCCAACCGCTTTACATACCTTCACGCCTGTATTTCCCGAAGGGTTGGGCAGAGGTGTACTAATGTACACCCACATTTCGCCGGTATGTTTAGGTCCCATGTAATAGGGGGCGAGCCTATTGCTAATGACCGGGCACAAATCCAGACTCCAAGCTGCTACTGAGAATTTCATAGAAAAACTTAATAACACTTTGCACGACCTGGGGATCGAACCCAGGACCTCTAGCGTAGCAGTCGCGCTTAGGACCACTAGTCTAATGAGGCAGTCTTTTCACTTATTTACTCAATTTTACTAGCTTTTACCCGCGGCTTCACTCATGTGGATTTAGACGCAATATTAGGGCATTCAAAAGCAGTGATAGCCTAGTGATATGACCATCGGACTGCCAAGTCAAAGGTCTCGAGTTCGAATCTAAGGCACGCACATCTGACTTTTCGAATTCATGTGCGTATTAATAATTAATTATCACGTGCTTAAACATCGTGAGGAAACCTGCATGCCTGAGAGATGTTCTTGACGGCGTGTAAAGTCTGCCAACCCGCAGTAGGCTAGCGTGGTGGACTACAGCCTAATCTCTCTCATTCTGAGAGGATACCCGTGCCCAGCAGTGGGACAGTGTAATGGGTTGATGATGATTAGGGCATTCAAGGTTAAGAAAATTTGATTAGACGTAAAATAAACTGCCGACCAATCATTAAAATCTGTCCATTTATTTAACGATGACAAATTCGAATCACGACCTACCTACCTACCTACGACACATACCTGTCGATTGATTTATTGTCGCTTGTCGTTTCGCAAGCCAACCCTGACTGCAAGTAGCGAGCGACATAGCCAAACACATGACTAATCATTGTATTGTAATGAGTACCATATAACATACTGCATAGAATACAAAGTGCTACACTGAACTAGACCTTATTGATCCTATCGTAATGTACCCTTGTGCCTATTAGTCTGTACAAATTGACCCGGGTTTTGTGGCTGAGGTTGTTAGACACACAAGTATACGCCCCGGATGTATTGTTGAACTGCCTCACTAATCTAGTGATACTAAGCGCAACTGCTACATAGAGACAAGACCGGCGTATCCATACTTTGAAGCGGCGGTGGCCTAATGGCGAGGGCGTCGGACTTGCGATCATGTGGTTGCCGGTTCGAAACCCACCCATTGCGCTACCGACGTGAACCCACTCGTAATAAAAGCATTTTAGCTTAGTACGAGGGGTTAACAGGATTACTAGTAATGTGCGACCCAAATTGCTAGTAAGCTTTTTTTTAAAAAAAAAAAAAAAAAAAAAGAGATATGATGATATCCTAATTTCGAGTTCCAGAGCGAGCATAGTGTTATTAAGTTTTTCTATGAAATTCTCAGTAGCAGCTTGGAGTCTGGATTTGTGCCCGGTTATTGGCAATAGGGTCACTCCCTATTGCATGGGACTAAAACATACCGCCTAGGTGTACAATTGTACATTAATAAACCTCTGCCTAACCCTTCGAAAACAAGCGTGATGGTATATAAGTATGGATTTTTTAGCACCCTAAACTATGCCCGAGCTAAACACCATACGATACACACCCACGATGAAGGGAAAACCTTAGAGTAGTACCACGTTTCGAAAAAATGTTCAAAGTTCCTTATGTTCGCTTGTCGAGTAAAAATCACAAGAATTTAAACTGTTCTTCATTTGCGCAACCCATTGCCAAAATAGGTGTGCGATCGTGCTTGACGCCGCCCGACCTATTTCACAAACGGGAACCTTGGAATAGTACAAAAGAACTGCTGGACATACTAATCAATCAGCCATATTGTATTCGGATTAGGCCATTGAACCTCAGGTTCTGTTTACGTCCACGAATTAGACCAAGGTCAGTATAACATTGAAACTAATAATATTGTTTGGTTAAACTCTGCTTAAATCGAACGGCAGTAGCCTAATGGCTAGGGCGTTGGACGATCATGTGGTTGCCGGTTCGAAACTGGGGAAACGAGGCGTTAACAAGATTACTAGTACCTAATGTGCGACCCACATTACTAGTAAGCTTTTAAAAAAGAAAAAAAGCATCCCTCACAGGAAGTCTTTCAGAGGGACTTCAAAAAATTTTACTAAAACAATTAAAAGAATTGGGTGACAAGTATTGGGTGTCATTGGGTAAGTAACAAAATGGGCTGACGGCTTAATTCAATTCGTTGGGCGAACTTGGAAGAGAGTAGCAGGGGCCCGTAGTAGTGGATGGTACAAACTAAGAGAGACTTATACCCAGCAGTGGATGAAGACCATTGAGAATAGATCTCCTCCGTGGTGAAGACAGACTGTGGCAAAAAAATGATCAATATTGTAGAAATAATACGATTTTAGAGTAATAATAATTAAATCCGTTTATTGAAAAGTCCAACACGTTTGACAAAGCTGTGTCCCGAAGAAAAAGGAAAGATGGCGCCACAAGCGGAACAATATCAAAGAAAAAAAAGGCAAAGGCATTGTTTACATTCTTCCAACAAATATTTCCTAAATTTAATTTATAAAGTTATGCTCCCATTTTACCAAATTTTTCTTCATAAAGCAAAAGACAATAATCTGCACGTTCTCGTACTGGGCAGTTAATTCAATTCAAAATCATTAATTATCGTAGCAGATAGAAACGCGAGCCAACATATAAAAAAAACCGGCCATTATATTATATTATATTAGAAACCTCAATATCATTTTTGAAGACCTATCCATAGATACCTCACACGTATGGGTTAGATGAAAAAAAAAATTTCGAGTTTCTGTTCTAAGTATGGGGAACCCCCAATTTTTTTAATTTTTTTGTATTTTTGTGTAAAAATCTTAATGCGGTTCACAGAATACATCTACTTACCAAGTTTCAACAGCATAGCTCTTATAGTTTCAGAGCAAAAATTCTGTGACATACGGACGGACAGACAGACAGACATGACGAATCTATAAGGGTTCCGTTTTTTGCCATTTGACTACGGAACCCTAAAAATTAAGGATTCTGCCAAATTCACAATTCTTCTTCGTGTCGAGGGTACGTTTTTTTTAAATTTAAATACAGTACAATTTATACCAATTAATAATCTGCTATGATAACATTTTTTAAAACGTTTAAAAAGTTTTAAATCTCAGTTGTGAATATAAATATTATTATAAAAAAAAAAACAGACGATCCGCTAAAATACTTAATAATAATGATGATTGTTTTTTTTTATACAAAAGCTCGTGATGAAATGACTGTAATGAAATGACTAATGTGTAGCTGGTCCTTTGCCCTTGACAATAATAATTATTATGGCTTGAAGCCTGATTTACATTTAAAGAGAGAAAAAACATAATTAAGTATACGTGTTCCTATAGCTACAGAAGTGCACCATGCAAAGATTCTGCGTAGTAAATTAATAAATATTGTACGGGATGTGGAAAATGCAATCCATTTTGAGAATTTTATACAAACCTTTTTTTATTTTTTCATGGGTTAAACAAGCAGCACGAGCGTTACGAGCACATAGCTCGTAGAACTGATGGCCGTTGGGGCAAAAATGTTCTCGAGTGGAGACCACGCACCGAAAAACGCAGTGTGGGACGACCTCCAACAAGATGGACGGACGACCTGGTAAAGGTCGCTGGAAGTCGTTGGATGCAGGCAGCATATAACCGGTCGTTGTGGAAGTTTATAAGGGAGGCCTTCGTTCAGCAGTGGACTTCATTTGGCTGATATGATGATGATGATGATGAAACTACCAGGCGAGCCTGATGCTAAGTAGTCATCGGCGCCCATGGACATCTGCAATGCCAAAGGAGTTGCAAATGCGTTGCCTAAAGAAAAGGAAGGGGAAACGAAAAAAGTAGGTAGAAGTCCTCCATACTCACCGTAGGAAACTCAACAGTATACATACTGCTGCTTGACGTCGATATTCTGTGGGAGGCGAGTACTACCTCGGTCATGAGAATTAAAAAATGGTCGAGCTACACGAGGACTGATGTATGCGTACCGTCAGTTAGGACAGGTCAACTCAAAACTGTTTGGCTCTTTCTTCAAAAGGCCTGTTCAGATTTTGCCCTACATTGTAAAGCTCGTATATCTATGATATAACTATTGTCTGGACTTTAAAAGAGACCATGATTCTCTGAGTTTGTTTCGACATTTCTTCTCAGAGGTCGTCAGATAGGAAAAGTCGGCGCCATCTAGTTCGTCGGCGTCGGCGCAATCGACTTGTAAAAGTGTCTTTAAAAGATCTATTTACAGAAATAAATATCATTTATCATGCCAACTCATTCAAGCTGGCATGTAGACATGTCAGCGAGGCGCTACTACTACAAAACTTAACTTGAGACTTTCGACTTCAGTCCAATGGTAATAGCGCTAGGTTGCGTTAACACGGCTTTGTTTACGCGTTAGTTTAAGTTTCCACCCTGTATACACAGGAGGCATGGCTACGAGTACTTAACGTTCAATGACCCCAGTAGGGCTGCCGGTAAGTCTATTTATATCTTATTAACCGACTGGTTCCTAGGAGTCAGGGCTGGTCAAGATCATTACCACATGCCACCAAGTTTACTTAGCGATGTGTACTTAAAACAGGACAAACTAGAAGTTTCAACGTTGTAGGTATTCTTGTATAATATTGTTATGTTGCTAGTTTATAAGAGTTATATGCATGCGTAAATACGTATGATAACATACCATCAGGCAGAGATGTACATTAGTACATTAGTAAGGTATACACCCACACTTCGCCGATATGCTTAGGTCCCATGTAATAAGGAGCCTATTACATACATACATACATACATATTGTCACGCCTGTCTCCCATGGGGGTAGGCAGAGACTATAGATTTCCACTTGCTACGATCCTGGCACACTACTTTCGCTTCATCTACATTCATTAATCTCTTCATGCATGACCGTCGGTTTAGGGTGCTCGGAACCTGGCCTTTTTGAAGAACATCCGCAATTTGGTTGCGGTACGTTCGCCGAGGTCTTCCCCTTCCAACTCGTCCATCCATACTCACCATATATACTTGTTTCGTCAATCTCCGTTCATCCATTCTCTCTACATGACCAAACCATCTTAACATACCTTTCTCAATCCTTGTTACTACATCTTCTTTCACTCCACATCGCTCCCTTATCACACTGTTTCTCACTCTATCTTTTAGCGTCACACCACACATACTTCTCAAAGCTCTCATCTCTACAGCATTTATTCTGCTTTCATGTTTCTTCTGCCATACCCAACTTTCACTACCATACATTACTGTCGGCGCCAACACTCCCCCAATGCCATTGCCATTAACTATAAGCTGCTACAGAGAATAAAGAAACTTAACAACACTTTGATCAACCTAGGAATCGTAACCAGGACCTCTAGCGTCGCAGTCACGTTTAGAGCATTTGGTTTTAATTCCGGACGACATACGCTGCCTCCTGAAATTCCATCTCACAGGTCCAGAGTTCGATTCCCAGACACGCCTCTCGTTGTACTTACTAGATTATAAAATACCTTATAGATCTATAAATTAAGCATTATGCTTAACATCAGGCAAGTTGTGGTCAAGCGTAAGCCTATCAGTGATAAAAAAAAAAAAAAAAAAAATATCCATTATACATTTTGACTCCAGCGTGATTCTAACGGACGAACAAATGACTATATGTATATTTATTAAGCTTAAATGGATGAATATTCGAATGCATAACGATTATTATTGAGTAATTTAGAGAAATAATATCCTAATCCTAATGAAATATTCTTACTACACACTACGCAAACCCATCATATTTAATTAAAACTGCAATATCAATTGATCAATATCACCTTGGTATTTTCATTGAGTTTATGCAAGCTTTCAAAATGAACAGGAATTTCAAATAAATCTGTCTCTGTTAGTACTTTTACGGTTTTGTAATTAAATATCGATATGAATTGTCATAACTGTTTCCTTGAAAATAATAATCATTATGAATTTGTATTTTATTTTTAAGTGACGGACGCTCAGGCTTGACGACCATTTAGCGCAGCTTGAAACAGAGCTCGGTAAGATCAGGTGGCACGTTCTAGGGCTATGTGAAGTCCGGAGGGAAGGCGAAGACACCGTAACACTCGAATCGGGCCACCTGATGTATTACCGGGAGGGTGACCAGCAATCCCAAGGCGGGGTAGGGTTCCTCGTTCATAGAATCCTCGCTGACAATGTTGTTGAGATCTCCAGCGTGTCGACCAGGGTAGCGTACCTTATAATTAAATTGACAAAAAGGTACAGCCTTAAAGTCATTCAAGTGTACGCACCGACCTCGACATACTCGGATGATGTAGTAGAAGATATGTACAACGACATCTCTACAGCTCTTCACAAGACCACGAAGACACACTTCAGCATTGTCATGGGGGATTTTAACGCCAAAGTGGGAGTACAGAACCACGGCGAATCCAGAGTTGGTCCACACGGCTACGGAAGCAGGAACCACAGGGGGCAAATGCTCGTCAACTTCTTAGAGAAAGAGGGGCTCTTCCTAATGAATTCCTTCTTTAAGAAGCAGCCCCAAAGAAAGTGGACGTGGCAAAGCCCCGACGCTGTGACGAAAAATGAGATAGATTTCATCATGACGGACAAGAAGCATATATTCAGAGACGTCTCTGTGGTCAACAGGTTTAACACCGGAAGTGACCACCGGTTACTACGAGGCTCTCTGAATATCAATTTTAAGCTCGAAAGATCTCGGCTGATGAAATCTACGCTCCGACCGAACCTGCTCCGAGTCGATGTGGGATCAGAACAGTTCCAGCTCCACATAGAAAATAGATTCGCCGCTCTGGAAACCACATTGGACGTTGACGAGACCCTACACCAAGTGGTGGGAATTCTTAGGGAAGAAGGGTCGAAGTTTTGTCAGCAGCGGCGTACAGGTACGAAGTCCAAACTCTCGGCAGAGACTCTTCGGTGTATGGATCAGAGACGTAATAACATTCAGGCCACTTCGTCAGAGAAGCGGGCTCTTAATCGCAACATTGGAAAGCTGGTGCGACGAGACCTCCGGCGCTTCAATACGCTCCGTATAGTGGAGGCTATTGAGCAAAACCGGGGGTCCAAAGTCTTCACCCAGCAATTGAGAAGGCCCCTTCTGACGAAGCTTACGACATCCTCTGGCAACACCGTCACCTCAGGACCGGAGATTCTCGCCGAGATCGAAGACTTCTACGGCCGGCTGTACGATTCGCATGCTACACGACCCGAAACCAGAAATGAGGATTCCCGAGCCACATTGACCCGCCACTACACAGATGAGCTGCCGGAAATCAGCCTTGACGAGATCGAGATCGCCCTAAGACAGCTTCGAAATGGAAAAGCCCCAGGTGAAGACGGAGTTACTTCAGAGCTCTTGAAAGCAGCAGGTGTGCCTGTACTTCGAGAGCTCCAGAAGTTGTTTAACTCGGCTCTCAACAACGGGAGAACTCCAAAGGCGTGGAACAGAAGTCTGGTAGTACTGTTCTTCAAAAAAGGAGACAAAACCCTTCTTAAGAACTACAGGCCCATCTCGCTTCTGAGCCACGTCTATAAGCTTTTCTCAAGGGTGATCTCGAATCGTCTAGCGAGAAGACTTGACGAGTTTCAGCCTCCAGAGCAGGCTGGGTTTCGGAGGGGTTACGGAACCATAGACCACATACACACGGTGCGGCAGGTTATACAGAAGACCGAAGAGTATAACCAGCCGCTGTGTCTTGCTTTCGTGGACTATGAGAAAGCCTTTGACTCAGTCGAGACCTGGGCTGTTCTGGAGGCCCTGCAGCGATGCCAAGTTGACTGGCGATATATCGAGGTGATGAGATGCTTATATGCCGCCGCTACTATGTCCGTTCAGGTACAGAACCGGCGGACGAAACATATCCAGCTGCGCAGGGGAGTGAGACAGGGGGATGTAATATCCCCGAAACTGTTCACGAATGCCCTGGAAGATATGTTTAAGACGCTGGACTGGAAAAGAACGGGCATAAATATAAACGGCGAGTACATCTCACACCTACGATTCGCCGATGATATTGTACTTATGGCGGAGTCGCTGCAGGATCTTCAACGAATGCTGGTCGACCTAGCTGACGCTTCTCGACGGATCGGTCTTGGGATGAACATGGATAAAACTAAAGTTATGTTTAACAACCATATTACCCCGAGGCCGGTCATGGTCAATGGTGCATCTCTCGAAGTTGTTCAGGAATATACGTACCTCGGCCAGATAATGGAATTGGGTAGAAACAACTTCGAGAGGGAAGCCGATAGAAGAATACAGCTGGGATGGGCAGCATTTGGCAAACTTCGGCAAGTCTTCTCGTCGCTCATTCCACAGTGCCTTAAGACGAAAGTCTTCGAAGCGTGCGTCCTACCAGTTATGACCTACGGAGCCGAAACGTGGACACTCACGACGAGACTGGTTCACAAATTTAAAGTCGCACAGCGAGCTATGGAGAGAGCTATGCTCGGAGTCTCTTTGAGGGATAAAATCCGAAACGAAGTCATCCGTCAGAGAACCAAAGTAACCGACATAGCTCAAAGAATTAGCACACTGAAGTGGCAATGGGCCGGTCACGTCTCTCGGAGAACCGACAACCGTTGGAGCAAACGAGTTCTCGAGTGGAGACCGCGGCTAGGCAAACGTAGCGTAGGACGCCCACTGGCCAGGTGGAGTGACGATTTGCGGAAGGCAGCTGGCAGTAACTGGATGAAAAGAGCTGAAAATCGGGCTCTGTGGCGTTCACTTAAAGAGGCCTACGTCCAGCAGTGGACGAATACGGGCTGATGATGATGATGATGATGATGATGATTTTATTTTTAGCGATACCTATTAAATTACACAATTAATATTTCTTTCTTATCTTTATTTATTCCACAACTGGCTATGGCATAGGTCGTCTGTCAGTCCTTGAAGTCAATCGTACGCAGGACAAAGAAAGAAAGAAAAAATATTTATTGACACAGTCACGGAAAATGCACAAAATAAAACAAAAAAACTAAAAAGAATAAATAGTAGTATATTCTTTTCACCACGGCTAGGGCTGCGCTGAATGGCCAAGTTCAGCTAAAAATCAGACCACTGCTGGGGTTGATATTTAGTATTCATTATGGACCTATTCTCAGACCTACCAAATATACAAAAAAATGACTGTCCTATCTTCAGTAGTCAGACCAAATACTGTGACAATACAGGAAGTTTACTATGTACGAGTATAAAATTGAAAATAACTTCCTTTTTTTAAATCGAACGGTACAGATTATTGCAGTCTTTCAAGTTGGACCGCTGTTTTTAACGCCATTCACTTTTTTCTATCCAGCTGTCTTTGAGACAGGTCATCAGCCCTCGATGCAAGTAATTTGCATTCTTTATCTCAGCTCAACTGAGTCACGACATAGCTCGCCGGATATATTTTAATTTATTCTCTGGCTGTAGTAAATTTAAATCAGTGCCTAATCTTGTACTTATATCGAACTAATATTTATATTAAACCAGTTTTTAAAATCAAAATCTAATTTATTTGCGTCAAATGTGGTACACAAGATGTTATATTATAAATAGGTATTAAAACACAAAGACATATTTCGGCATGAATTCTGACATGCAAATATTTGTATATATTAAATTACCTACTTATATTATTAATATCTTAAACTACATTCTATAAATCTATAATGCATTCCTGAGATGGGAAGGCTTTTTTTTAAGAAATTCTTTGATAGAATACAACAACTTAAACATAACATGACATACCATGACGCCTGCATTCCCCGATAGGTTTGGCAAAAGTGTACTAATGTACACCCATGCTCCGCCGGTATGTTTAGGTCCCATGAAATCGGGGGCGAGTCCATTACCATTAACTGGGCAGAAATCCAGCTGCTACAGAGAATTGCATAGAAAAACTCAATAACACTTTGCTCGACCTTGAAATCGAACCCAGAATCTCTAGCGGAGCAGTCGCGCTTGGGACCACTAGACTAACGAGGCAGTCAGGTCAGGCAGTTATAGAATAGAAACAATTTTTTTTATCAATTTTTCAGTACGCCGCAAATAATTCTGTAAGGCAGTTCAATTAGGTAAAAAATCACATGTACATAAGTGGCTCCATAGTATCCGCATATCCTAGGTATAGGCATTTTTAATAAAATGTACACTTCTCTGCTCGCGGCTTCGCTCCCATGGACGAATAGAAAGAGTTAAAATAAAAACCAATATCATCTCTTCTGTTTATGGATCTGCGTACATCAGAGATGTCCAGTTCCATCACAGGATTTGTTCAACTAATTGAGATATTAAAATCTGTTCAGTCGTTTTTGCGCCAATCCCTAACAATCATCACAGATAAGGCTATCACTGCTGATGTCCGTACCCAAAACTTGGGTGGTGCAGATTTAAGAGAAGTGGTTTTTACTTTATAATTGCTATGATCTTTTTTCTGAAATTTAATCATAATTAAAACTAATTCTTGTATTGCTTATCATGTGTTTTACTAAATTGCCCTAAGTATCTTTATTGTTCGTAAACTAATAGAAAATTGCCTTTCTTGTGATGCAATAAGAAATCTTGTGGGAACAAAACTATCGTGATCATTCACAAATCAAAAGTTGTACTAGAAGCTCAAAGGCGTCTGTAAGTCGTAGGAGTGATTTATTTTGTTCAAACCCTGTAGGGTTTCGTAAACTTAATATTCGTAAATTACTTATTCTGTGGTGTACCACAGAATACATGTATACGTATATGGACATATGTGGTATACGTGTGTGCGTGTAATTGTGTTTGTACACGGCAAGGCGTAGTTTTAGCCGGCCTCACTTCTTTGTTCGCAACGTTCCATCTTAACTTTTTATTTGATCCGAGCCAATGAATTGCTAGAGGTCTAATTTAAAATCTGATGCACATTTTATCTTGTAAATCCCCATAGATGGCGAGTAAATAAACCATTTTGTGAAGTGAATAAAATGGCGGGTTACAGCTAGTACAAAATAATATTGTCCAATGAACAAACATTTCCTTTCCGGAGTTGTTCGAAAATTAGGCCTCGTTCCAAATGCCTTCCGGGTGATATGATAAATACTATAGATATTTGAAGGTTAACAACTTGATCAAAAGAAACTTAAACGTCCACTATTTGTCTGACAATGAGTCAATTGCCTACCATTGGTCTTGACATTTTTAGTACTTCGACTCGTTAGTGCAATGGGTTAGGAGAGGTTTAATTGTAGGTAATCTAGGAATCAGGACTCGCTCCTGTAACTCTACCGTGTGGAGCGCCGGAAGCCTAATTCCTCAAAATTCAACAAAGTTTGTTTAGGCGTGAAAACTTAATAAATAAACAAACAGACAGACTTACTTTCGCATTTATAATATAAGTATCGGAAGTAGGGATTGATTATGCTGAAACAATATTTTAGTAAACATCGTAAACAGGAGCAGTAAAGGAGTACGTACACAATAATCAATATATAAAAAAAACAGCACATACATAACATAACAGAGACGGAAAATAAATTTTCTTGGTTTAGAAAAAATGCCTATTATCATAATTGTAATGTTATTATCAGCAGTAGTTCGGACTTCAAATTTCATCTCATATACTTAATAGGATCTAAACATACCGGCGGCACACTATAGGTGCCTCCAACCCTGCCTAACCCTTAATATGAATACAGGTACAAGGGTATGCTATCTTAGTCTCATATATTTTTTTTAAACCATACAGTCTTTCATCTGCCATTTTCCAGTCAAGTAACAAATTGTCAGTATGATAGTTACAAAATACATAATTCCAACGTCTTTAAAAATTTCTTAACAAACTCACTTACCTGCAGTATTTGCAAAATTTCAAGGATACTTTGAGATTTTGTGAATAATCTGCGGGTGTGGTCTTTCACTTTCAAAACGATTGTAACTGTACAGTCACCAGCACATCAGCTTATATAAAAACTGTCAAATATCTCCAAATGATTTTCAACCTTAATCTGCTAAAAATAAAGTTCAAAATCAACTGAGAAAATTTGTCATTTTGTGGTAACTTGAAGCGCTGACCACAGTACCTACTGCTTTTCAACGTGCCTGTTATTTTGTATGCGGAACACTATATATCTTTATTTCCTGACCTATAACTATGTGTACATGTATGTGCCAATATATATTTCAATAGTAATAATATTAAAACACCGGAAGAAACTGTAACGCGGTCAAAGCTTGAAGGCATTCTGGTGTTTAAAGATATTATAGAATTGTTATTTTAGTGAAGGGAAAATACGCCTGCGGGCAGGATTCGAACCTGCGTCTTCTGGTTGGGTACACCAGACGCTATGACCGCTAAATCACCGCGAGTCGCACCCGCCAGCTCGAAATTTGCCTTCACATGTGCTAATAATGATTATAGAAATCACGGAAGAGATAAATAAGATTGGAATGGCCATGTGGGCGGGGCAGGCGCGCCACAGTCATGTGTAGACGATCATAACTCGCCCGAATCATACATTCGCCGCGTTTAGTGTGCTTACGACTACTTCAACGAACAGAGCTCCGCTTTAAAATACCGTTTTGTGTTATTCTTACGTGATAGACAAACTGTCAGACCTCCAGTATATAGCGTGGAGGTATATCTTTCCATCTGTAAGTCAAAAATAGCATTTATTTGAAAAATAATTGGTAAAAACATAAAAATATACTGATCACTATGAAATTCCAAACATCAATCATATTATTGCAACAAGTTACAAATAAAATACATTGCCCGATGTGTTCTCGCTTAATCAACGCGATGACCTAGTCCGCTTGCAATGTACTGCATGCATTGCGTTCTCTACACTTCAACCATGGCCGTTGTTCGTCGTTTGCCGGGGTTGGCCGTGAGTGATGCACGGCGTACATCTATCGATATCGAGGTGACCGTGTAGTTAAATAAAAGCATCGATAGAATTCTCAACTATATACGTTTGACGAAGATTATTTTTGAAATATTATTATTTTTTATTTTTTTTTAAATATATATTTAATTGATGAGAGTATATTTTTAGTTAGATGTAAGTATTTTATTTTATATGAATCATTGAATGAATTTTTCATTTTTTTTAAATTAGATTTTAATACTGAATAGATACAATAAAGTCTAGTCAAATCTAAGTCAAATACTATACCTACTATTTTATATATGTTTTAATATTTGATTCTATTCGACATATTATTTATGCAGTTAATTTAAATAATGTTTTGATAAAACTCTATTATGTTAAGTTAGGTTTGCTTAATGATTACGTTTCGTTCCAAGGACAGTAATTCTTTTATAATAAATGAAAATAGTTCTTGATTTTTATGTTCCCCTTTTCCCCATTCAATATAAAAATACAGAACAGACTGAGAATTTATCGATAAAAATATCCATAAATTCTCAGTCGGCTTTTCAAGCACTAGCGTATGCTTGTTGCGTGTGTGTGTATTATGCCTACGGGAGCTTGGCGCTAGTGTGTGAACAAATTGCTGCCCACAGATTTATGTGTGTGTGATTTGATTGTGTGCGAAAAACTTGTAAAGATAATGTTGCGTATGTTTGAGAATTGAAATAGTGGGAGTAAAGCGGCGACACTGGTCCTAGTACAAAATAGCGGCTAGGGCCTTTCCAACCTTTTTTATCTATTCCGTGATAGAAATGGTTTGAGTACTTACCTCTAGTTTTTATTTACTTGGGCTGTACAGTTTGTTCGAAATAAGTAAGCCGATCGGAAGTTATCTGCAAGTGGTTTAGAAGTGGTAAATTTTAATAGAAAGAGTCGGTGTAAAGATAATTAGAGTCGTTTATTTTATGCAAATAAACTCATTTCATTTCATTTCATTTCACATTTCTAATTATTTTGTTTACTGATTTCGATATTTATGTATTAAAACACTTAATTAAACGATTTTATCACCGCGGTAGTTCGGAACGGCTAACTTCCGATCGGCTTACTTATTTCGAACAAACTGTACTTAATTAATTGTCTGCGTCGCCCATGGCCTGTGTGAGCCCCATAGCCCCCATAAGGCAAGGGAGATGTAGTGTGTATGTATGTTTATTATATATGTTTGTGTAGTAAATAACAATACTGAGGGAGACTGCCTCATTAGTCTAGTGGTCTTTAACCTTTTGAACGCCAGAGTATAAACGTATCGCCGTACCCCTGACGCCAGGCCACTTTTTCTGTCAAATTACACAAGGTAGTGAAAACACACTAAAGTAATGATTAAATTGTTTATTTCATAATATGGTGCGACGTATATTTTGTCATATATTTGTGACGTTCAGCGTTCAGGGTAAGATTTCGTTTGTCACATATATGTGACAATGGCGTTCAAAAGGTTAACGCGACTGGTACGCTAGAGGTCGTCGTTTTTTTTTTTTCAAATTTGTTTTTTAGGGTTTTTCTATAAAATTCTCAGTAGCAGCTCAGAGTCTGGATTTGTGCCCGCTTAATGGCAATATTATAGGCTCGTCCCCTATTACATGGGATCTAAACATACTGGTGAAATGTGGGTTTACATTAGTACACCTCTGCCTAACCCTTCGGGGAATACTGGCGTGATGGTATGTGTGTAAATAAAAAAAATATTCTGTGACCTTTACAAAACATAATAAAATTACCAAAAATAGAATTTGTTGCCTTCTAGGGATGCTAACATTTAGAGCGAACAATTTAAATATTGTTAAAGTAAAAAAATAAAATCTGTTTAATAATAAAAGTCCATCCATGTTTAATGATTAAAATAACTTGTTTTATATTCACAGTGAATGAGTGTTCTAATAAGTGGTTATTATGTCAAACATACAGATTATGAAATTTGTGCTCTTACATTTTACATTTTTAGTAGGTTCACACACCTAAGTTACAGTTACCTAGTTCAACCTATACAATTCCAGTGTAAGCTGTGCTCGTTTTCTATAGGCTTTCCATTCAATAAGAGACCAGCGTAAACTGGATTTTCCTTGGTCCTTGAGTTCAATCCCCAGGTCAAGCAAAGTGTTATTGGGTTTTTCTCTGAAATTCTCAGTAGCAGCTCGGAGTCTGGATTTGTGCTCGATAATGGCAATAGGCTCGCCCCCTATATCATGGAACCTAAACATACCGGCGTATTGTGGGTGTATATTAGTACACCTCTGCCGAACCCTTCGGGGAATACAGGCGTGGTATGCGTGGTATGTTATGTTATGAATAAAAAATTAATCAATTTAAATTATGATTTATTCTAGGTATGTATTTACTTTTACGGGTTCCTTTTAAAAACAATTTCACAGATTAATGTTAGTTTCGTATACTTATCTTTACACGTGTTAATTACTTCAAGTATTTCTTTCGAAACACGCGGTCAATGCCAACCAATTGTGAACAGAATGGGATCTTGAACTGTGACATTTTTGTATTGTAATCTAATTGTTTTGACTGAAGAATGAAAATATAATTATACTAATACGTACTTACACACGGCTATACATCAAGCTATACAAAACCAGTTGAGACCGATCTCCCATTGTAAAGTTTTTCCTCACAATTTAAGGCCAGCCTATACTGGTTTTGTATGGAGCCTATTGCCATTAACAGGGTACAAATAACAATAGATTGTATTAGGGACGCAACAGTATGCATACTGCTACTTCACGTCGACATTGTGTGGGTCGGCACGACTGGGGAAGTACCTATGTACACACGGCCACAGGTCAACCTATACAAAACCAGTTTAAGCTGATCTCGCATTATATAGGCTTCCTATAATATTAGATGGAATACAATTCCTCACTGCCATTAAGGTAGTCTTGTGAGGGTCGAGGTAATATCGGAGTTACCCGGTGATATGCAATTTACCACTGCTTACAACTTGCCTCTTGCTGACAACTTCAAAAAGCTTAGTTACTTCGAACATTGTCTCAACTTTTGCATGTGAGAGCCAGTTCACCCTGGGTTGCTGCAGTTCCCGTAGTTTGCAGCCCCTATAGGCTCAAAAAGTAACCAACGAGGAAGTCCTACGTCGAGTTCGTCAAAATCGCAAACTTTTGAAAACCATCAAATATGTATTTCTGGGGCATGTGCTTAGGCACGACAGATATGAGCTCCTGCAACTTATTATGATGGGAAAAGTTGCCGGAAAAAGAAAGCCCAGGCGTAGAAAAAAGTCTTGGTTGAGGAACATCAGGCAGTGGATCAGAATTTGGAGTGCCATCGAACTCTTTCGCATTGCTCGGGACAGGATGAAGTATGCGGAGCTGACTGCCAACCTCCATTAATTTAAGAGGCACCTGAAGAAGAAGAAGAAGAATAGACTATTTCTATGACTAAGACTATTCATCAGGAACTCCCACGGTACTCACTAGACTTATGAGGCTGTATATATTTTGCCCATGCCAATTTATTACTGACCAACGTAGACTGAGTAAAAGAACGGCAGGTACAGTTTGCTCGAAATAAGTAAGCCGATCGGAAGTTAGCCGTTCCGAACTACCGCGGTGATAAAATCATTTAATTAAATGTAATAATACATAAATATCGAAATTAGTAAACAAAATAATTAGAAATGTGAAACATAATACGACTCTAATTATCTTTACACCGACTCTTTCTATTAAAATTTACAACTTCTAAACCACTTGCAGACAACTTCAGATCGGCTTACTTATTTCGAACAAACTGTACATAGAAATAATTATTATAACCTATTACTAAGCACATAATAATATTGAGACTACCTACGTAAAAGTGTATTTTTATATCTCCGATAATATCTGGCGCTTTATATTTGTCCACGCAATACCCGTAAATATTAGGATTCCGTGTAGTGACGGGAAGCATATCGATTTCAGAAAGTTTGTATCGATATAAGAAGGTATCGATTCGTCTACAGATTCGGTTGGTGGCGGCATAGCATGGCTTCAATGACGTGTCTGAGGTTTAAAATCAAATTAAAATAAGAAACTTGTAACTAAGGAGTAACTACACTGATTAACCGATCTTCAAGCTACAGCTGACCTGTATTCCCTAAAGGGATAGGCAAAGGTGTACTTAATGTACACCCACAGTTCACAGGTATGTTTAGGTCCCATGTAATAGAGGGCAAGTCCAACTCCTAGCTGCTACTAAGAATTTCATAGAAAAACCCAATAACATTTGGTTCAACCTGGGTATCGAACCCAAGACCTTTAGTGTAGCAGTTACGCTCAGTCACCACTAGACTAATGAGGTAGTCTTTTCTACTGCCATCCAAACTCTTTTTTAAGCTAGTGTTGGGCTAAAATGGGGTATGTAGTCAAATGGGTGTCTATGTACTCATCATTTCCTACAAGACTGCAAGCCATAAGCAAGTATATGTAGTATAGCCAGTCCCCTCTATAAAACCTCTCTTGTGCCCTCTCAGTTTTTGTGAATCATTTGAACCTTATGCGATGTTGGTATTGTGCAAGCATAAGGAATCATTTTGTTGTTCTGTTATAATATCGATACCAAAATTCAGATACATTGCGAAAATTTGTTGCAAGATGAATAAGCATGAAACAACATGTATAAATAGAATTCCTTTCTTAATTTACATGTGAACAATATCGATTAGATTAATCCAATTTATACATACATACATACATATTGTCACGCCTGTCTCCCATGGGGGTAGGCAGAGACTATAGATTTCCACTTGCTACGATCCTGGCACACTACTTTCGCTTCATCTACATTCATTAATCTCTTCATGCATGACCGTCGGTTTAGGGTGCTCGGAACCTGGCCTTTTTTAAGAACATCCGCAATTTGGTTGCGGTACGTTCGCCGAGGTCTTCCCCTTCCAACTCGTCCATCCATACTCACCATATATACTTGTTTCGTCAATCTCCGTTCATCCATTCTCTCTACATGACCAAACCATCTTAACATACCTTTCTCAATCCTTGTTACTACATCTTCTTTCACTCCACAACGCTCCCTTATCACACTGTTTCTCACTCTATCTTTTAGCGTAACACCACACATACTTCTCAAAGCTCTCATCTCTACAGCATTTATTCTGCTTTCATGTTTCTTCTGCCATACCCAACTTTCAATTCCAATTTATATCGACTCCATATCGATTACCTACCCATCCCTAGCTCATGATCGCTAAGCTCTTCTCTCTACCGAAATCACCACTATATAGATTCCACTCCAACCTTAAATGACTATCTATAAAGAACACATTTGCTTCAAAGCCATTCGCCATTTCGCGTTTACTCTTTGCGGAACGACCGGTATACCCAGAATAATGAGGTTTTATTAGATAAATGTTTTTTAAGCAAAGATAGCCTTGTTATAGGACTAGTAGACCTAACCTCTTGCATTTTGAGCAGGTGCTTACTGCCCTTCCGTTAAAGTCTAAGGCAGACTTTCAGTGGGAAATTCACTAGACGGACCTCGCTACTACAGGTCTGTGCAGTGTAGGGCCCTAGGTCCTACCCTAGCAAACATTGCACAGACTTATAGTAGCGAGGTCCGGCAGGCATGTCAGACGAGTGAATTCCCCGCTTTAAAGCTACTTGGTGTGTGTTTCGACTTTTTTTAACCCCGACGCAAAAACGATGGGGTGTTATAAGTTTGATGTGTCTGTGTGTGTGTGTGTGTCTGTGGCATCGTAGCTCCCGAACGGATGAACCGATTTTGATTGTGTTTTTTTTGTTTGAAAGGTGAATTAGTCGGGAGTATTCTCAGCTATATTTGATGAAAATCGGTCGAGATAAAAAACAATTGCGGGGGGTTTTTTAGAATTTGAAATTTATTATTTTTTCACTTAATTATGTTTTATTAGTTACACGATATTTATTGTTGTTTGTTATTATGTGAACTGTAAAACACTTTGACTGTGGAATCGAAAGAAATCATATCTAAGGTTACAGCAAAGTTTTGCACGTGAGATCGAGTTCGCACTGCAGCTTCAGCAGTCTGCAGTCCGTAGGGACTCGTCAACGTATCAGAAACTCTTTTGGTGTTCGCTTCAGGCGACTCATTTGCTAATTTGCCGACTAAAACAACCCGCACGCAAACCTCAGACTTTTCGAAATCATGTACGTATTAATTATTACTAATCATCATTAACTTAAACGGTGAATGAAAACATCGTGAGGAAACCTGCATGCTTGAGACTCTTGAGAGATTTTAGTGGCCTGTGACTAGGCTATTTTAGTCGACTATATCCTAGCCCCCCTTATTTTGTAAGGATATTCGATCAAATGTTTAGTTTTATTTACATGACCGGACCAGGAGTATACAGGTAGGCGATTATTTGCAAGGATCTGATCTTCTCCATCTCAATCTACAATTTAATATTTTTATAAATACTTCTCATTGCAAATAATTTGGAATTTTGGAATAGGGAGGAAATCAATGGTATAAAAAATCCGGTCTTGAAATGATCCCCATTCATACCTTGTCTAAAAATTGTCCAAGCATTTAAGCAATTAATTATTTTCATTCACTGGTACAATATAGCGATAACAGGATGTGAGGACATTGGAGGTAACGCCATAATTAGCCTTAAGTCAAAATTAAATCATTCCCAGAATATGAGAACTCAATGTCATCCTAAAAATAAGGAAGCTATGTGGAAGAGTCAAATAATACAAACAAACACATTGACCCCATCCATCATTGCCTACCCTAGATTTGACCTCAATATGTTTGGTAATGGCTATTTTGAAGGTAGCTTCGGCGTTTTTTACACACGTAACGTTTTGAGTAGGTACGTGAGTTCTAACATGGCCCTCTCCATAAGTTAATCAACGATTAGGCGTATCACTATTATCTCCTTAATTACTATTTAATAGTTTAGTCATTTATTTATTTATTCATGCTATTTCATATCACTATGGGATAAATGGCTCTTAAGGCCACCGTTAAAAAAATGGTTATGTTTATTAATTATCTTTATCAATTATTTATATATCTTCATCAGTTTATTTAAATGTTGCTAAATAGCCAGATTTTATTGCTACTATTACTAAGTGCAGTGATAGCCTAGTGATATGACCATTGGACTGCCAAGTCAAAGGTCCCGAGTTCGAATCCAAGGCACGCACCTCTGACTTTTCGAAGTCATGTGCGTATTAATAATTAATTATCACGCGCTTAAACGGTGAAAGAAAACATCGTGAGGAAACCTGCAAGCCTGAGAGATTTTCTTGACGGCGTGTGGAGTCTGCCAACCCGCAGTAGGCTAGCGTGGCGGACTATAGCCTAATCCCTCTCGTACTGAGAGGAGACCCGTGCCCAGCAGTGGGACAATGTAATGGGTTGATGATGATGATGATTGCTATGCTATTGTAGATCCGGGACAATTCCTATTACCTTACGATAATGTTGACCGAAAACAATCCCACAATTTTTTAATCTACATAAAACATGTCACGCCTGTATTGCTCAAAGGGTTAAGCATATATGTAGGTACTTATAAACACCCACGCTTGGCCTTCAACACTGCTCGAGCTGAAAATCGAACACGGGACCTTTAGCGTACCAGTTTCGAAACCAAAAAATTATCATATAATCGAAATCATAAAAAATATGTATTACGTTTACCATTTTTCTTACGCTTATTATTTACATTACAATATTTAGGTACATGCAAAGAAAAATGTGATGAGAAAACTTGAATGCCTGACAGATTTTGAGAGCTAACTGAGATTCTAACTTTCATTTTGAGAGTTTGCCACTAAAATATGTAGTAGGTAATTCCGTATAAGTAACACGATGCCGAGCCTATTTAGGGACGGGAAGGAGAAAAGGCGAAGGAAGGGGATTGAGGGAGGAATTGTGCCTCCGGCTCTCTCGCACCCGAACGAAGCGCAGTAGCAAAACGCTACTACTTGGACGTCGGTCTTCTGCGAGTGTGTGGTACTTCTCCGGTCAAGCCGGCTCATTCATGCTGCAAACAGCGTGGCCCTACCACAACAATATTATTATTTATTTTTCCCTCACAGATTTTAATGCTGAGCTGTGTATTACAAATAAAAGTAATAAAAAAATAATCATGTAGTAATGAGTTGATCATAGCCACAAAAAAATATTAAATAAAAAGTTTTGAACAAAAAAATTAACATCGTCCTAATAGCTGACAAAAAGGACGATGCAAGATGCTCCTTCAATTAATTCGTAATCTGTCTGTCATTCAACTATACCAACTAATCCAGACACAGAAGTGACGAGACACTGATTTACGAATAAACCAAGATAATTTTTCAGGTCTCGGACATACAAAGTCTATATTGACATAAGGTTTGTTAAATCTCGCAATACATTATAACAATTTTCAAGGCGTCAAAATGTTAAAATGAGACTAACACGAATTTGATGTTTTATAAATGGATGTAGTAAGTCATTGAACTCCTACTCACATAATATTATTAAAGATCATAGATTTTAACAAATATATTGAAAATTAGCCCACGTAGCACGCGGCGAACTAGCTTGCTAGTTTTACCAAAAATCAGAACGGACTATGGCAAAACATGCTATTATGAGCACAACTTTTTAATAAAATACCTTCACCTTCAATGTGCATTCAAAACTCAACTTGGTGAATACCTAATCGCAAACAAATCACTTCTAGAGAAATGAATGCATCGGATGAGTAATTAATTAATTAATAACTGATTTGTAACTGACGACGTCGTACTTATGGCAGTTTTAAGATTTTAGTATTTTTCTCGAGTCAGCGACATTGTGTTTTATAGAGAACTAGCTTTCCGCCCACGGCTTCGCCCGCGTGGTTTATTGGCTTTTCTATACTAAAATATGTATGTATTATACATATAAACCTTCCTCTTGAATCACTCTATCTATTAAAAAAAACCGCATCAAAATCCGTTGCGTAGTTTCAAAGATTTAAGCATACAAAGGGACATAGGGACAGAGAAAGCGACTTTGTTTTATACTATGTAGTGATATAGTTTCTTTAAACTTATGTTTCTATTTGTCTATAAACGAATAATGTTGTGGCAGTAACCTTGATTTCTAAAGCCCACTATAGCTGTATTCAGTAAGACGTGAATTTTAAAGGCAATTTTATATAACAAGGAGCGGTTGTTGGCTATAAATGAACTTATCAATCAAGGCCAAAAATCCCGACAACTAGCCAATCTGTTAATTGCTAGTATTGCCCCAAAATTAGGTTGCAAAGCTCTAATAGCAGTCGTTTCATGTAACATACTGATATTCTGTCGCATCTTGTTGGACTGAAAGCAGATCCAATCATTATTAGGAAGAGGATGATGATGATTTCAGAATTCAGTGGTTAAACTGTTTGTTTTTAATGAGAATAAATGTCTTTAAACCTAAACTGTTAGTCTGGTCCTGTTATTATTATTTTTGGTTGTTATGTATCAATAAGGGTGATGACCATACTATACGTACCATGCTTAGAAAAGAACGCACGAAGCGGAGTGCGGAGCATTTAATATCGCCAACTGTGATAATTATTTAACTACTAAGCACCCAGATTGGATCTCCCTAGCTTAGCAATAAGCAAGGAGTAGTGTGTATTCCCATTATTTTTGATGTTTTTTTTATGTTTTATGTCCAAGTTTAAAATTAATATTTGAAGCAAATTATAGAAATAACATCGTAAATTTGAAAAGTATTGTTTTTCACTTCGATGCATCAAGGCCCATAACAGCCGAAAAGCTGGTGAACAGACTTAAAATATATATATATATTTTTTTTTTAATTAAATAAAAGCTTACTAGCAATGTGTGTAACACATTACTAGTATTCTTGTTAACCCCTCGTGCTAAGCTAAATTGCTTGTGTTACGAGTGGGTTCACGTCGGTAGTGCATTGGGTGAGGTTCGAACCGGCAACCACATGATCGCAAGTCCGACCCCCTAGCCATTAGGCTACCGCCGCTTCATATTCAAAGTAAACATTCTTTACAATTTATAATTTTATAAAAACAAGACTAAAATCGTGCTTATTTATTATATCACCGAACTGGTTCAAAAACCTGTAAAGTTGTTCCTATGAAAGAATACCTACTTAGCGATCAGAAGAACATTGCCTTTAAAAAAAATACCAAAATCCCTTACGTCACTTGTTTTACTCACCGTCAGTTGCAGTAATTTTTTCAGTATCCATATAAAATTGCAATCCTATTATTATTCCCCTATCTTTAAGCAGTACACAGTTACTCTTGTAGAAACTTTTAAAAATAAAAATAATTTGACCAAGGAACCTGTCAAACGGCAACTTGTACATTATCATATCGGACCCACCCACCACCTAAATACTTATGTCGTTATTAGTATCAATCCGAGTGCCATTGACGACACAGTCGTGATCACAACATTATAGAACATTAACATTTTATCGCTTGAATAGACAATGACTAAACGGGTTAACCAATCAATAAATAATAACAATATTAGGTTTAAAATCCCAAATTAAAAATACATTACCCAACACTATTGTCCGATTCATTGGCATAGGGTTATAGTGACAAGTACATACGTTCAGATCGGTTCAGATATACCCGCGAATTGTCCGCCGCCCGTCATACAGTGTAACATCATGGCGCCGCGCGCATGCGCAATTTTGCTCCTCGCGATCGCAACCGTCGCTGCGCGGGATTGCATCGAATTGACACTACCGGACAAAAGTTTACTAACTGACAGTATATTAAACGGAACTATATTAAAATTGGCCGCGAAAAATGAAAGTTTGGATAAAGATAGACGTTTTAACATTGTGGAAATGTGGGATCGGTTCCCTAAAATTGTGGTGCCTAGGAACGGGACGAGTGAACAGTGCAGACGGGACAGCCAACTTTACCTGGACAGTTTGGAACGACTGGAGCTATGGGCCCTCAAAAGTAAATATTAACTTTTATTTATCACCTGACTTGACAGACGTTGTCCTGTCTCAGCTATGAATAATAATTCGAACTGGAATATTCAAGTCCTTAATCTATTTTTATATTTTCCAATTCTCTGCGCAATTTTATGGTAAAGTTATGGCGTGACCAAGGGAAATATTAATTCATTTATATGTACATAGATTTTTAAGGTATCCTAAATCGCTGATAGTGTGCCCTATTGCATGTTCTAAGCTTAAAAATTGTGTTCTAAGTACATACTTTAATGTGCCTTTATAGGGTAGATTAATAAAAATTTGTAAAATCTTATCTGTATCAAAAATATTGCGTTCGAGTTTGGGTTGATTAATTACCAGATGATAACATCTGGTAATAGATTAATAAATTATGAAATAATCGATTTCCGTAATGCCTATATTATAATATCCGAATACGAAACACGTTGGTCTGCATATCCGCTCATTGATAGACGTATAATTTTTTGAATTCCCAATATGTGGGTACAATTATTTTTGCGTGTTATAAGAAATTATATTGTTTTTTTTTATTATCTTTTTTATAAAAGAATTATTAGAAATAAAATAGATATGTAAAGAATTTATTAGGTAAATACGAGTATATCTAGTCTATTTTCTAGCTCGGTTCGTCCTACGTTTTATAATGTAACTAGCTTTCCGCCCACGGCTTCGCCCGCGTGGTTTCTCGGCTTCTCTGCATTTAATTTTTTCCCGTTTTTGCAACATTTTTCATATATGCTCCGCTCCTATTGGTCTTAGCGTGATGATATATAGCCTATTGCCTTCCTCGATAAATGGGCTATCTGACACTGAAGTATTTTTCAAATCGGACCCGTAGTTCCTGATATTAGCGCGTTCAAGCAAGCAAACAAGCAAACAAACAATCTCTTCAGCTTTATGATATTAATATAGTATAGATTAAAACAGAATTTTCTTCTTCTTCGGTTTCAAATAATTTATTTTTGTTGAGCATTTTTATTTGTTATTACTCAAGCACCAAAGGAAAGGTCACTCTTATTACTACGAGGTCACTTCTCAGAATGAAAGTAGACTACTATTATAGTGGAATATCTTGTAATGTCATTACTACGTTAAAATATGTCATTACCAGTGATCGGAATTAGGTACCTATGTGCTAATTTACCTAAACTTCAAAGTACAGAGACAAAAACTAGATAACTCTTACGCGAATATAAACATAGCATAACATACCATCAAGCCAGTACTCCACGAAAGGGTAGACAGGCAGAGGTGTTCTAATGTACACCCACAGTTCTTAGGTGTTTTAGGTCCCATGGGGCGAGCCTATTGTCAATTGCCATCCAAACTCCGAGCTGCTACTGAGAACTTCCTTATAAAAACCCAAAAACACTGCTTGACCTGGAAATTGAACTCAGGAGCTCTATGCGTAGCAGTCGCACACGAATATAAAAAAAATTAAATCGGTATTAGAAGTCCGATTGTTATAAAAGTTATTTAAAATTGTTTCGTCTTCGCAATGGAATGTATTCACTTTTACAACTGCAAATTTACTAGTATCAAGTTCCGATGACCCGAATAATTAACAAATCGATCATATTTCATCACTCATGAAGGTATGACTACTTAGTAGTAATTAAGAAATAGTGACAAAATATGTTTTGCAAAAATATGCGCTCTGTTCGCAAAGTATTTTACAAAATGGTGTTGTTTGCTTTTATAAATTATGTAAATTCGAAAATATCTTGATTTATTTTAGCACTATTTTAAACAACTATTTTTAAATGTCCAACTTTAGGCTATTTATATTGGTTAGCTATCTTTTATCATCCTAATATATTAAAATTCTAACTAATCGATGTCTGTATACAGGATATATAATATTATAAAGAGGTAAAGTTTGTGAGTTCGTGAGGTTGTAGGAGGTATGTAATCTCCGGATCTACTGAACCGATTTTGAAAATTATTTTACCAATAGAAAGCCAAGTTAGAAGATATATATTCAGAAAAAATAATATGCAAGGTTCTTGTTAGAGCAATAACACTCAAATCAATTATCTTTACAAGTTTTATTTTTATCTGTCTGTTCATATGCGCATCACGCAAAAATTACTGCATGAAATTGGATGTAGTTTTCACAGTTCTATTGCTGGAGATCTAACTTAAACTCTGGTGCTTGTATTTCTTGACGTTTTCTTAACAGACACCGATCTAAAAATTACACAGCGGTTTCAAAGACTCATTCCAATCCATACTTACCTAGAATTTTCTTTCTTCAATAATGAGGGACTACACAATGTCTAAGTTTTGTTTACATTCTTGGAAAGAATGCGAAAGAAACGCTTGTACATGGAAATTATACAAAGTACAATGAACTGTCGTTCAGTTGAACAATTTGCGTACGTGCTGAGTCGAGAATTAATCGTAATTGCTGGCTCACATAATATCATGCCAATCACTATAGTATTAATTCAACATTTGCATTAATAGTTTCAATGATAATTTAATTGATGATGAATGATTTTAATTTTAAATGTAGCTTGAAATATATTTTAGAAATACCGAAAAAGATCATAACTTTCAAAAAAGAGTACAAAGGCCTTAAAATTAAAATGTAATGACAAAAACAGTTTCGGAAGTCGGTGGCGAGAACAAAAGATACACTCAATTTGAAGCCACCGACTTCTGAAACTGTTTTAGACATTTTTTTTGGGATCGAGCAGAATGTATCGCCTTATGGTAAGCGATTATCGCCACTCATGGACACTCGCAATACCAGAGGCTCGCTTAAAGCAAAGTGTTATAGGGTTTTTCTATAAAATTCTCAGTAGCAGCTCGGAGTCTGGATTTGTGCCCGGTTAATGGCAATAGGCTCGCCCCCAATTACATGGGACCTAAACATACCGGCAAATTGTGGGTGTACATTAGTAGACCTCTGCCTAACCCTTCGGGTAATACAGGCGTGATGGTATGTTATATAAATCACATATAAGGTCATTTAACTTTGTTCAAATGATAAGCCAACCTAGCAACATTTATAACTTAATTTTTTTCAAGTTGTCTTTCGTAATTTAAAAAGATAAAAAATTCAAGAAACAAACATGAAACCCTGCATCTTAGTCTACCCGTAACTATGGATACTGTAAAGTATCCCAATATTATATATTATCAATATAAATTATATTTAAAATAGTTTTATTTTAAATACTTAATAATTCCTCATTAATCTCGTGGTCAAATTCCCAGGACGAATCAATTATTTTTAGAATTTTTCTATGAAATTCTGAGTAGCAACTCAGTCTGTATTTGTGCCCGGTTAATGGCAAATAGCCTCGCCCTTTTTTACAAGGGTGGCTCGCCCTTTTTCAACAAAGGTCCTTAACATACCGGCGAATACAGGCCTGATTTTATGATGATACGTTATTTCAGCAGACTTTTTTTTTTTTTTTTTTTTTATGGGATAACTCGGCAAACGAGCAGGCGAGCTACCTGATGGTAAGTAGTCATCGCCGCCCATGGACATCTGCAAAACCAAAGGAGTTGCAGATGCGTTGCCGAGCCTATTTAGGGAAAGGGAGGGGAAGGAAAAAAGGAGAAGGAAGAGGATTGGAGGAGGAATTGGGCCTCCGGCCCTCTCGCTCACCGAACGAAGCGCAGTAACGAAACGCTACTACTCGGACGTCGGTCTTCTGCGAGAGTGTGGTACTTCCCCGGTCAAGCCGGCCCATTCATGCTGCGAACAGCGTGGCCCTACCACAACAAAAACGTGTTCTCGAGTGGAGACCGCGACACGGCAAACTTAGTGTAGGACGCCCTCTAGCTCTGGCAAGATGAAGTGATGATTTGCAAAAGGTTTATGGCAGAAGCTGGATGCGAAAAGCGGACGACGAAGAGCGAGTGAAATGACGCACACGAGGGGAGGCCTATATCCAGCAGTCGGCTAGGCTAGTAGTCGTATAGGCTGATAATGATGATGATGTTATTTCAAAAAATGATTATAAAGTGAGACAATTGCGAGAATACGGATCTAGCAACATAAAAAGCCCTAAAATTGATTCACTAATCATAAAGAAGAACGAAGACGACACGAAGACCTTAAAGATAATATAGACGTGGAAAGGGCGCGTAGGGCGTTGGCTGTCCGGTGTAATATGTTGGCCCGCAGGTTTGCCCATTGCAGCAAACCAGTAAAAATTACACTTTTTAAATCTTACTGCCAAACTTTATACACATGCAGCCTGTGGGTCAGCTATACACTAGGGGCATACAACGCCTTGCGTGTTCAATACAATAACGCGTTTAGGGTGTTGTTGGGGCTGCCACGATTTTGCAGTGCTTCAAACATGTTCGTGGATGCGCATATAGATGGCTTTCATGCCGTTATAAGAAAACAGTGTGCGTCACTGCTGAATCGTGTTAGGTCCAGCCGCAACAGCATGCTAAGCGTGTTAGCGGATAAGTGGGATTCTCCGCTGTTGTGTCACTGGATACGTTTACACACTGCACCGTGATCAGTGGATCATGATATAATTGTATTGTACATGTTTTTGTGTTATGTTACTTATGTTTCGTGTCACTAAACGGGTTTTTATTGTATGTTTCTTTGCGTGTTGTGTTTTATATATGTCTTTTCTTATCTTATCTATGGACATATGTCTGAAATAAATATATAAATAAAAAAATAAAATAAAATAAATGAATGCACAAATTACTTAATCACCATATTATTCATTTACACTACCCAGTCGTAAACGGAATTGATTAAATTGTGTAAATGATGAATAATAATGAAACATTAATTGTGAATAATAATGTTTGTCCGCTTATTTCTTCCAAACCACGCAACTGACGCAACGAATTTTGATACAGTTTTCTCTATCATTTAGAGAATGTTTTCCCAAAAAATTTTATGCGTAATATCTATATAGGTACTCAGATGATAAAATAAAGCTGAAGAGTTTTTTTTGCTTGAACGCGCTGATCTGGAATTACCAGTCGGATTTGAAAAAATTTTTTTGTGTATACGTTATATATATTATATAGAAAAGGAATATACGTAATGTTATACACGTAAGGAAGGCTATCTAGCATCACGCTACTATCCTTAGGAGCTGGGCAAAGCGGGTGAAAACCGCGACGCACAGCTAGTAGTCGATAAAGGCCGAGAATTCTATAATATATGACTTACGTGATACGTCACGCACAATGCACGATCGTGCGAAACGGGACGCATAGCTAGTTAACTCCCGTGGCCCCCAACTTTTTGGCCATTGATGCACATTTTTCCAACACTTAACTTATAACATATCATCACATCTCCTTACAAGAGCTAGGTGTACTTTTGGCTGGCCCATGTCAAAAACCAAGAGTTAAGAATTTAAATCGTTGTAATTTTTCAGATTTTTGCAACGAAGCGATTTAAATATTTTTATCTTCCTTACTGGGTTTAAAATGGGAAAGCCGCACAGTTTGAGGTGTATTTAAGTAGACAAACTTAATGTACCAACCGTCACTACTAATATAGACACTACAAAAAGTCCCAGTTATCCTCACGTACCGGTATAGTTTATAAAATATCGATGAAAACCGTTCTTGCATTCTGTTCCTATGAACAGGCACTTGAATTCCATTCGCTATGACCCCGGGCGACCATCTGAAGACCTCGATATTATACAAAAACTGACACATTTCTTAACAACTCTTTTGTTTATTACCGTAAGCCCCATAAGTAGATTCACAATTCACACGCGTTCAATAACATACGACACATATTTTACTGTTTTTGCATAATTTTATTAAGGTCAGATTGCAGAGGGGCAGACTGAAAACCATATTATATTTTCACGCCTGTTTCTCTTTGGGATAGGCAGAAACCATAGCTATTAACTTGCTACAATCCTAGCATACCACTTTCGCTTCATCTACATGTATGATCGGTTGAGTGTGTTCTTAAATTGCCCATTTTGAGAACGCCTCGTAATTTAGTAGTGGTACGTTCTCCAAAAACTTAAATGTAGTGTTAAAAAAATTGTTTGTTGAAGTGAAAACGTTGTACAGTCAAATACTTACAAACAAAATTGTGCACTAAAATACAGTAGGTACAGTGATGGCTACAAAGCTCACAAAAAAATTAGTTTTTCTTACCATCACAAACTCGCTAAGTAAGATTAAATCACATGTCATTGACACAACGCACCATATAATAATCAGTAGTCGGGGACCGCAACTCACGCGCATGTCGCTTACAAATCAGTTCATAAGGTAAATCTCGTACAAAAACCGCCAAAATCCCCCGTTTGTTCGAAACATCCGTTACCCAACATTAGTAAATTGGTATAATGTTGTCTTAGAAATAACCTTGTATTCATCAGTTTACAAAAAAAGCTAGATTACGTTGACAGCATGGTAATTTGAATGAATCACTGTCTAGAACAGTATTATTTTATATGAAAAAACAACAAAGTGGTGTAATGTTCAAAACTGATGTCAGGTCAGACACCCAACAAATTTATTTGGCACCATTTAAGAAATATATTCTATCAGAATAGAAATCTCGCAACATTTAACGAAATCCGGATCGGCGAAGATATTGTTTTCATTCATGCTTCATGCAAAAAATATATACAGTCGAATTGAGAAACTCCTATTTTTGAAGTCGGTTAAATTAAGGGGCTTCAAAGCTAAATGAACGCAAGAAAAAATTATATAAAAAAACGCGTAGTTTGTGGCTACTTCTGGATTTAACAATATTGCATCTAATTACCGACCAAATCGAATCTCCCATACGTAAGTCCGCGTATCTGCACAGAAGAACGTGATAAGTTTTTTTTGCATTGCCCGCAAAATGTTAGTTTGGCTAAATTTGTCAGATACGCTGAACTACTACTACTCTATACTAGTATGGACTTGGTCCCCGATAATGGGAGAATATTGGAATTACGCAGTAGATGAGGTCCGCTTCACCAGGTTTTTTTTGGGATAATAAGTAGTCATCGCCGCCCATAGCCATCTGCAATACCAAAGGAGTTTCAGATGTGTTGCCAAAGAAAAGGGAGGAGAAGGAAGCAAGGAAGGAGAAAAGGAGACGGAAGGGGACTGAGGGATGAATTGGGCCTCCGGCGCTCCATGTAGACTATTGTGGAGTTTACATGGTATTCCAGTCCTTCAAGTCATGCGGTATCCACTCGGGATTCGCGACCGACCAACCGCCCACATAGAATGGCTATAGTAATTATACTAATGATCAATTAAATACAGGTATTCTTGGTAACGAATCATCATACCATTTGATAGACATCTCTCATGGTAGCATGATTTATACTTCCATTGTAGAGTCACGGGGATCGTTAGTATCTTCGTGATTCAACAATTATCTGCACTCCATCGTCAACAACAAGGAAGTATTCAGTTTGTTATTGTAAATAGTTGTAGTTTAATGTTTACTTGTGCCCCGTGCAGGCTGTTGGCCGCGTTCACGGCCGGGTTACCCTGATAAGACAAGGGCCAACCGGCCCTGCGTCGCTTAAAAAACCCAAGGCTCGAGATCAAGAAAATGAGAATAATAAGTTTATTTTTGTAGAAAGGTAGAAAACGCGCAGCGTAGCTTAACCCTGTGAAAAACTCCCAAATTTTTCGGAAAATGTCTCTGGGAAACTATACATTTAAATAAATAATGATGAACGCAGAAAGAATCAGACGTAACTACATACGAAGAATTGCATTACCCAAAAGTAATAATTTACAACAAAATTATTACTCGATAAAACAAGTCATCTTAAAAAAATACGACTTAAGTATAAATACAGATGACTACTATGTGCAAGTAAAACTTACACCTGGCGGATTTTTTTTTTGTAAACAAAAGCGTTGACTGCCTTTTTCAAAAAGGGCGATTAATAACAGGAATTTATAATGCGGATATCAGTAGAAATGCAGGGAGTGGCGCCCCTAGAAGGACATGGTATGTACCAACCTTATTGTTGAGGTCCTTCAAAAAGGTCAAGTGCGTAGTAATCGCTACGCATTATGACCGTCGGTAAAGTAAAAGTAGTATACAAGGATAGTAACGCAGCGTTCCGTAGATACTGCCCACCCGTGTGCGGAAAAAAATATTGACAATAAATTGATTGTCGGAGCTGGTCGGCTCCTATTTTGATATGGCAATCTTTTTATCTGTACCAGTGTTTAATTATTCTTACACATCACATCTCAAACTATTCAGAAAAAATAATGTAAACCAACAATTATAAAGATATTTTTTTAACCCACTTTGGGACTTTGCAACTAGTTTTTGAGCACATATTTTGAAGGAACGAATTTTTTTTTCATACAGTTAGGACACAATCTAGTTTCAATAATTATTCATTGGTAGGTACCTATACAGAAAAGTGCTCTAAAAGATTATTATGATATTAGATTATCATCATTATTTTAACCAAAAGACAAAAGTAGAATTATTAACGTCACAGATACGCAGACAAACTCAGAATGCAACTACGGTACCCTTCAAAGCTAATCGAAGCCAACCCTGCGTCTGTCAGTCTACGATCTAAGTTTTTTTACTCCGTTTCTACGCATGCAAATTCCAGTCACGGCTCTGCGATCCTTGAATGTACGCTCGAACATTTCGTATTCACTGGCCACAGTCATTTCACCAGTGACATTTGACATACAAGGTTCCGGAGATTGGCGTTTGCAAAAGCCGTTCGATCGAGAGCGTTTCGGAAAATAAACGCTATTGTGACATTTGGAGGGTTCGTTTGGAAATTGCATAAAATTGCTATGACGTTTTATGAAATGTTAACTTTTTTATAACTATTGCTAATATATGTTTTGTTGTATAGCACGTGGGCATGCACTTTTTATTGCCGCAGTGAGTAGGTATACGATTAGATTTTTTTATTCGGAAAACGATTCAAAAATGATTCTTGATGATGATACGTTTGACTGTGTTTGTTTGTTTTTTTCTATGTATGTAATTATAATTACTCCGTCAATTGCGAACCGTCATTGAAAATTCTTTTTTGTTTGAAAGGATATACTATCAAGGTGGTCCCATTGTCATCAAGTAGAGATCTGATGATGGGCTTGGAGAAATCAAAGAAAATCTTCAAATATTATATGCATGGGTACCTATAAAATACCGAAACTGTTTCAAACATAACATTACTTTTAGTAGGCGGTTTTACTTTTTTGTTTAAAGCTTATTTGATTGTCGCGTGAGCGATTAGGTTCATATACCCACGTAACTTATTATTTGATTTTGACTGCCTCATAAATCTAATGGTCCTAAGCGCGGCTGCTACGCTAGAGGTCCTGGGTTCGATCCCCAGGTCGAGCAGTGTTATTGGGTTTTCTATGAAGTTATCAGTCGCAGCGTGGAGTCTGGATTTGTGCCCGGTTAATGTCAATAAACTACTGCCATTACATGGGACCTAAACATACCGGCGAAATGTGGGTTACAGTAGTACACCTCTGCCTAACCCTTTGGGTAATACAGGCGTGCTGCTATGATGGTATGTTGATTTTTGTTATGCGAGTCGCATAATTCTATTATCGAACGAAGCAAATACTTGGCGGCCTACGAATAGTCGCACAGTGGGTGTTTTAACGTTTGAAATTTGTGTAGGTAAACGCAAGGCATTGTTTGTTTAATGTTTTTTACGAGGGACACTTACATCTTTGAAAAATACACCGACAATTTTCTCCATTCATTAACTTCTAAAACAAAATTCCATTCATGTTGCTAAGAAGGTGGTACAACATGCTTTTGTTTCATTATTAAAATTTGTGCAAAGCAAGAGTAAATACCGAGCGATTAAAATACATTATGTTATTTCTTATAAAAACTAAGTACCTGCCTACCTAGTTAAAACAAATGTGACTTTCAAGTAAATTTACTTTAAACTTGTCACAAAGGTCGTCGACATTCTTAAAGAAAAAACGCGGTGTATAATAATTACTAATATTTCACAATGACAACTTGATACAATATTTAGAACATGAGTATCGTCAATGAGAAATCAACACCTGACGAAATCGGATACGCTTAATCTGCACAGTATGTATTATGATAAGTTTACTTAGAACCGTAGAATTTTGAACACATAGAAGGATGATAGTCTATAAGTGTCCTCAAAATCAGCCTGTCACTGATTGTCAATAATAATACCTACTGGTGTGATTTATTAAAAATAACAGTCCTATTGATAAATTTTATTAAAAATAATTAGTGTACTGAAAAAATAATTGAAATCAACTTACAAAATTCCAAGATATAAGCTTTTAAAGTTTTAGGGGGGGGGGGATTAAGAGGGGATATTTCGTCCCTTCCCCACAAAACGAGTGTCAGTATAGAATTTGTATGGCACACGTCAAACGCAAGGTGTGACGTCACAACGTACTAAGCATAAAATTAAAATGCCTTGTTGTATGTTAATATTATATATATCTTCCATTTATTTTTGAACATATTAATTTAAATTTAAAAATATTTTTACTTATTCAATGACTGAAGCCTGTCATCTTATGACTTTAGAAGACACGGTGTACCTATATAATGTATGTACTGTGTGTGTACTGTAGAAGTTTTTATGTGCGCGTCCCGGCACATAGAATATTTGAACAAAAAAAGTAAGTAGTGTTTGAAGTATGTCTAGAAAATAATATTATTAGAAATGTCAATACATTGAGAATTCTTCCATCAAGGAATAAACAAGTCGTGATTTTTTCCCTGTCTGAGTTTGTGATTTATAAAGCCCCAGATATATTGAAAACCGGTACCACTCCAACATATGGTGGAGGCGCCGGGTATTGACCTTACAAAACGCTTCTCTGATGTGTCACTGCTACATTTTGCTTTCACCTTCGCTGCTAATCTCTCAGAGATACAGGAGATTGATGCACCTGTATCTATCAGAGCTACCAATGTCTGCCCGTTTATATCGATGTTAATAAAAGGACTGAACTGACCTAAACTTTTCTGTTCTTCTGGGAGTTTTTGGTTTTCGGACGCAGTCATCTGCAACTCCTCATGTTTATTTACTGGCTGCGTCCTTGGAAGTTTGGGTGCTGCGGGTTCCTTCTCACGCTAAAATTATTAGGGGTGTTAGCGTTTGTGTAGGTGAAACGAGACCGTGGTCTCAAATTATAACGGGGAGTGTGAACTCTAGTGGAGTGTGAATATATTCGGAATGAATTCATGACAGGGTTAATATGATTTCTCAAGCTTTCCCTTTCTCTGACTCAATTGCGTTAGAAGAAGATAAAGTTTTCGAATATGATATTGATTCTTTTTATATTTAGTTTCATAAACCCTTAAGGTATGATGCTTAGCTTTCAATGTAATTAACTTTGAAGCGTCATTGGATAGGAGGCCGTTACGCATCTTTTACAGGCGTTTTGGTGCGTTAAAGTTTATGGCGTGTTGTGTTTATAAACTATGCTGAAGCTTTATTAATTTTAATGATAACTTAACCATGCACATGCCATAAACTATCCCATTATAAGGGACCAGCCTCACGCATCAGTGTAATAGGTATAATAAAGACTTCTTCGCCTGATAGTAATTTTTCGATTTAGGTCTTAGGCAGGTAGTTAGTTACTTTTTTTGTTTGGAGTTGGGTAAAACTTTTTTTTTAATTTCTATTGATTTGTTTTACCCAAATGCGGGGGCGTAGCTGATGTAGGAGTTTGTAACAAGAAGTTTTTATGTGCGCGTCCCGGCACATAGAATATTTGAACAAAAAAAGTAAGTAGTGTTTGAAGTATGTCTAGAAAATAATATTATTAGAAATGTCAATACATTGAGAATTCTTCCATCAAGGAATAAACAAGTCGTGATTTTTTCCCTGTCTGAGTTTGTGATTTATAAAGCCCCAGATATATTGAAAACCGGTACCACTCCAACAGTACCATACGACTATCAAACTCTTCAGGGAATACAGGGGATATGTATATTTACCTACTTAACTATACTTATATTATAAAGCTGAAGAGTTTGTTTGTTTGTTTACTTGAACGCGCTAATCTCAGGAACTACGGGTCCGATTTGAAAAATTCTTTCAGTCTTAGATAGCCCATTTATCGAGGAAGGCTATAGGCTATATATCATCACGCTAAGACCAATAGGAGCGGAGCATACATGAAAAATGTTGCACAGACGGGAAAAATTTAAATGCATAAAAGCCGAGAAACCACGCGGGCGAAGCCGTGGGCGGAAAGCTAGTTATATATTATAAAGCTGAAGAGTTTGTTTGTTTGTTTAATGATAGGTATTTTACGCTTTTATCACCTGTCATGTTAATCCCTCAATACAACTTTGACAGTTCCAGTGACTTCAAAAGTTTCATCTTTGTTTGTTACAGTGTTCGACGCCACTGCGAAACCCCCGTCAGGCATCCTAAGCGGCAATGGGAACCAATATGGCGACTATGACGAATGTCTCGGCATAGACGGCGCGGTCAGAGGGAAATATTGCCTCGCCTCTCTTCAAATGAGCCTCAGTGGAAATGAAAATCTCGATCACATCGACAACTTAGTACATAGTGGACATTATATACGGAGCAATATTACTGACGTAAGTGTTTTTTTATATATCCGATATAGTTGTTACCCGCGGCTTTACTTGCATCCCAAAGGAGTTTTTGGGACAAAATACCGCTTAGAACGTCCTTCTCCAAGATCTAATATAGCAAAATTCATCAAAATTGGTTCAGCAGTTTAGACATGAAATTCTAACGGAACAGAAATATTACCTTTCACATTTATAAAATTTGTTGTGATGTGTTCGTTGGGTATATATGTAATCTTTGATCCCATTCCCATGGCATCAAACAATTAAATATTTACTTAGTCGAAGGTACCTCGTCCGGCTAGGAAGGCAAGTGCGGTTTTTAGCCGATATAAGCCCAAAAATACCGGGCTTATCGTAACAACAATATCCCAATGTTGACAAAAAAAAAACACTTTGTAACACACTTATTTTCTAACATGATGTCTGAAAATTATTAAAAGATAACCATGATCTTAGCCTCTGATTTCTTAAACATAACATACCATCACGCCCGTATTCCCCAAAGGTTTCAGCAGAGGTGTACGTACTCAATGTACACTCACATTTCGCCGGTATGTTTAGGTCCCATGTAATAGGGGGCGAGCCTATTGCCATTCACCAGGCACATATTCAAACTCCAAGCTGCTACTCAGAATTCATACAAAAACCGAGTGACACTTTGCTCGACCCAAACGACCAAACATAATCGACCCAATGGAGTCGAACCAAAGACCTTTACCTCAGTCGCGGTAAGTACCACTACACTAATGTCCTTAAAAATACTTGAAAAAGTGTCTATGAAATATGTATTTATTGTTAAGTATATTTTCTATGGCAGACTTCACACGCTAGCGTGTTGGACGATACGAGTAGCCTCATCCCTTCACTCTGAGAGGAGACCCATGCTCAGCAGTAGGACAATTAATGGTTTTATAATATTTGCTGTTTCCAAGTCAGTATCATGTCTTCGACCTTTTTTTTCTTCTCCGGGATAACTCGGCAAACGAGCGGGCGAGCTACCTGATAGTAAGTAGTCTTCGCCGCCCATGGACATCTGCAATACCAAAGGGGTTACAGATGCGTTGCTGAGCCTATTTAAAGAAAAGGAGTAGAAAAGAGAAGGAAGGGGATTTAGGGAGGAATTGGTCCTCCGGCCCTCTCGCTCACCTAATGAAGCGCAGTAGCGAAACGCTACTACTCAGACATGGGTCTTCTGCGAAAGTGTGGTATTTCCCCGGTCAAGCTGGTCCATTTATGCTGCGAACAGCGTGGCCCTGCCACAACAACAGTGTCCATAAAAGATATATTCATTGTTTAGTATATTTGCTATGGCAGACATCACACGCTAGCTTGGTGGACTATAGCCTAGCCCCTCCACTCTGAGAGGAAATCAGAAGTCCAACAGTGGGTTTATAATTATATTTGCTACTAGCTTCTGCCCGCGAGTTCGTCCACGTAGTAGGCAAAAAGTCCTATCTCATGTGTTATTCAGGTAATAAGTTGTGTGCCAAATTTCATACAAATCAGTTCAATAGTTTTGGAGTAACTGAGTAAGAGACATCCATCCAGACTTTCCCATTTATTGTTTTACGTATATTGCAACTTATAGCCTTCCTCAATAAACAGGCTATCTAATGACTATCTTATTTTCAACAAACTCTGCCTCTTTATAATTTTATCATAGATTTGTTACCTTAAAAAAACTATCGAATTAATCATCTTTCTTACACAAACATCAGAAATCATGATTACAATTAAACTGCTTCATACACAAAACACAGTAAGACAGACAGACAGACAGACAAAAAATCTCAATAATGTTGTTTTGGCTTATCTTGCTCTAATAAAGACCCCACGTGTTATTTTTTTTTAATTACATACCTTCAGTGTACATACATCGCCCTGTTACAATTTTATTATATGTTGAGATGTTTCCAAGTATCGGTGTCGTGATTTCGACCTTCAGAAACCGCCGTGGGCGCGGCAGAAGTAAGCCAATCTGGAACTGTTGATTCATGATTATGTTTTGAAAATATAAATGATAAATTGATTCTTAACGTTAATCACCTTTCTCAAAATCATAAATCATAAAATTATACTAACGGACGTCCTAGATCTCGCCTACGGTAATACGTAATTTGTGGCAACGGTAACTGAAATTCGCCTAAATGTGTTGTGGCGTATCCAACATGTTTCTAATGTAATTTATTAGCTAAAACATATTGGGGAAAATCCTATAAATATTAGTTAAAAGTTCGTGTTTATGTATTTAATTAATGGAACGATTTAACTGCCGTGACGTCAATATTAATAACTGTCAAACCAGTTACGTGAAAAAATGAGGTTTCGGGGAAAAACGGCCATGGTTGATAGACTGACATATAAACACTGTATTGTTGGTAAAGTAAAGCTTAACGGCTTGACAGCTGTCAGAGTGACAATTTATGTGTCATTACGTGTCATTTGTTTAATGGTCGCAGCTGCTAATCTGAAGTCCGATTCTCAAATCAAGCAGTATTATCAGGGTTTTCAGAAATAAGGATTTAGGCTCGTAAACTAGAATATTCTTTAATATCGTAGGTGTGTTTATAAACAAAAATTTCTACACAAACGTCTAAACTAGAAGGCCCAGTTCCTCCCTCAGTCCCCTTCTTTTCCTCCTTCCCCTCTCTTTTCCTTAAAAAGGCTCGGCAACACATCTGCAACTCCTTTGGTTTTGCAGATGTCCATGGGCGGCGATGACTACTTCCCATCAGGTGGCTCAACTGCTAGTTTGCCGAGTTATCCCATAAAAATAATCAACTAGATATAGGTAGCTTCAGATCTCGTTTAGGATGGTCTGGATCTAGGAATCGAACCTGGGACCCACGACGCAGACACTACTGCCCCATTTTACTGTCAAGATTAATATTATTTATTGACTGATCTTGACCCCGAATTTTTAAACTTAAAACTAATTAATACCAAAAAGGATGTCATCATGATAGGTCGAATACTTACCTATAAGAAAAAAAAAGAAATGTCAAAGTTATTCCAACAAATTAACTGTCACGTGAACGGATACACGTGAGTATTAAACAGGTTTCATTGACCTGATGGCCTTGTCGTTTATATCATTTAAAAATCATAAATTATGCCATAGACCACCATAAACCCCAAAGATTAGGGAAATCCCTCAAAACCTGTGTATTGACCAATTTCCATATTCATTATAGAAAAACTACGTAAATTGATAATTTATTTGAAACAGGTGCGCAACAAACATTTTTTTTAGATTAATCGATTGCCTTTAATCCGTCAAACAACAATTTATCAACACAATAGAAAACATAGGTATAAGGATTTTAGAATAAAAAATCTTTTATACACACGAGTTGACAAACTATTCATATTTACTTATTTGAAGTCGGTTAAAAATCGGTTTCGCTAAAAAAATTACTCGGCCTTATATCCACTAGTTCTCGAGTGAGAAGGTAACAAAAGAGGTTCAAATAAACTAGTTTATCCTTAGAATATCAGTATTGCCCAGGAATTGGGATGCAGTTTGACAACACTCGCTTCCTGAAGAATCCTGAACTTCAGCTGCCTCTGGTCAAACTAGATGCCGACCTCAATTATCATCATCTTCAACCCATCTTTCCCACTGCTGGGCACAGGTCTATAGCCCACCACGCTAACCTACTGCGAGTTGCCAGACCTCAACATTCGTGAGAAAAAGGTAACGAATAAATTTAAATAAAAAATCGAATGTATCTATAGATAGATAGAAATTGCCTCATTATTCTAGTGATCCTAAGCGCGAGTGCTACGCTCCTATAGATCCTGGGTTCGATTCCCAGGTCGAGCAAAGTGCTATTTTGGGGTTTCTATGAAATTCTCAATATAAGCTCGGAGTGGATTTTTGACCGGTAATGGCGGTAGGGTCGCCTCTTATTATGGGACCTAAACACACCGGCGAAATGTTTGCGTACCTTAGTACACCTTTGCCTAACCGTTCGGGGCAAGCAGGCGTGGTGGTATGTTTTAGATAGAAATTCTGTCCAAAATACTTACCTTCAACGGTTGCATGGCAACTAACGACCTACCTACCTTTACACTGTAGTGAAAATATAATATAAATAAAATGGCATGACGTAGTAAGTGTTAATAACGCTAAGTAAGTGATCAAACCTACTATTAGCTACTGTTATTAATATCAATAATATACTTAACAAAACAACTTGTTATGCAAGCCTAATTTTGTAATAATGGTTTACTTATAAATTTAGCATGACGCGTGTATTCCCCGAAGAGCAATAGGCAGTAAATACTACAGCCAAAACTATCGTATGTTTGCGTCCCATGTAATAGGGGCGAGCCTAATTGCCATTAGAAAGAAGAAAAAAAATAAAGAAAGTATATTTATTTTTGCCCAAAACGACACACAACAATTATCGAGCCAAAGGCCAAAGTTAGACATCATTACCCGAGAATTTCATAGAAAACACCAATAACACTTTGCTCGATGGGGAATCGGATCTAGGACCAGTAACTCCGCACACGCGCTAAAGACAACTGGAATAATGATTTCGCAATCATAAACCAGTCTGTCTTAAACTTAGGTTTAAAGAAAAAAACACTAAGGCGGTCTATATCACATATACATAGTCTTTTCTCCAAAACTTGCATATCAGGTGATGTCGCAAGATCTGTTGCAAGAATGCATTTAAGCTGGGCCCATTGCCATGACCTTGGGCAAAAGCCTGCTTTAAACGCTAGCCTTGGCATGTTGCGCCATGCAGTATACAGGTTTGGGGCTGATCAGCAGCCCAGCTGTTTAATTGGGATATGTTTTTAATAGTCAGTGTAGGTTAATTGCTGTTTTGTAGTTCTGCGAGAAATGCAAAGAATAACAAGACTAACCCTAATCTTAATAAGGTTATAATTTGTGTAAAATTACTTAAACACAAGGAGCAATATAGTGATATGACCGATACAGTCAAAGTTCTCGAGTTTGAATTGATCTCTGACTTCTCGAAGACATTTTGCGTATTCATCATCATCATCACCTAAAACCTGCATGCCTGTGAGATTTTCTTGACGGACTATGAAGCCTACCAATCCGCATAAGTCTAGCGTATAGCGTATAGCGCTATCATATATATAATTTTATATTTTTTTTTTTGTGCGTCATGTATCATATGTCAATTTTTTTTTTCTTTCATTTTCTTTTCTATATAGCCTAATCTAGAATGAGGGGATCTCTAAGAATGAGGGGTCATTCTTAGAGTAGACCCGTGCCCAACAGTGGGACGATATAACGGGTGATGACTTTAACATAAGACATTACTCATTGCTAGTAACATCTTTAATATACTCACGACTCTTTTATTAATATTAACATTGATAAAACCAGTTTATCGGAATATATAAACATCTCCGTACCGGAAAATGAGATTTTTGGAATTCTTGTCTGTCTGCTTCTAAAGAGTTGGCGCAAAAACTATTGAACTGATTTTAATTTTTTTCACCATTAAGAAGCACATGCTCAACATTAAAAGCTGCGGTTCATCTCATCAATCAATGTTCAATTTAATCAATATTCACACTATTTACTATTTTACATTCCAAAGAACAGGAAAAAATAAAACAGTGGGCTCGACTAGGCGTTCAAGTATTCCTCGGCATCGCTGTCGTCTGGCATCGTACCCAGAAGGCTGGCAGCATTGCTACGTTGAATGGCAATACTTATACGCTCCCATAGGAATAAGCCAGCAAACCCTATCAATCAATGGCCTGCAGATCCATAGAAGGAAGAGATCATTACTGTTGTGTTGTTTTTTTAGTTTTTTTTATTCGTCCAAACGAGCGAAGCAGCGGTTAAAAGGTAGTTTTAATTTAAAAATGTATTATGTAACCGCAACGGTATTAACACAGCTCAATGACTTAATTGGGGTTTTTTAAACAAATCTTGCTTTCGGAATATTGTTTCTTAACATGAGTACAGTCACATAGTTAAGTATTTTACCCTATATAAATCAAGTTTAAATACTGTTGACTGATAAGCGCGACATTTGAGGATGGCAGGACTAATTTGACATTTCCTTTCAGTTCGTAATAGTCCGAGTTAAGTTTTTACGGAAAGAATAAAATGGAACAGTTGCCCAGAACATAAGAAAATTGGGGAATAACTAAAAGATTAACTAAAAATTCAATAAAGGAACTCTTAAGGAATCACTTCGTTGTCTATCTGTGCGTCCATTTATCTGGAATTGTAGAATAATACAGTGAAGTTAATTTAGACAAGACAACATGACAGCAATAAAAAAATCTCATAATCATAAACATTCCATGTATTATCACAAATAATCACGTCACTTTTATATAAAATTGATTATACAATTTAAATTGTCAAGCTATCGATGGCTGTACCATAAACCGAACTTCTGTTTCTAGACCTATGACGTCACGGACCATATTTTAACGATCAAAATTGCGAACGGAACTTAAGATTCAAGGTCAACCACTCCATTTTATAATCTGACCACGTAACATTCATGTTACGTGACATCTTTTGTAAAAAAAAACTACGCGTTGCATACAATGGGTATGTTTTTTTTTCGCTTCGGATCAGTATTTTTCTTTAAATATAATATAATACTAATAAACATACCAGTATAAAATGTTATCAAAGATACTTGTAAGTTGTTTCATTAGAAAATTCATATCTTTGTGAACATTTCGCATTATTTAATGCTAAAATGTAATAAAAAATAAGCAGCTATGAGGGGACTCTAGTCCTGAGGAATTTGAAAAATAGGTATTTGAAGAAACTATTGCCGTCGCGCTGCACCTCCAGTGTCTCCCCGTAAAGTGCGAAAAGGACAACTGCAGCTTACAATGATTTTACCTACAACAACCTTGACCAAAAGACGTTTCGTATTCTGCTGTTTTCTTCTTCAAAAGTGGATTGATCTAAACAATTTATATATTAAAATTAAAACAAAAAGCATGTCTATGCTTCTATTATTTTATTTTCAACCGACTTCAAAAAGGAGGAGGTTCTCAATTCGTCTGTATGTTTTTTTTTTTTTTTTTGTATGTTTGTTACGCGATATCTCCGCCAATTGTGGACCGATTTTAATGATTGTTTTTTTTGTTTGGTAGGTCATACTTCAGAGGTGGTCCCGTTCAAATTTTATCGAAATCGGTTAAGCATTTTTGAAAATATCAACAAAAATCTAAAATTTGTTTACATCGATGATATTATCGTTTACTCCGAAACATCGCTGTCTTATTGGAGCAGTGCGTTAAGTTGGCTAACAAGTACTTCTAAACAAACTTTCCACTAAAAATTACAAAATAAAATTACTTTTAACAAAAAAGTTAAACCGCCTTCAAAAAATAATAAAATAATTTTGTCTAAAACAGTTTGGGAAGTCGGTGGCGAAAATAAAAGACCCACTCAAATAGAAGTCACCGACTTCCCAAACTGTTTTAGACAAAATTATTTTATTATTTTTTGAAGGCGGTTTAACTTTTTTTGTTTAAAACTTTTCAAAGTTGTCTGATAGTCGCCTGAACATGACGGTAAAAACGGGCTTTTTTTCGAGTTTTTGAATTGTCACATATTCTTGTGAAAATTTTTTTTTGGAAATAATGAAATAATAGGGGCCTAGATCTAGATTCATTGGAAAAATATCATTGCTCTAAAGTCATTATCTACGGAGAAAACAGCAGAATGCGTTTGTATGGAGAAAGGCTCACCCTCTTAAATACAAGTATAAAGTTATAAAGACACAAAACTTTGGCTTTTTATTTAACGAACTGGACAAATGCAAGTTTGACTCGCACAAAAAAAAAAACAAACAAACCTCCTACTTGCATAAATATCAGTATCTGATTCCTAAGTCATATGTTTTCCTGTAGATTTGTTGTATTTTCATTGTTTTGTCATTTAATTAACCGTGCGTCATTTTAACGTAAATAAAACTAATTAAATAGATTATTTTCATGGTATCATAAAGGAGAATCGAAACGGGTCGAAATAACCCGTTTCTCTTCCACTACAGCTCTCTTACATGACTTACGGTGAAATTAATGAGCAAATGCGACGTCAAAGATGACAACGCGCGAATGATAACTTCTGGTGTTGCTAGCGTCTATATCCTGCAGTTGCTGGTTCGTTGCTGGTCCATATAGTTGCTCATCATCTTGAAAAGGTCATGGATAAATAGATCCAGTTATTTATGTATCAATAATATTAGTATTATGAATACGGAACTAGATTTTATGTAGCCGCCAACAGGTAACCTTTTCTGAGTGCCTTTTCTTGCTTTGGCAGATTAAGTATTTAATTTTAAAAATTGACATTTTAACCTACCCATTTATTAACTACTGTTAATGAACTGTGTGGGTAACTATTAATAATTTGTGATTTTTTAAATGTGTCCATTGCATATTTTGCTTTAATAACGGTAGTCTAGTTCGGAATCATATTATGCGCAGAATTATTAGAAACTTCTGGTTAGGCAATAATAAAACGAGGCAATTTGCAAACCATTAGGTTATTTGACTAAAACTAAACCATGAAAAAAAATCAGCGCATGTAATTATATCGTCTTATTTTTCGAAATATATAAGTTATTTTTCCTTTCCGTATGTAGAGACGCACGTACCGACTAAAAACCTTACATACATACATACATATTGTCACGCCTGTCTCCCATGGGGGTAGGCAGAGACTATAGATTTCCACTTTGCTACGATCCTGGCACACTACTTTCGCTTCATCTACATTCATTACATTCATTAATAAACTAAAAACCTTCCCCTCCCTTACTCTATGTTAAAGGGTTGTATGCTTCCTAGAAAAGAATAATAGTCATATCTAGGGCTTGTATTGAACCTTTGACCCACGAAAGGTGAATGGCACTGATATCTAAACAATAGAGTATTACCATCACTTACAAACAATAGCATGAAGATTAAGTAACAACGATTAAGGCTTGCCACACACCGAAAATGATTGGATATTAATTATTTATATGCCTATATACCTCGTCATAGAAAAACCAAATGGAATATAATTAAGAATCATTTTATTTGCTCATGACAAAGACTTATTGCTTTACTATATTCATATATTTAATAAAAATACTAATCTTATTTTTGGTCTCATTATTGTATTTTCTTCACTTTACAAAACTGATTTTTCTGTAGAAGAAAACAGTGTAATAATATTCTCCATATAACATTGTTATATGACATTGTTTTCTACTGTTGTGATTACTAATAAGAACTAAAGCTGTAAGTCGATTCCCAAGTCGAAGAAAGTGTTTTGAGTATTTCTATGAAATTCTCTATTCTATTCTTTTTTGCGGGAAAGAGACAGAGCATCTCAAATCCCACAAAAAAAATTAAATGTTAATATCTTAGAACGTTATTAGTGCTTTTTTTCAGTATACGTCTTATATTTTAATTTAATGCTATATTAGGCCTCTTATTTTCTATAAACTTAACACCCTAAATAGGGTAGTTGACTAGTTGTTGTTGTTGTATCTTATTTTTATTTGATGTTCTATTTGGCTTGTCGGTGTGTAGACCGCCTTAACGACGTCTATCAAAGTAGGGATATATGACCACCGCCGGTTTCAAGTTCAAGGCTGACATTATTCCTCAACAGAATTTGATTTATTGCCTTTGTTTAAACTGTCTTATAAATAAATTACAATATGAAAAGATGGAATATTTAGATTTAATATAGAGTGTTGACATTTACGTTTAATATTTTATGTGCAGAGGCCAGATTTTTCATTAAATTTTGGAACATATCTTTAATAATATAAATTTTAGCCAAAGAAAAATTCGGCCTCATGCTTGGTTCAAGGCACGCAGGTTTGAACCCTGCCTGAAGCCAATTGTATACGGTTTTTTATTAAGAACTTGAATGTGTGTGTCCCTAATTTGGAATGGAACGCGCAAACAGAGTCTTAGATACCAACACGCCTGTATTCCCCGATGGCACAGGTGAACTAATGTACATAGGTACAACCACAGTTCGACGGTAGGTTTGTTTGAATCCCATCTAATAAGGGGCGAGCCTACTACCTTTTACCGGCCACAAATACGAACTCCAAGCAAGCAAGAAAAGCTAAGCTGACAGCTGAAAACATCACGCGACAGATTCTACGTGATGCAAGTCGAAATTCCAGAAATGTATTTGCCGGTATTTTTAATTTGAATAAATGCAATAAATAACAATGTTTTAATATGATTCTCTAAAAAGATTAATGCTTCTTAAAATAAATTATCTGCAAACATTCTGAATGATTTTAGTTGGCAATTTTATATTTATTTTATTATTCAAATTTCAAACATGTGTTCGTGAGCAATAAATATTGTTTTTTTATAACAAAAAAATCGAAAAACTCAACATAGTAATAAGGTTAACATGTGTCATTTGCACATCACACTATGAAAATTATTAATGATGTTTTGCACTTTAAAGTCTTAATCATTTATCAGTCTGTATTCTTCCGCTATTTTGTACGTTTTTTTTATAAATTTTGACATTTAGACAAACAAACGTGACGCCCCCTGACTAGGAACACCTGTAGCCTGATTCACGTAATTAAAACCGTAGCGATGTCGCAGCGACTCAATCGTTGAAACAGTTTTCCAGTGTTTTGTGAATACTGTGAAGCCAACGTTTTGAACGATTCTTGCCCAACGAACGATTTTTCAATAGGACGACTTGTAAATCGGTCCGATCGACGGATTCGTGAATAGGAAAACTTTTTCAACGATTAAGTCGCTGCGACATCGTTACGGTTTTGTTACGTGAATCAGGCTACTGGGACTTAAACCGTGCCGCTTGTGCGTTCTCAGGCGACCTCTATTAAACGGCTGAGCTGGCTGAAACCAAAATCCTTCTTATATAATTATGTAATTTATAATTGAATAGCTTTCCGCCCACGGCTTCACCCGCGTGTTTTCTCAACTTTTCTGTTCTATAATATGTATGTATTATAGATAAGTATAAAGCTCCCTCTTGAATCACTCTATAAGCATACATAGGGACAGACAGACAGCGGGAAGCGACTTTGTTTTATACTATGTAGTGAGACAGACTCATACCCATTCCCATATTACAAGTTGTTACTTAGTTTGAACGTCAAGGGGTCCCTTTGCAGTGTTACTATGTATTTTTTGCCAATATTTTTTTTTTTTAATTTTTTACCTATTTCATTTATTTTGGATCAATGACCGATGTGCGGTTCATAAAACAGTCTCTAAAATCATACACAATATGTCTAACCCCGCGTTTGCACTGACGACAAAACATGTTTCAAACATCTATCCAACTCTCAAAGAGTGAGTGGGATAGGTGCAGTTCACAACACGTTTTGCAGTCAGCGGAAACGCGAGGTAACAATATCGTTAAAACTACTACATTTGAAAACTGATTTTAAGTCAACTTCATACATCGCTATCACATTCTCTCCAAGTTCTTCCTCTCTGTCGCCCTGTTTCTCTAAATACGTTTCTATTTGTATGTTTTGCGATGCCACCATAGCAAAAACAACAATGATAACACAGCCCTATTAAAATTAAATAACAGACTAAAACCTGACTTGACTATAATTACCCAATACTATGTTAATTCAATACATTAATTTGATCAATTTAGAGTAGTATTTAGAGAGGATTAAAATTCATGTTCATTGGTGTTATTATGATATGGATCACATCATAACATAACGACTAAATTAATTACATAAATAATCTAAAGTTTATTGTGATAAAACTGCGTAAAGCGACGTAAATCATGCAGACAAAACCGTTTAGTCGACATATGACAAATTCTACTTTTAACATCTTATTATATTATTGACAAGATTTTCTACATTTGACAGATTAAATTTTTGACAAATTATAGGTACATTTGACAGATTCTACTTTCGACTTACAGATTCTTCTGACAGATTCGATGTCAAGTGGAAAAGTTCTATGATCTATGTTTGGCTGATTCTGCTTTTGACGGATCTTATATTTGTATTTTTTTTTATATATTATATAGGTAACTTTGCTGAATGGATCGGCAGATTGAATTTTATTCAAATTTATTTGTAATTTAAATGACCCGTCAATGCATACAGTTTCCTCATGAGGACATAACAATAGATTTTGCATTGTGTCTACAATATGCCGCTTGACGGGTTAAATGTATTATTATATCCAGCGCCTGTTATGATTTCCAGGCACAAATCGACCAAACCGGAGGATACAGCAGGTTCAAATCCTACCTAAGATCGAACTTTTAATTGCCAGAAATTTATTATGTTTTAAATAGTTTCATCATCATCATCATCACCATCAGCCCATAATCGTCCACTGCTGGACGTAGGCCGCTCCTAGTGAACGCCAGAGAGCCCGATCTTCGGCTTTCCTCATCCATCTTTAAATCATTTAGTATGCATATATTAGTACCCATTATCCGTGATCTAAATAAAGCCAACAAACACGGATTATTTATCACAGATTTATAAATTCATAACACGAATCCAATATTTCATTCGCAGATCATAGTGACATGACATTATTATTCAAAGAAAAAAACACAAAAAAAGTACTAAGGTATGTAACAAAAAACTTCACAGCGATGTCACATAGGATGGTAAAACATATTATTACAAAATATTTTAGTCCTTATTACGTATTTATATTTCTCGCCTGAAACACAGGATCACCTAGTTCAGGCAGTAATGTAATGTAAATAAGATGTCTAAGTAAGACTTTGTTATTAATATTTTGTCATATTAATATTATAGTAGCTTTCCGCCCACGGCTTCGCCCGCGTGGTTACTCGACTTTTCTGTACTATACATATAAACCTTCCTGGATAACCACGCTATCCATTGGTAAAACAGCATGGAAATCGGTGCAGTAGTTTTTGAGTTTATCGCGAACCGACAGACGCGGCGGAGGAGTTTGTTTTATAATTATGTAGTGAAGTGATAGTGATAATTCGGCAGAGGTATACTTAATTTACACCCACAGTTCGGTGGTATGTTTAGGTTCCAAGCATTTACGGGGCACATATCCAATCACCGAGTTGTTACTGAAAATATACTATGCTCTAACCCTGTTTTTTTATTTATTTTCAATCTACAGACACAGGTCCTTGATGATTTAATAATAGTATAGATTTCTTAAAATAATAATGTTAAATTTGATTTGCCTGCGTTATTTTTTGTAAATGGAATCAATGTCATATCATAAGTTTTTATACTTTTTAGTATTTGAAATACTAAATAATAATCTTGCGGTCGTAAGCGGGACTGCTTCGTGAGTGGTCCGGATCCATTCGTGTATCCTCATATGATCCATTAGTGGATTCGATTCCTAGATCGAGGTATGTGTAGGTTCCGTTCGTACTTTTAATGGTTGAGCCTGTTGGCAGGAATTCAAACTTTGAGCTGCTGCTGAGAATATCAATAATATTATGCGCGACATAGGAATCACAACCAAGACCTTACATTTAGCAGCCACGGAAATAGTGAACTTAAAATAACTTATTAATCAACCCGTCAAGCGCCATATTGTATCCAAAATCTATTGTTTTGCCCTCATAAGGCAACTACATGCATCAGTGAATTAATACGCAAAATATGACTTCGTAAAGTGTGGAGGTGCGAGCGTTTTATTCGAACTCGAGGTTTTTGACCTGGCAGTCCAATGGTCATATTACTAGGCTATCACCACACTTCATATCTCGGATGTATGAGCCTAAAATACAAGTTACGCAAGTTCTCCGCTTACGCAAAATTTATCAATTCTAAAGGTAATCAATTTTAAAGTCTCCTAAGCTTTATGGAACTGTATATTTATTATATCCGAGCTGCTACTGAGAATGAAATAGAAATTCTCATTATCACTTCGTTCGACCTGGTAATCGAACCCAAGACCTCTAGCGTAGCAGTCGCGCTTGGGACCACTAGACTAACAAGGCAGTATTTATTAAATAAGTCTTGGTAATAGTCATGTATGAAAATGTACGTAATATGAATCATATAAGGACGTCGAGTTTAAGGAAAATATCGTAAAGAAACTTTAACTTACATAATATAAGTACATAGTTTAAAGCCCAATACGCTTTGAGTAAACATAGTGAATGGTCGTTCCTTATACTTATGAGACGAGGCTGTTGCCCTGAAGTAAATCTACTTTTTCTTTTTTTATTTAGTTCGTCCCATTTAATACTAAAAATATATTCATAACATATTCTCTTGTTTGTGTTTACTAGCTTTTACCTGTGGTTTCACTCGCATTTCAAAAGACTTTTTGTGAAAAAAAGGTACCCTATGTTCTTTTTCAGCGTCCAATCTATCTCTATACCAAAATTCATCAAAATTGGTTCAGCGGTTTAAACGTGAAAAAGTGACATGCAAACAGACAGATAGGCGAAATACTTTCGCATTTATAGATAATATTAGTATGGAAGTAAGGCCTTTGTTCAGTATTAGACCTCTTTTAACTGGAATGACAAATAAAACATAACATAAAATACCATACTATTACGCTTATATTCCCCGAAGGATTAGACAGAGGTGTACTTATGTACTTATCTAAACACATATTTCGCCGGTATGGTTAGGTCCCATGTGACAGGGGGCGAGCCTATTACCAGAAAAGAGGATTTTATGGAAAAACTCAATAACACTTTTCCCGACCTGGGAATCGAGCCTAGGACCTCTCGCGTACTAATTGCGGTTAGGACCACTAGATTAATGAAACTGGCTGAAATGAAAATGTTGTAAGTATGGATGTATATCATGAAATGTATAGATTAAATTATGCCAATCACCATTCACAGAAATAGGAGTGAAGTTATTGGTCATAAATTAAATATAGAATCCTACTAATATTATAAATGTGAAAGTTTGTGAGGATGGATGGAGGGATGGATGGATGTTTGTTACTCTTTCATGCAAAAACTGCTGAACGGATTTTGATGAAACTTTACAGTATTATTGTTTTGGGGTATTTTGGGAAATTCCCACTGGATTGGGAAAAATCTATTCAACGCGGACGAAGTCGCGGGCAAAAGCTAGTACTTCATATATTGGTAAACATAGGTTTCCGTGCCGAACTGGACATAACGATAACTTTGAGTGCATGGAACAATACCAAACCAAAATTGGCCGCCATTGTCTCCACAAAGGGTTGATATCAAAAGGAATTCTTTGCTATATTTCCAGCAGACTCAGTCTTGGTCAAGGGCTATTGTGTTGCTCAATACAATTGTGATTCAAAATCAAGTGTGGGACCAAATAAGCTGACATAGTAGACGGTGTGGGTACCTCACGGAATATTAACTAGGAATGAACCTTGGGTTGCCTCGCGTTCGTGATCTAGATGATGATAAAGTTATTTCTTAACACTTGATTTATTAACCTATACCTGGACATTGATCAGAGAATTTTAATTAAAGAATTCTGACTAAATTACTTTTGAATATTCTTAGGTATTGCAAAAATGACGTCGCAATGTTAAAATAGTCCAGAGACAAATTATTGCATAAATTTTATTGCAATATTACAGTGGTATAATTGTAAGTTAAATATCAAGTTATCGATGCATTCTGATTTAGTTTCTTATATATGCAAATTGTGTAATAAATCTACGGATCGAAACAAATATGTCTTGCTACAGCCAAACTTTTTTTTTAAATAATTTTATTTATACATCACTTTAATTAAGTGTTTTATACATCACTAACGAAATCAGTAAGGTTTGCTTTTAGAAAACTCAAATTTGAGTTAAGCTCGCCTTTGTACATTGTTTGTAATTGATATTTGAATTTAATTTTTTCTTTGTACAATAAAGAATAAGAAAAAAAATGAAATTGTCTTTATGCGGAGTCTTATATACAAATTTACCATTGCAAACCCACTTGCAGACAACTTCAGACTAGACAAGTTATTTCTAACAAACTGTACAGGGGCGTAATCAGGAACTTAAGAGCAGCTGGGGGGTAGTTGTAGATCTATCTGGAATGTGTTACAGACAAAGAATTTGCAAAAAAAAATGGCGCCCTCGAGACGATCCGCCTTAAGGGTATCGGTCTTATAAGCGTTTGTGTTATCATAAGCGTCGGTATTTTTTTTTTATGGGATAACTCGGCAAACGAGCAGGCGAGCTACCTGATGGTAAGTAGTCATCGCCGCCCATGGACATCTGCAAAACCAAAGGAGTTGCAGATGCGTTGCCGAGCCTATTTAGGAAAAGGGAGGGGAAGGAGAAGGAAGGGGATTGGAGGAGGAATCGGACCGGTATTACAAAAGTCTGTGTTATTATAGATGTCGGTCTTACAGACTTCGGTATTGTTATCGGCGTCGGTCTTATAGGCATTAAGTGTCTTATAGGCGTCCGTGTGATAGGGTCGCTGACGTACTGTAAAATTAAATTAAATTAAATATAAGATGTATACAGAAAAAAAAAATCAAGTTGACTAATAAAATTCTAAGATATAAGAGTTTTTAAAGTTTTTGGTGGGGTTTGAGCTAGGGATACTCTGTCACTTTCCCGCAAAATAGTGTTAGTGTAGAAACTTTATGGCACTCTCTATCTAGCATGAAATGAAAAGCTTATAATTTCCTTTTTTTTTAACCAAATTTAACTTTTTTATGGGATCATAAAAAACTAATCTAGCCTAGCCTATCCGCCTGAGAGTGGATGATACAAGCTGCCCACATCCAGGATGTTGCCCGTTGGGGAAGACCTACGCTCAGCACAGACCGCAATAGGCTAAAATGATGATATGATAGCCTATTCTATAATAGACAGATGAAATAATAAAATAATAAATTTAACATTTATAAAACCCTCGACATTTGCATTATATCTCGACCGATTTTCATCAAACATAGCTAAGAACACTCCCGACTAATTCACCTTTCAAACAAAAAAAAAACAAAATCAAAATCGGTTCATCCGTTCGGGAGCTACGATGCCACAGACACACACACACACACACACACACACACACAGACACGTCAAACTTATAACACCCCGTCGTTCTTGAAAATAAACTAAAGCAAATTCAGATATCCTAATCAACACAATTTCTTGTTGCAGATGGGTCATCGAGTCCCCAGATACTCGAGCCTTCTATGGGGCGTTTGCATCCCCAGTTCTTGCAGCAGCTTCGACTTGGAAGAGGAGCTGTCCCAGAGGCTCTGGGACGTGGGGATATCCGTCAAAGTGCACAACAATATGTGTTCAGTGAAGACTTATAGAAGGCCTTACTCTTTTGGGAAAACGCTTTCCATGTAAGTGTACCATAGAATTAACCGCTTATTTTTATTATTATGCTTCCTATTCTTCTTCATGTCTCGTGTCGATTTATGACTGGTCACAATAAAAAATCCGTCAGTAGATTTGCTTAATAGCATAACATAACATACCATCACGCCTGTATTCCCCGAAGGGTTAGGCAGAGGTGTGCTTAATGTACACCCACAGTTCGCGGTATGTTTAGGTCCCATGTAATAGGGGGCGAGCCTATTGCCATTCACCGGGCACAAATCCAGACTCCGAGCTGCTACTGAGAATTTCATAGAAAAACTCAATAACACTTTGCTCGACCTGGGGATCGAACCCAAGACCTCTAGCGTAGCAGTCGCGATTGGGACCACTAGACTTCTATCTATTGTTATTGTGAGTGTAATAATGTCTAACTTTTAACCAAAATTTTGACTGAATCTAGTTATTTAGGCGAGCAAAGGTAATATGTAAACAGACTGACTGATTGACTGACTCTCGCTACTCTAGTGGTCCTAAGCGCGATTGCTCGGCACGAGGTCCTGGGCTAAATTCCCAGGACGAGCAGTTAATTGAGTTTTTCCATGAAATTCTCAGTAGCAGCTCGGAGTCTGGATTTGTGCTCGGTTAATACTCGTAGTAATAGGCTAACCTCTATTACATGGGACATAAACATAGTGGCAAAGTATGAATGTACATTAGTTAAAGTCTGCCTAACCCTTCGGGGAATACGAGCGTGATGATATATTGTTATGTTGAATTTCTCATAAAATATGAAACCATAATATATCATAATAATTTGTTACACGCAATTACTAAGTCAGTGCTAATCACTATTAAGTACTAGGAAATGTAATGAGGCGATATGATTGAGCAGCTTATGTTATTAATTAGGGACGATTTACATACTTAATGGTATGAGCGCATAATTGCATGAAATGACCTTAAGCTGCGATTTGATGATGTCATAAAAGATGTATACAGTATTTAATTAATATTAAACAGTTGCTAGACGAGTTGTGTTCATGTCTACACGACTTTGCGTGCGTTGAATTTTAAACGGAATCGCGAAAGGAAGTTTTGACTTTGATCAAAAACATTGTATGTAAATATAGACACCAACAATTTGCAAGCTTAAGCGTACGAATAACTTAATGTAAACATGGTTTAAAACCCCTCAAAGTAAACCTTAAACAAAAAAATAAATAAAAATTGTAGTGTGTCAAAAAAAGAGGTAGGTATCCTATTATATTAAACCCTGATATGGCGTATAAAATCTACTGTTCTATTCCACAGTTTCTGGAGTTTTAAGAATAAATTATGTCGTACCTACGTTCGTTTTTAAAAGTCTAAGGTTTAACTTTTAATGAGAAAAAGTTCATATGGGTAAGTATATGTAGGGTGGCCATTATTGTTGAGACCTGATACGGGACTTACATATATACATATTGTCACGCCTGTCTCCCATGGGGGTAGGCAGAAACTATAGATTTCCACTTGCTACGATCCTGGCACACTACTTTCGCTTCATGTACAGTTTGATCGAAATAAGTAAGCCGATCGGAAGTTAGCCGTTCCGAACTACAGCGGTGATAAAATCGTTTAATTAAGTGTTTTATTACATAAATATCGAAATTAGTAAACAAAATAATTAGAAATGTGAAACATATACTACTCTAATTATCTTTACACCGACTCTTTCTATTAAAATTTACCACTTCTAAACCATTTGCAGACAACTTCCGATCGGCTTACTTATTTCGAACAAACTGTACATTCATTAATCTCTTCATGCATGACCGTCGGTTACGATACGGATAGGTACGGGACTTATTTATTAGTGGCAAATAAATAAACCTGAAAATAACGGTTTATTATAATAAAACATCATTGGAAAACAACGACAAAAAAAAACAGTTCACTTCAATCATGATAAATTAATCAAAAACCAGTTCTGAACTGTTGAGAAGATGGTTCTTCTCAACAGTAATTGAACCTGGTGGTCCAGGAAGAGGTTCCTGTTTCTTCGCCCAGTCATATTTTGACATAGATTTTACTTTATTAGGGAAACGAGACAAGTAACAATACGGGACGTGATACTTAAATACGGTGACAGTCCCGTATATACAGGATGTATGGCAACCCCAGGTATATGGTATATAATGGTAATAACCATGATGCCCACCAATTCCTCCCTCAGTCCCCTTCAGCTTTTCTCCTTCCCCTACCTTTTACTTTACAGGGTCGGCAACACGCGAGCGATACCCCTGGTATTGTAAGCGTCCATAGGCTACGGACTACTACTTTTTACTATCAGGCGGGCCGTATCCTTGCCTTCCACCTTAGTGGAATAAAAAAAAACAACTTGATCGCGGCAATCCTACAGATCTAACATAATCAACTTATTAACTACATTATAATAGTTTTCCTCGTGTGAGAACGGGTTAGAAAACAGTTCCTCACTGTCATTTAGATAAGAATTTATCTCGTAAGACGCCAAATATATCTGACTTGCTCGGTGGCAACCTCTTGGGGTTTGACAATCGAAGACAGAATTGTATTAGTAGTGAATGGGTCCGCGCGACCGGGAAAGTACTACCCTCCCACAGAATATCGACGTCAGGTAGCAGTATGCATACTGTTGCGTTTCGTCCGGTGAATGTGGAGCGCCGGAGACCCGATTCCTCCGTCAGTCCCCTTCCTTCCCCTTTTCTCATTCCCCTCCCTATTCCTTAAATAGGCTCGGCAACGCATCTGCAACTCCTTTGGTTTTGCAGATGTCCATGGGCGGCGAAGACTACTTATCATCAGGTAGCTCTCGCCTGCTCGTTTGCCGAGTTATCCCATTAAAACAGAAGACGGTACTGTCTTCTTTTTCGACGTCTTTTTTAACGTCTGTCGGGTGAGGCAGTAAAACAATAAAAGACAATAAAAAATATGATGAATAGTCTTATGTCATCATTGATTGCGATATGAGGGACCTTACACCATTTATATACCTAGCGCGATAAACATCTAGAAATACTATTGTGAATCAATAACTTATATTGACTAGATAGGTAAAATGATTACCTACTTTTTATCATGAAACTCAACTTTTAGATGAAGCTATAAAAAATAATCAGTGGAAAAGTTTGACATACCTGCTAATATAATAAATATATAAGATTGGGCACAAATCCGGAAAATTGATATCTTTATAGATACATAATGCATCTAAATTAACATGTATTCACGTTTTACTATAACATATTCAAGCTGGTGTTCCGTTTTTATGACCAACTTGTATAATACGAGACATTTACAAATAAGTATATCATGCTTTTGTTTTCAGAACATTTTTCCTAGCAATCATCCTGCTTCTAAGTCTAGGGACCATCCTAGATGATGGAAAGGAGGGAATCACAAACTTCGAGAAACTTCTCAACGCGTTCTCCTTAAAGAGGAATTTGAGGAAGGTCTTCGATCTATCCGACTCCCCTAGCAGGGTTAAAGGAGTGGACGCGTTCAGGGGGATTAACGCCTTCGCTCTGCTTATAGCGCACAAGTCTATGGCAATGGCGCATAACGCTTACGTCAACAAAGTCAGCTTCTCTGCTGTAAGTATTACTTTTTTTTATTTAGGTACCTGTTCCCGGTGGTTTCACCTGCCTTTTAATTTTTTTTATTTCTGCTCGGCTCCTAAAGGTCGACGTGTAAATTATATAGCCTTAATTACTCCTTCCACTTTTCTCGGTGTTGTGCTACTTCTTTCCAATTCTCAAGAAAGGCATCCAGGTCATCCCGCCATCTTCTCCGTGGTCTGCCGAGTTTTCGGTTAACCGACTTAGGGTTCCGGTTCTGTGCAATAAATACACCGAGAAAAGTGGAAGAATTGGGGGCAAGTCTTTGCTGGGGAGTGGGAAAATACAGGCTAATAAAAAAAAATACTCGTTATACCATCAGCTATCCGCCAGTGGAACTCCCGTCAAAATCGATTCAGTTGTTCTAGAGATAAGACAGACAAATTTAAAAAAAAAAACAAAGGTATATAGTGTATATACTTTTACATGCATTTAGTAAAATGTATTATTTTGATATTAGGAGGAAAAAAAACAAACAGACAGTTCAAATTATTGAATTGTTTATTTGTATCGAATGTGAAAGACATTTAAAAAGCATACCACCTGATGATAAACAGCAACTAGCAACACCAGAGGTATCGCTCATGTATTGCTCATATTTTCTCTAAACGGAGTAAAATACAGTTCATCACTCCCACTCAGATAGGCATCTCGAAAACGTGAGAAAATATCTGACTTTCTCATTTCGAACTAGTATACTGTTTTCTCCGAACCTTAACCTTAGCGGTTTAATTTCGGCTTCTAATATCAACTTACACAATGTTTCCAGCCAACTCCACCACGTCTTTAACTTATAAAGCTCCGAATTAAAATTTCACAAGTCAACTTTGTAACGAAAGTCACACCTCTCGTGGAAATCACTTGAAAATTCAATAAAGTCACTTAACGTGTATTAAATCGCTTTATTTTAGAGCTTAACGCTTTATGAATACTTAAGAACACTTTATAACTCTTTAAGTATCGGTTCTGTTACGTTATTTAGGGGTTAAGGGGATCAATCAGCCCGGGAGTCATCACTTAAAATCTAAAACATTCGCTTGTAAACCGTCTTTAAAGATCTATTAACAGAATTAAATATCATTTATCAAGGTGACAAGTCCTACAAAGTCCCAATCTCATTAACCCATTTAATGTTTCACTGTAAGGCACTGGTCTAGAAAGAATTAGAGGGATTGGGCTGTACTCCAACACGGGTTGGAAGACTTCACATGCCTTCGAAAAAGTCTTATGCAGGTCGTCACTCATAATTAATTAAAATACGCACATGTTTACAAAAAGTTGGAGATCCTGGTTTAAATTTCCAAAGAGTTTTTTTATTAAAACTAATATTGTAGGAGCTCGGAGTCTCGATCTGTGCCCAGATAATGACAATAGGCTCACCCCCTATTCCATGGGACCTAAACATACCGGCGAACCGTGTAGGGTTAAAGCGTGATGGTATGTTAATTTAAAGTCCATTTTCAGGTGTTTGGCATGCCGTGGGCCGTAGTAGGCCGCTCAGCTATCCTCTACACAGACAGTTTCCTGTACCTCAGCGGATTCTTAAACGCTCACAATCTTCTCACAGACCTTGAGAAGAAAGGCACTATCAACGTGAAGGACCGCCTCATCGCCAGATGGTTTAGGTACGATCTCCCAAACATTAATCGACCCTGCTATCATTAACAAAAGATTGATTACACTTTGAAGTGCAGAATATTTATATCCTTTGTTTCAAAGAGATTCATTAATTCTCCCTTTTTGCCATTAATCTAGATTTGTACGGAATTGAAAAATATTTTGTCTCAATCCTTAGTTTTCGTTTAAGGGTAAGGTGCTTGGGTGCCTTCGAAATTCGAATTTTCCCAAATTATAGGTGTAACTAGCCGTTGCCTGCGGTTTCACTCACGTTCCAAAAAGATTTACCGACTATAACTCGGCGTATAAGCGGTATATAAAATATATACAGTGGGTTCAAATATGTAGTAGGTATCGTAAAAAAATTGGTTCCTCATACCATAAAGTGTATCTGAAAATACTCCATTTATGTTTCGCGTTATTTATGTATTTAATAGTTTAGGAGATACGTTTTTTGTTTTTTGTCAAAATTCTTTGGCGACATCTTTGAATATTTTTTTTTAACCAAACTTATTTTTTCGATTCTTCTGTTTAGTTTCAGCATTACATATGAGGGTGGCAGTTAACCGGGCAGATAAATTGATCCTATCCTATCCTTAATTCTCATATACTTAATTCTCATATCCTTAATTCTACCCCCAAACGTGGGTTTTTCTGATATTTTATAACACGTGTTTCATCTGCCTCATTAGTCTAGTGGTCCTCAGCGCGACTGCTACGCTAGAGGTTTTGGGTTCGATCCCCAGATCGAGCAAAGTTTTATTGGATTTTTCTATGAAATTCTCAGTAGCAGCTCGTAGCCTGAATTTGTGCCCGGATAATGGCAATAGGCTCGCCCCCTATTACATGGGTCCTAAGCATTTCGCCGAAATGTGGGTACACCTCTGCCTTATCCTTCGGGGAATACAGGCGTGGTGGTACCTATGTGTTTCATCTTGCCGTTCCCTCATAAACAAATTATTGTTAATGATCGGTGGCGCGTGGACTTATATCTATATTGACACGTGTCCACGATTTGTTTGTGTTACGAGACAGGTCGTTACAAAGCAATTATCTTTCAAAGATAGCAGGAAAACCCTCGTAACGTATAAAATATACTAAATTGGTATTTAATGTACGGAGAATTCGGTGGATATAAATAGAATTATGTTTAAAAAAAATTTTTTGAATTACCGCCTGACTGATCCATTAGTCCAGTGGTCGTTAGTGCGACTGATAGGTACGCTAGAGGTCCTGGGTTCGATTATTTTTCTATGAAATTTTCAGAAGCATTTTCACAATTTCATAAAAAAACTCAATAACACTTTGCTCAACCTAGGAATCGAACCAAAGACTTCTAGCGTAGCAGTGCGCTTAGGACCACTAGACTAAGGAGGCAGTTCACTTAATCATATCATAATATCATTCACTCTAGACACAAACCTAATGAGTTTGGAAGTAAATCTTTATTTCTGACAATTTAGACAATGAAATACATCACCATGTAGACAGTATCTTAAACACCATAATAATTGTAGGTTTTGGTAATTTTTATTGTACATTTGAAACTCAAAGATCCTACCGTAAATATCGTAATAGATAAAATATATAACACTGCGCAGTCCGGGAATACAATCCTAGAGCTGTCGCTCAGCAGACGTGCTTACAACGAGTAGACAAACAAGACTATTAATTAGTCTCTAGATTTTTGCTTATCAACTTTGTCTCCAGCAGACCAATGAGGCTATCATCACGAGTTCACTACATAGTATAAAAAAAGGTCGCTTCCCGCTGTCTATCTGTCCCTATGTAAGCTTAGATCTTTAAAACTACGCAACGGATTTTGATGCGCTTTTTTAATAGATAGAGTGATTCAAGGGAAAGGTTTGTATATAATACATACATATTATAGTACAGAAAAGTCGCAAAAAATACGCGGGTGAAGCCGTAGGCGGATAGCTAGTTGGTTAATAGTCTCTTGTTTCTTGCTAATCAACTTTGTCTCCCCCAGGCTCTTCCCTCTCTTCGTAAGCCTCATGCTGTTCTGCACGTACATCCTACCCGACCTCAATAACGGTCCCCAGTGGAACCTGGTGGTGGCAGAACACAGCAGAGTCTGCGAGAAGAATATGTGGAAGAGCTTCCTGTTCATACATAACTACTTTGGCTTTGAAGATATGGTGAGTAGCTGATATAATTTTAAGCCAAATCATTTCAGGTTGATCTGTAATACATTTTTTGACAGGGTAGGTAGGTACACCTCTGCCTAGCCCTTCGGGGCGTGATGGTATGTTACAGGGTAGTATCGTATCGAGAGTCTATGGTGGGTGGGTGTTTCAGATCACCCTACTACTACTATACTCGTAATAGAAATCATGTTGTATGTACTTTTGCTTAAAAATCGTTATCTTAGCAGATAGTAGAGTTAATCGCAAAATTCTGCCAAAGTTATCGATTTACATCGATCTATCTGCTACGATATCGATTTTTAAGCAAAAGTTTTAGTAATTTGTTGTGAATACAAAAATCAGGTTTTCTTATGGACAGAGGAACAAAAAATAGAGGCATCTCTTTGGTGAACCTTTTTTTTTTTCTTATAAAGCTTACTATGCGGTTAGCACATTACTACTATTCTTGTTAATCCCTCGTGCTAAGCTAAATGCTTGTGGTACGAGTGGTTTCACGTCGGTAAATGGGTGGGTTTCGAACATACAAGCACATGATCGCAATGCCAACGCCCCTAGCTATTAGGCTACCTATTAAAATTCAACACAAAAAAGTATACGTATCGATTTGAGAAATTTCTCCTATTTTCGTCGGTTAATTGGATTAACAGAAAACAAAATTGCATACCATTCGCGATTTTTTAGCTATATTTAGTATATACGGTCCAAAACTAATTTCCAGAGTACTGAATTCAATTTAGTTTTACTGCTTTCTCCCGTATCATCCCAAAACCCTTTTGTTCTGAAACTGTAGCACAAACAGTTTCATCTATCTATCTGCAGACTATATTTTTTCTTAAATTTACTTTTGCCTTTTAATTTTATAATAAACTAGCCCCGACAGACGTTTTCGTACCAATACTCGCCACCTTGCGCACAACTTGCGCCATCTACCGCATCCGATTGTGAATGTTAACTAAACCACCCAGGAACCCACACGAGCAAACAAAAAAAGTTTCATCAAAATCAGTCGAGCTGAGCGTTACTTTATAAAATTACTGTTTTTCATAATATTACTTCATAGTGTCGCACTGCTGGGCACGGGTATTTTCTCAGAATAAAAGGGATTACGCTATAGTCCGCCACGCTAGCCTACTGCGGGTTGGTGGACTTCACAAGCCGTCAAGTTTCCCTTCACCGTTTAAGCGCGTAATTATTATTAATAATAATAGTATAGTTTATTGTATGCGCGTAATACATAATAATTAATATTTATTCATCGATACAAGCTAGTTAATTTATTAATATTATTTACGAGGCTCTGTTAATGTAAAGTGATCCACAAATAAAATAGCAAACACCATTCATCTGTTTATTAAACACATGTTTATAAGTTAATCACGCGAGAACTGATGAACGGGTGACGATTTATATGCAAATAAGCCTACGTAACGGAAAATTATTACCTTTTCATATATATAAACAATATTTATGAGAAAATATATTATATAATCATTAACATTTAGATTTTAACGCGTTTTAAATCTTCATAATTTGTCGAGTCATGTCACTAATTTGAATAGCTCCCACTATGTCCATATTAATGGGACACCTACTTATCGGATGGAAGGGAATGATACTAATATTGTATAACAAAAAAAAATTATCTGTTTTACAGTTACACCTGTTTAAGTCTGGATTATTATACCCGAACTTGTAGATAAACAAAAAAATATTATGTAACATAATTATATTTATTATTCAGTATTTATTAGAATTATATTAAAACACAAACACATTCCAAATACGTTAATGTATAAAATACATAAGCACTCAAAGAACTACGATAATACCTCTCAATTCATCTCAATAGTTCCGTTTTTCATTATATGGAAATTATATTCCTTACTTTTTAGGATATTTTCCTATACAGGGTGTGTATAGCAGTGGAAGATTTCCTCCTAGGGAAAATCCTACTGCATTTTCTCCTATACAAAAACATACACGCATTTTTTTTATAGTTTCCATATAGTACGCACAGTAACTAACAAATACGTTTTAATGAACAATGAATGAAAGCATTGTGTCTAGTGACACGGTTATCTACTATACCGATAGTTCTGATTCCCATGACAGTTATATAACAGTATGATTACCGTCACCTACATATTTAAAGTGAGGTATTGAGGTTTCTATGCAACGATCTTTATCGTACCTATGCCTAATCGGAAAATGAATTGTAACAAGATTTTGTATAAACTATCTGTTTACCTACTCGTTAGATTAATTTAGACTGATTATTTGTATGTAGACATGCCGTCATATTCATGAAAATATAAAACGTCCAATACACTTTTCCCTGTCAATATTTACCAAGTGGACCCAACAGACGTTCATCATCATCAACCCATATACCTATTGCCCCACTGCTGGGCACGAATCTCCACTCAGAACGAGAGGGATTCGCCTATAGTCCACCACGCTAGCCTATTGCGGGTTGGCAGACTTCGCACGCCATCAAGAAAATCTCTCAGGCACGCAGGTTTCCTGACGATGTTTTCCTTCACCGTTTAAGCGCATGAAAATTATGTATTACGACAGATGTCGTCCTGCCCAAACTCGATCGCAGCGCCCCCTACTGGGCACAAATTATGTGAATCTAAACAACCCGGGGACCCACTCAAATAAACACAAAAAATATCATCAAAATTAGTCGAGCTATTTCTTAGTTTTAGCGAGACTAACGAACAGCAGGCTTAGTAGGCGTTTCGGCCACTGGCTTTCGTCCGACCCGGTCGAAAGAGGAATTTCATTATTATTAATATTTTTGAGTGGTGCTTATGCAAAGACTTGTGGTGTTATGTGTATATGATCATTGCAAATTTTCCAAAAGTTCTCTGATTTGCACATAAATAATATAACCCTACCTCAGGATTTTCTTGCTGACTGTACAAAATCTGCTTAAAAGAACTATAGTCCGAAACACCACTAAAAAATATTAATAATAATGAAATTCCTCTTTCGACCGGACCGGACGAAAGTCAGCGGCCGAAACACCTACTAAGCCGAACAGCAATTGATTTTTATATAGATTTTCAGAGAGGATTTAAGATTTTAACCAAAGATTTAATGAACATTGTTATGACTAAGATGAATAGTGTTAACAACAATGTAGCACAGACACGGTTTTCAGGAATCTATGATGTATCAATTAAAGTCGTCATATTTATGAATATTTATTTAATCCTATTTTTATTTGAAACAACTGTATTATATCTTTATCTAATTCCTGAAACAATCAATAATTATAAAAGATGCAGAAAATAAACCTCGTAAAAATGTAAAACATTAACTTGTAAAGGTGACTATGAAAGATAAATTCAGAAATTAAAAAGCATGTATCAAGACTTCATTCACACATTCCGACTGAGCACTCTCCCCCAAAACACAAGCTCTGGCTTAGTAGTATACGGAACAGGATCAGGAACAATTGTGCAATTTGATACATAAAATGTACAATGTGGTATAATTATATGTCAATAAAGATTATTATTATTAAAATTCAATTGTTCTTTTATACAATAAACACGCGAGCATAATTATTTGGGTTAATTTAAATCCTTCCAAAGTCATCGCATAAGTACCGATACCTACCTTCGAATTTAACCCACTTTCATAAATGTACCTCCATTTAAAATTTTACAGACAATAACAACGTAATCTCCAAACGAAAGGATGATCGCTAGATGATAATATTATTTCAAGTTACAAAGCAATTTAAAATATTATGTCAATTTTAGTTATCTTTAAAGGATTTTATATTACTTCGCTAAGTTATATTTAATTGGTTTTGTGTTAAATATTAGATAAAACGAATACCGACTCATTGTTTTTCTTTATTAACTTAATTTGATTAAAGTATCTCTCCTCCATAAAGCTAGTCTAGACTATATTGTGACTAGACTTTCAGTCAATCTTTCAGTCGAAAGTCATTTTGAAACGGCGGCCTAATGGCTAGGGCGTCGGACTTGCGATGATGTGGTTGCCGGTTTGAAACCTACCCATTACACTACCAACATAAACCCACTCGTAACACAAGCATTTAGCATAGCACGAGGGGTTAACAAGTAATTCGCGACCCACATTGCTAGTAAGCTTTAAAAACATGCCCTGTATCGGAGACTTTACAACGCAAGTAGGTACAATCCAGGTTTTGTCTGTTGTGGCAATCGAACCCACGACCCTTGGCGGAATAATAACCCAAAACCATCACAAAAGTTAAAGTCTTAATTCACTGATGCACGCAGTAGTCTCATAAGGGCAAAACAATAGATTTTGCATCGTGTCTACAATATGGCGCTTGACGGGTTGAAACCACTATTATATATCAGTGATACACACAAAGTAGTACCTACATGCAATATAATGATGAAATGATATTTTATTTTTGTAAATAGATCCTTCAAAGACGCGATTACAAGTCAATGTTTTGCTTTTTTTTTGAACAAGATGGCGCTTTCTTTTCCTGTCTGACGACCTCTGAGAAGAAAAGCCGAAACAAACTCAGAGAATCATGGTCTCTTTTAGAATCCAGACAGTAGTAATATTATAGGATATTCGAGTTTATAATGTAGGGAAAAATCTGAACAGGTCCTTTGAAGAAAGAGCCACAGCAGTTAAAAATAAAAACTTTAATATTAATCTGGTATGAGTTTAAAATGTATTTATTTATTTATGTACCAAATTTTGTTGCAGTGCCTAACCCACACGCATCAAATTGGCATGGATATGCAGCTCTACGTGGCTACCCTACCGCTGATGCTGCTCATCTGGAAGTACAGGACCCTGGGCTGGTCCCTCCTGGTCCTGGCTGCAGTCGCCTCCACGGCTTTGAGATACCTTGCCATATACTGGTACGATATCAGTATGTTCGTGTACTATGGAATTTCGTGAGTATTATTCGTTTCTGTTTATTTTTAAAGCAAGCGTTGACGAGCAGAGATATATTGCAACCAAATTATAGACTTTTTTATAGATACTGATTTAAAAAAAAACTACTTCTGTCAGCACAGTGTTGGTGCAGTGTTAACGGCTACAACTTACGAGTTGTAGGTCGTTAGTTCGAACCCAGACAAGCGCGTTACTTTGTGTAAATTATTTCATCACCACTGCTCTAAAAACGGTGAAGGAAAACTTCGTAAAAAAACCGGCATGTCCTACAACCAAAAAATTCTAAGACTTGTGACATCTACCAACCCGCACTGGGCCCCCGTGGTGATTACGGCCAACTTCCTCTCACTGAGAGGAGGCCTGTTCCCCAACATTGGGAACATTATAGGCCGATTATGCTAACTTATATCATCAATATCAACGATCGTGGGAAAATCTCAAATGAATCATCAGTCGGATCAATATAGTGACGTCAATAATTTGCGTTTTCGCGAACCTTTTGTTAATGTTACTATAATTTAAGGTGTGTCTATTAGGCATATTTATTACCAAAAATCAAGGAAATTCCGCATTATTAACATTTCGGCCCCAAAATGGTCACGCATTAGGCGAAATATGCGCACGAGTTGATAATGATTCACGAGTTTAATATTACACAAACAAAAACATAATTACTATGGACGTGGTACGCATAGCTTAGCAAAATAATCTATTTGACACCCATATTGTTTTGTTATTTATATTTCGTTACATAACAATTTTAACACGGAAAATGATTGATTTATTAAGACTATATAGTTTAAATAATTAAATGGGCGGTGACATCGATGTGTGTCAATGTCAAAAATCGTATCGCGGCGACAATAATCTCGTTTGTGACGAAATTGCACAAAAATCAGTACATGTATAATGTAGGTGGATACACTTACCGGTAAAACGAGGCTATTTGACCACATTCCAAGTACAGTCGCCAGCTATCAGATTATACAAAACTGTCAATTTTCTCCAAATGATTGAAACCCTAACAACACTTGATGATTAAGTTCAAAATCGACTGAGAAAAATTTACGTTTTGTGGTAACCTGATGTGCTAGCCACCATGGAAGTAGAAATTACGACGTTAACAATAACTTATTCACAATTGAGTATTATTAATACTATCATCGTCATCATCAACCCATTACATTGTCCCACTGCTGGGCACGGGTCTCCTCTCAGTACGCGAGGGATTAGGCTATAGCCCGCCACGCTAGCCTACTGCGGGTTGGCAGACTTCACACGCTGTCAAGAAAATCTCTCAGACATGCAGGTTTCCTCACGATGTTTTCTTTAATACGCACATGACTTCGAAAAGTCAGAGGTGCGTGCCTTGGATTCGAACTCGAGACCTTTGACTTGGCAGTCCAATGGTCATATCACTAGGCTATCACTGCACTTTTATACTATACTTACTATAGTAATACTATACTTTTACTATTAATACTACAATCTTTTGCTAAATTTTTTTTATCGTAGATTATGGTGTAAAAAAGAGTATTCAGCCAAAATCAACAAGTTACGTCACTATTATTAAGAGCTTACAAACGAGGAAGTACTAAAGTCTACGATTGGAATTTTCTAGAAATACAAAGGAGGTCCCTGACCATGTCAAATGCATCTATTACTTAACACAACTATGTTTAACATTGGTCTTAACATAAGTAGGTACTTTAGTAGTAAAAGCATTGCCTATGTACTTGACTATCCATTATATACGTGTTGTTATACATATAATACACGTATGAACACTCTACTTAAGTAATGTAAGGTACATAAGAAGCGTATTTGTGTATCAACACCGTAGAAGTATTTTGAAATTCTTTCATGTCACTTACTAAAGAACGGACTTGAAAACTAACCTACTTAGGTTGTTTTTTTTTTAATAGTTACTTTCCATGTTTTGAGTGACTTGTGTAAGCACTGATAGCCTTGTAATGGACCGTTGGACTGTTAAGTCATAGGTCTCCAGTTCGAATTCAAGGCTTTGATGCAATGATTTTCCAGAATCATATGCGTATTAATAAATTAATTATCACTCGCTTAAAATGAATCTGCCTTACCATTAGACTGTCCTGGATCCTGTATAAGATGCGCCCTGGGTTTGAATCCCAGGTCGAGTAGTGTTATTGGGTATTTATAATATGAAAGGATATTTCTCGGAGTCTGATTTTGTGCTCGGTTAATGGCAAAAGTCTGTTAGACTACATACCATCACGCCTGTATTCCCCGAAGAGGTGTACTAATATACACTCATATTTCGCCGGTATATTTAGGTCCCATGTAATAGGGGGCGAGCCTATTGCCATTAACCGGGCAAAAATCCAGATTCCGAGCTGCTACTCAGAATTTCATAGAAAAACCCAATAACACTTTGCTCGACCTGGGATTCGGAACCAGGACCTCTAGCGTAGCAGTCGCGCTTAGGACCACAAGACAGAAACAGTCTCCTTCAAGACATGATTTATTAAGTGTAAATAATATAGATGACAGTATCCACATAGCAGATATATTATATCATAGGTCTATTAGAAGCTGAGGCCACAAGTCGTACATCACACATGACGTATTGCACAAGCAAACAGTATCAGTGCTGCATTGCTTTATCAATGATATAGGCGCAATTGAAACTATATGTATATATTAGGTTTATTTTACTTACTGTTTTGAAGTCCGTTCGCATGATATACACAAATTAAGTTAAACAGGGAAACGCATTATATGTATCGCTGTTGGCTTTCTAAATAAAGAAAATAAAAAATATAGAAATTTCCCCGCGGCTTCACTCCCAATGTAGGATCTCAATTATCCTCGCGAGATAATTGGGATCCTATGCGAGCGAGGGTGAAAAATCGGTTCAGTAGTTTCAAACAACAAACAAATCTTTCCTCTTCACAATATTAGTTACTATAAATTGTATTGTTGGATCCCAATTCTATGAAATTCTCAATATACATAGCACCTTAGATTTTCGTTAGTTCGCGGGAAATGTAGACTTGCCTCAAACATAAATACTTTAGGCCCCAAAATACATTTATACTAGAAGCGCCGGAGGCCCAATTCCTCGCTTCTGCGTTTCTATAAATAGACTTGACAACGCATCTGCAATGCAACCCCTTTGGTGTCCATGGGCGGCGACGACTACTTACCATCAGGTAGCACGCCTGCTAATTGCCGAATTATCCCACAAAAAAATTTACGGTGAACCTTAAAATTTATTAACCTGACTTTTCGGGAAATACAGGCGTGATTATTTCTCTAATTTTGTCTTTTTTTTACAGAGTACAGAAGCTTCTAGACGCGGCGCGTTACTCATACATCCTGCCCACACATCGGGCCACCATTTATATTATAGGCGTCGTCATGGCATATTTAATGAAAACCAAAAAAATAAGCTTTACACTCACAACTGTAAGTATGTTTCTAATTGAACTGAAAATCTGTCATTATTTTATTTGCCCATTGCCGGGCACTGGTTGCCTCTCAGAGTGAGAGGGTTAAGGTTATAGTCCACCACGCAAGCCTGCTGTGAGTAGGCCCTAATTAAAATGGGCCAGAAAAGTTTCTGTTTTGATTTTTTTTTGTTTGTTACGATAAGTACAGACTATAGAATATAAGAAGTTAATATTTTTTGGGGACATTTCAATCTCAATATGTGTTTCTAATATGCGCCCAACAGACTGATATTTTTTATATGACAAGTTATTTATCAGCTAACGCAATAATGTATAAATCCTATATTTTGACTTAACTTGATTTAGTCTTATCAAAGAATCAAATATTAAAATTAATTTATATAAACGTGACTTCTTTATATTAACTTCTCTAAAGTTATAAAAGCGTTCATTAGATTAAACTGAAATTGTATTATAAAGATATTTTAAAATGTAATAAAAGTCTTGAGGGAGAACGGGCTTGTGGTTATTCAAAGTTAAGCTGACAGGATCATTGGATTCATGGTTGGAGAGCCTGCACCTCCTTCCGTCCACCTATGATATTGTTCGTGATAGTAATATACCTACCAGAGAACTATAGACAGTCAGAAAAACCGTAGCAGTCCAACGGTCATATCATTCATCTATCATTCTAATAACATTTCAATAATTAATTTTCAGGCACAAACAAGACTGCTATGGGCGTTTTGCTTCGTCCTCATGAGTGCGACCATCGTCACCCCTTACAAGTGGGGTCTGGAGGGGTATCAGTACGAGCACTTCCCCGCGGCGGTGTTTGCAGCGCTGTCCCCCATTTTGTGGGGTCTATTCATGTGCGCTTCACATTGGGCCATCGCTAATGACTATGCTGGTACGTTGATTTTTTTTAAATAGCTTACTAACAATGTGGGTCGCACATTACTAGTAGATATTCTCGTTAACCCCTCGTGCTAAGTTAATGCTTGTGTTACGAGTGGATTCACGTCGGTAGAGCAATCGAATCGGCAACCACTTTTTTTACCACTTTGGTGGCAAATGAGCATACGGCCCGCCTGATGGTAAGCTGTTACCCCCTCCCACAGAATATCGACGTCAAGTTGCAGTATGCATACTGTTGCGTTTCGTACGGTGAGTGTGGAGCGCCGCAGGCCCAATTACTCCCTCATTCCCCTTCCTTCTCCTTTCCCTTCCTCTCCTTAAACAGGCTCGGCAACGCATGTGCAGCCTCTTAAATTGCACATTACAAACTATTTTTTTTTAAATAAACTTACTGTTACTGACAAAGAAAATCATGACTTTAAAATACATCAGTCTCTTTTTGTAATACGACATAAGACAGTGATAGATGTACTTTTCAATATACAAGGGCAAGAAGAGTTTTATCCGTATTTTCATATCAGTTGTTCATATTCACAGGCATAGGAACCCCACTCGTGGAGTCGCGAGTGTTTAAGTTCTTCAACAAGATCGCGTACGGCGTGTACTTGACGCAGTTTCCCATCTTCTTCTACAACGTGGGGGTGCAGCGTCAGGCTGAGTTCTATTCGCCTTTGCTACTAGTAAGATTCATTATATAGTATTCATACTGTTGTATCTATTTTAAAGTGGCGGATTTACATATTACGGCTAGCAGATTACAGTACAATAAGTATTGTTGAAGACAGCGAACATCCAGAACTTTTCATACAACATACTGAAAAATTAGTAATATTGTACATACCTAATATCAAGCTGGTAATCTCCGAAGGGTAGGCAGAGGTATACTGTTGTTCACCCTCAATTTGCCCATATAGTAAGTTTCCAAGGAAGAGGGGGAGAGCTAATTGCCATACCAAGCAGAAATAAAAAATCTCTGAAAATTTCATAGGACACACATTGTTGGGCCTGTTAATTAAATTCGTGAACTCTGTCTAACTCAGCAGTCGTATTTACCACCATCAGACTAATAAAGCAGTATTTTGGCCCGTCCTATTGGACGGCTAGGTATTCCTAGCCCTCTCCCCCTTTTTTAGTAAGGACAGTAGGATTCTCAAAAATGTAAGCACTGACTTTCTGGATCTATTTCCAAAACGATCATTATCTTGACTGCCTCATTGGTCTAGTGGTCTTAAACGCGACTGCTACGCTAGAGGTCCTGGGTTCGATTCCCAGGTCGATCAGTGTTACTGGGTTTGAATTTCTCAACAGCAACTCGAAGGATATCTGCCCGGTGAAGTGCAAAAAGCTCGCCTTTACTATGGGACCTTGACATACCGGCGAACTGTGGGAGCTGTTAAGAACACCTCTGCCTAACCCTTCAGGAAATACAGGCTATTTTATTCATTATTTTTTTCTATTTATCCAGGTGCACGTCCCAGAATTGTTCGTTGTGACAGTGATATCAGTATTGGCGACGGTCGCTATCGAGATGCCATTCAACCAAGTGTATAGGATATATTTCGGTAAGTTTAATGGCTAGCTATTGACCAAAAAGAAATGCTTTTACTGAAGTTAATAAGCGTAGGCGCAATTTAATGGCATCACAAACAGAATTATATTAATAAGTGGTCGTATTAGCCCTCAAATTGTGAATTTAGAACCCTTAAAACCCTCGTTCGAAATATAAATTGTAAACGCATTGTGAACATCCCATTGGGATTTTCACGTTTTACTTTTACTCATTTTAATCCATTGCAGGGTTCTAAATATGAATTGTAAATGAAAGATTCTATAACACAAAAGAAGCATGTCATAAATCACAGATTTTTTTTCTTTTGCAGGAAATTCACAGACAAAATTAAAAGAAAAATGAACTGAGACAAAGACTAGTGCTGTGCTATAAGTTAAGTATAATTATTTAGTTTTAGTCAGACATCACGCAATTAGTAATTAACTTTTTGACTATTTTTGTACCTACTGTTATTATAAATTAAATGTAAGGAAATGTAAACGATAAGTTATTTAAAATAAAATCCAATGTGTATAAAAATTTATCTTTTTATTTTATCTTAGATCTTTCCGATGCCTCGCATAAAAAATAATATGTTTATTTTTATTACATTGCCATGAATTTTTAAGTAGACCCTGTAAAAAATAATCCCCGTCATAAATGCATTAGAAATATTTGAATTGATAATATATGTACAAACAAATATTCACAAATTAAATGTAACCCCCTCAATTCATTTAATACCGTCGAATATCTAAGAACCTATCTACCTTTTAAATTAGTAGCAAACTAAGTAAATTATTCACTTTTTACTTATTTAGTATGTATGTACAAATTGTTTTACTTTAGTTTCCTCTCAGTCTTAATTTCTAAATACTCTTCAAGAATACCTAATTCGTTGCTGATCGATGATAGATGCAAGATATTTACATATATCTATTATACCGCAAAATAGAGAAGGATATCGCGATAAAGAAATAGTACCCTTAAAAATGCTCGTCTCTGTAACACTTACATTGGTGCCATGAAAATATAATATGTTGTCTTATTATCACGTGCCAATATGATAGCTTGAGTCGACATAAAACTTCGATAAAAATATGACGCGGTAGTCATGATAGCTCCTCATCGTCATTTAATGCAGTCATCACTAAATATGGTTTATTTCCTTAAAGCTAAATGTCTCTTACATATCACAACAAGGTCTTATTTCGCTTGTAGCACAACAAATGTAAGCTTCAGCGAAATTGTCAAAACTGACGTTTTGTCAGTTTTGAAAAAATCGCTTTGAATATTATGCGACCTAATATTATGGACATAAGTATCTCAACTTTTAAAATCTCTTCATCACTCAAGCAGTAACATTAAAGAACCCAATATGGGAGATTATATTTTTCTCCTCCCATATTTCTCTCCTGCTCTCATATTTTTTAAATTATAATGCGTCTCACACACGCTGCATCTTGTTTTAAAATACAAACGTCCTTTCTTTTAATAAGTTCTTTTATCAGCCTAAGCTTGGTACATCACTATATCAACTTTTCACTACCACTCGAGTATCTTCGTCACAGTCCGGTGGTATCCTCCCGGGTCTACATTGACACCTGATGTTGTTGGTGTTGTCCCTGACCAGCCAGGAGTGTTCTGGACAGGGTCCCTGCGTATTTAGAATGTGGCAGGTGCCGTTATAGGGTGCTGTTCCCCTGCGGGTAGAGCAGACTTCAACCTGTAATGAACAATTCGATATTCAAAAACCGTTTGTTTGAATGAAAAAAAAAGTCTAAATTTAAAAATTATGTGTCAAAGAGTTCGAATATCAACATAATATGACCTTCTTGCGTTATGATTTCAAGATGGCGTAGCAAAATACTGGCACACAAGAATCAACTTTGACTAGGACCTTAAAGATATAACAGGCATATTTTATTATCCATACGTTATAACATTAGGCAATATCTTTATAACGTCATTGGCATTTCGATGTAAGCGATATTAAGCTCCGTTATTTCACGGTAAATAACTACAAAGGAATGTATCTAATTAAGCATTTACAAATAATTTTCATCACTAAAATGCTTATAGAGTATAGAGATAATGGACCATAGTTGGCATATCTTAGGACCAAATGATAAGGTTAGTAGAAATTCTATAATAATTATATAATTTTATAATAATTTATAAAAAAATATAGGAATCGATTCGCAAAAATTCATGTTACCTACTCTTAAAGTTTCTGGTTCTTTTCACAAAATTTGTGTTAGTATAGAATTTGTATGGGGAATGCACGGTGTGACGTCACAACATGCTATAGTGTGCTCTCTGTTTAGCATACAAAATGCTATTAACTTCTTAATTTTTTAATCGATTTCAATTTGATTTTATTATTCGGCTCTATTTATGGTCACCTTTTTTATGGGATCACAAAAAAATATTTGTCAACTAGCCATTCCTGTAGCATATATTATGACAGCAGCAATCTCATAACATGAGGAAGGTTTGGACAGAACTATCATAACAAAGCAATTCAAATCATTATCATACCTCTCGTCTACTGCAAGCACCATTCCCGCACGCACAAACTCCGTTATGGCTCAAGCCATCGATAGCTGGTCGTGCTTCAAAGTCGAAGGCGACGACCTCGCCCACCGGACACGGCTCGGCGGTCCCGGGACGGTAGCACCGGCGACGTTCAGGTACGTATAGACGACCCCTCGCACATGGCACCTGGTAACAACAATATTAGAACTATGCTCAAAAGCAACGGTAGCCTAATGGCTAGGGTGTCGGACTTGCGATCATGTGGTTGCCGGTTCGAAGCCACCCATTGCACTACCGACGTGAACCCACTCGTAACACAAGCATGCAGCACTAATGTGCGACCCACATTGTAAGTAGTAAGTAAGCTCTTAAAAAAATGCTCCTTCCAACTCGTACTACCGTCAGACTCGTAGATCAAGACATTATACGCTTCTTAACATAAATACTTATGATTGAAATACAACTACTTTTATAGGATTTTATTGCGTTATAGATATTGATACTCGTACTATGTAATGCCCGACGTTTCGGATCCTTTATAGCATCCATGGTCACGGGAGGACTCACTATAAAGATGGTGAAATGAAATGAAATGAAATGATATTTATTTCTGTAAATAGATCTTTTAAGACACTTTTACAAGTCTATTTTTTTTTTAACTAGATGGCGTCGAATTTTCCTGTCTGACGACCTCTGAGAAGGAACGTCGAAACAAACTCAGAGAATCACTCGTTATAATTAAGGCGAAAATAAATAAATACGCATGACGACTTTAAGATATCAGACCCCAAGTTCAAACACGACATATTGGCAGATTAGTGAATTCCAGAATATCAGAAGACTTATTAAAAGAATATTCACACTCCTGGAAATTTTACTACAGTCAACAGAACTATGGGACACAAAATGGTTATTACCACACACACAGGTTCTACAATAAGTTGGCAAACTGCTGAGAAGTGACATCTCGTGCCTGAATAATTAGGTGAAAAATTTTATCCCTTGATAATGATGACCAATTCACACAGTATCAGACATTCATCAACCTCACCTTAGTACACCTGCCACCTCTGGCGATCATTTCGTCGTGTGCGCAGGGCCCCCTCGTGTACAGCCGGTAGCACACGCCGTCGGATGCGCGTGCGTGGAAAGATTTACACCTACACTCAGCTCGTGAGCCGTGAGGAGCTACTTCAGCGATGGAGAATATGTGCCCTCTAGGACATGGACCGATTGAATCTGAAATAATAATAATGTTATTTGAGTGAAGGAAAAATTCGACTGCGGGCTGACGAATCTTTGAGGTAACGTCAAAAAATACAAAAAGATAATAATAATAATGCTTTATTTTCCGTTTTTAACCCCCGACGCAAAAACGACGGGGTGTTATACGTTTAACGTGTCCGTGTATGTGTGTGTCATCGTAGCTCCCGAACGGATGAACCGATTTTGATTTAGTCTTTTTGCAAATTATCTATAAAGTATTAATTTAATGACAGACAGGCTCTTGTGCAGCAATAGATCAGTTAATAAGTATGGCTACGTAGGAGTCTCTCCAACAAACTGCCTATGACAAAACAATTCTCAAGTAAGCCTCCTTACAAAACTTGATGAAAATGCATGTGATAATTATATACTTTCTCCTACTAACCTACTAGTAAATATGTTGAAGTCAAAATGTTGCTGACACTGCTTTTTAGACCGTAAGAAAATATTTGTTTATCGTGAAATTTCAGTAAATCGAGAATTTACTAGTTGATCCTCATTAAGCAATCTATCGAATGCGTGTTGCGCCCAATTAAAGAGGTTTTACGATTAAAACTGTTTGTGAAATACTACTAGGAAATTGTAAGAATGAAGTCTAACCAACACTAAATACGCTACATTACAACTTATAAAAGACTAGACTTCCTCTCAACTTCACTCGCAACAACTCCCAATAATCTCACGGGAACGTAAATATCTTATATGTCATGTACATCAATAATAGTGTAGCTTTTTAATGGAAAAGGAATCATTTAAATTGTGTTAGTAGTCTCTAAGTTTATTGATGACAAAATTTACCAACAAACATTTCCACTTTATTATTTTAGTGTAGGTCCTCGATTTTTCTATCTATAGGATTATTTTTATGTACTTCCCACACGCAACTTTTTTGTTTATGTACTAATTGTGACCGTATGATATCTGATACTCATATTAGATGACTCGATGTATACTCCAAAAGGTCCTCGATGTATACTCGTATAAATTTGTTTCATAGGTGCTGAAGATGCACCAGAAAACACGTGAATTTTGTAATCCTTTCCTACAAACATTACTTAATACTACAGCAAGGCGTCTTTAGTTGTCTCGACTGACTGGGCCAAAAAAGGCGGCCTATGCGTTGAACTATGTTGACCTACCCAATTCATAACAAGCACCAGTCTCATTATGGTAATGAGGTAGTTGACTGTCGCAGCCGCACTTCGGGCCCGGGAGGTACAGCTGTCCCTTCTCACAGGGACCTCTTGTATAATGAGGGTAGCAGCTCCCATCTGGAGACCAGTAGTGAGGACCAGAGACTGCGCACTGCAAAGATAACATATTTGCTATAAATAATTTAAGTCAATAATTTTGGATGAGACTGCCTCATTAGACTAGTGGTCCTAAGAACGACTGCTATGCTAGAGGTCCTAGGTTCAATCCCCAGGTCGAGCAAAGTGTTAGTGGGTTTTTCTATGAAATTCTCAATAGCAGCTCGGAGTCTGGATTTGTGCCCGGTTAATGGCAATAGGATCGCTCCCTATTACATGGGACCTAAACATACCGGCGAAATGTGGGTGTACATTAGTACACCTCTGCCTAACCCTTCGGGGAATACAGAAGAATTAAGATTTCTGGCACTTATTCAAATTCATAAATGATTTACTACTTATTATACCAAAATTATTTACAGCATCGACAATAAAAAATTCTAGCTAGACAAAAACATGACAATGACCATAACGCCTTTTTCCCGAAGGGTTAACGGAAGTTCGCCATGTTTAGGTCCCAACTTTGTAGGGTGCGACCAAATCAAAACTCCGAACTACTGCTGAAAATTTCATAGAAAAACCACTAGACCTGAAAATTGAGCGCTATCTAGCTCCGCAGATGCACTTACGATAGCTAATAAAACAGTTATATTCCGACTTTTAGCTAAATCAGCAAACGACATTGATAATATACCAAGCTCAAAAGTTGCTGATAGAATCAAGACAAGCTTACCGAACAATTAGCGAGCCCGTCTTCCCCCACATCCAACACGGCTCCAGGATAGCAAGGTCCTTGTGTACTTCTGTAGTAGCACTTGCCGTCAGCAGGCCAGTAGACCAAGGTCTCGTCAGCGCACTGCTGAGGCCTCACGCACATGCCTTGGCGTTCGCTGGAATAAGTAATGACCAATTCTTAGTCACGCTTGGGTTTTACAGTACGTAACAATCGTGATAGGAAATTATTGATGTTTCGACATAGAAGTGGGTTGTGAGAAATGTGAAATACCGCTGATGATTGGTATTGGTCATTGTCTTCTCCGAAAGACGTCTTTGGATTTAGTTTAAATAAAGCTACGTAATAGGCACGTATCTACATTTATCTAAAATGTAAGGGTACCATCTTGTTTTCGACAGATCATGCATGACAAATAGATGTGCAAATCTAGAAAACATTGCATTGCATTCTCAGAATTGAATGACTGATTTAAATAGAAATATGATTTTCAACACGGTCAACACTGGGAATGTTTATTTTTTGATTGGCGTTGACAGAAGGTGCTATATCCTGCAGAGCAGCATCTCCCTCTTATCAAAAAATGATACGTAGAAATGGAAGGAAGGCTTTAGTCTTGGTAATGGTTTACTAAAACCTCATAAATTATGGACGAGCTTAAAAATGTTAGGAAAGTTCCATTAGTAACGATTAAGAGGAAACATTAAGATTCGAAAAATAATTTATTTGCTATTCAAGATCGATTTCGGAAGATTAGACAGCATAGTTATTAGATTTTTCGGCTTCGAATTACCATTTGTGACATAATTTTATATTATGCCTAAAGATTGTCCGTTAGACAAGGATAGCGCTATTATGTATTGTGCATATTATGCATATTGTGTATTGTGCGCCGTAGGTACTCGGTCTTTTAACACAGAAACCTGGTCCCATTAACTGAGCCATTAATTCTAACTTCCTTAACAACGTTACACCTGGACGCCATTAAAGTCGTTAAAACAAACTGGACAGTGTTTGCGAAGCTTTCACTGACAAAATACGGTTAACTTAGGTTAAAGTTAACTTTGATAGTTGCATAGAGGTGAGTAAAATACGAATAAGTTATAACAAGGTTCAGTGACGTACAGACGAACTATATACAGGGTCGAAGGGACATTGACGCAAAAGCGCTTACTATGAATTCAGAACATGATTCTGGACTTAAACTAATTTGAAATATTACGTCGGTTATTTTTTTTTAAATCCCTGTTGTGGTAGGGCCACGCTGTTCGCAGCATGAATGGGCCGGCTCGACCGGGGAAGTACCACACTCTCGCAGAAGACCGACGTCCGAGTAGTAGCGTTTCGTTACTGCGCTTCGTCCGGTGAGCGAGAGGGCCGGAGGCCCAATTCCTCCCCCAATCCCCTTCCTTCTCCTTTTCTCCTTCCCCTCCCTTTCCCTAAATAGGCTCGGCAACGCATCTGCAAGTCCTTTGGTTTTGCAGATGTCCATGGGCGGCGATGACTACTTACCATCAGGTAGCTCGCCTGCTCGTTTGCCGAGTTATCCCATAAAATAAAAAATAAATAAAAAAAAAACTGTCATATATTTTGTAGGTAGTAGTTTTTTTTAAATAACCGACGAAAAATTTCAACGCGTTTGTGCGTCATTGTCCCTTCCACTCTGTATATGTATATTATAAAGACAAACATTCAACTTTTCAGCTAAAACAATGAGCCGTCAAGATGCTTACCTACCCTCTCTTGTTGAAAGACTCCTCCACGGGAGCGAAGTACTCTCCAGGGCGACAGGGGCCCCTCTCGAAGAGTTTGTGGCAGGTGTCCGTGTGCGGCAGCTGGGCGGTGCCCGGGGGACATTTGCACTCCGCGATAGTGCGCCCGCCCCAGCGGCCTGGACTCAGCTCCTGGGTGTCGGGACATGGGTGGCCTTTCTGGAAATTAAAAAAAAAACCGCGCTATTACATAGCTTAAATATACATAGTTTTGAAAAGTCAGAGGTGTGCCTTCGATACGAAATCGAGATCATCACTAGGCATGCTTGAAACGGTCATCATCAGCATAAATACAATCAAAACAAGTTATCTTGGATTTTGTGACAGCCCTAATGGACATATCCAATGTAATGTTTCAATATGTCAAATTTGAAATGACATATGACAGCATAAGTTTAAATTTAGAATCGTCTCTATATCTGATGTTACTTGATCTGACGTACTAGAGTCGGGGAATCTTAGAAATCTTGGATTTTATCATAATAACATATACATTAAATAGTTAGACATAACAACAATGTGTATCCGTTGTTGTCTTTTAACCCTTCAATGTAGGTAATCCATTCAATCGGTACTCACGATGTGACCGATTTCCTAACAGATCCTTTGTTTTCTTCATCTATCAAGCTTATCTACAAAGCCTATTATTAAAGTCTTCATTGTTATTTATTATCATTTAACACGAAACTAATTCTTCTGCGCTTAATTTGCATGTAATTATTAATAAAAACGTTAATAGTTTTTGTAACAAAACCTGTTATCTGCAAGGTTGAAGTAATTCTAATCTTGCAAAAAAACAATGGTCGTGGAACCGAATCAAACGTTTTAATTAGGAAATAACAAGTAAACACTCAATAAACAATCCATCTTCATCTATTATAAATATATATTTGTAACTTCATTCAGCCATACAATGATTGAGAAATCCGAATCGTCCTGTATATATACACTGATTTTGTTAGAAGGTTCCCATTCTGATTTAAACAATTTTTACGTTAGTCTTGCAACTAAATAAGCTCATAGGTTTTTCCCAACTACGTTGTTATTTTTTAAAGGGTTGGCTTCCAATACTACCATACAACTGAGAATCAGTATTAAACACGCCAACCTTAAAAAAAAATCATCATCAACCCATTACATTGTCCCACTGCTGGGCACGGGTATCCTCTCAGGACGAGAGGGATTAGGCTATAGTCCGCCACGCTAGCCTACTGCGGGTTGGCAGATTTCACACGCCCTCAAGAAAATCTCCTAGGCATGCAGGTTTCCTCACGATGTTTTTCCTTCACCGTTTAAGTGCGTGATAATTAATTATTAATACGCACATGACTTCGAAAAGTCAGAGGTGCGTGCCTTGGATTCGAACTCGAGACCCTTGACTTGGCAGTCCAATGGTCATATCACTAGGCTATCACTGCACTGCACTTATTTAAAAAAAAATACATCCTAAAAATAAACTAGTTGACAGAACTATACTTTAGAATAAACAGTATATTACCTAACAATGATTTGTAGACACTGTAATAACGCATTTTGCTCAACCCACTATTCTTTACGTGGGAAAACTAATCTGTTAAACTGCTTTATTAGCAATTTGTACCAACACGACAGGTCGATATTTTTGCCGCTGTATGTAGGACATACTTAGAGCGGTAAAGGAAAACATCGTGATGAAACCCCTAGGCCTACAAATGACAAGTGTTTGCGGTGAGACAGTGCCTAAAGGCGAACCTATCTTATGAAAGGAAAGGGTAAACGTTGTACCTGGTGAGTGATTTGCCTCCCATATTAGATTATCATCATCGTTCCTGCATGATTCTACATATTTAGGGGCAGCACATCTTATACGTTACACATACGTTCGATCCGTCGCATTCTTCTCACGAGGGAAGATACGTGGTCAGACTGTTATTTAAAAAACTGCTGAAATTGAAATCAGTAATATCTTCATAATTAGATTGTCATGCTGCAAATAAAATGCTGCCAAAAGGTGAAATTTCTTTGCATATGCATTATTTTTTCATCAAAAACAATTCTATAAACTATACACAGAAGATGCAGGCATTGTAACGGTCACACCAAGTAATTTATAACAAGTTTAATTAATTCATTATCACTAAGATTAATTTAAGTCGGAAGCTATTTTAAGGACTCGAGATGTTTTTGTTACACTAATTTCGATCAGTTTTGCTTAAATATTCTGAAATTAATTGTTATTTTATGAGCATTTAAAATACTTAACTGGCGTTATATTACTACGATTTTATAACTTCATTCCTGTAATAAATGTAAATTCATTTTTGTTATAATCTTGATAAAATCTATTTATGGCTGACTTTAGTTATTTAGATACCAAAAACATCTATTTTACATGATTCCTAATATAAAACAGACGTTACACAAGGCAATACTGAATATACACTGTAACTTAAAACATAATACTGCACTTTTACCGTACAATTAATAATATTCAATAATGTGGACAAGCCAATGTAACTTCACTAACGACAAAATGTCAAGGAGCATTGCTTAAACAAGAAGAGAAAGATGCATAAAATGTGGGACATGTCATAAAATATATTCATATATACCGAAGGAGAAGAGGAAGAATAAAGAAATGATGGATGGACGAAACTACTTACTAAAGATTTTAATTAGAATAAGAATACCTTCGGTATTGATGTCTATGGGTGGCGATGACTACTTATCATCAGTTGGTTCGTTTGCCGAGTTCATCATCATCATCATATCAGCCAAATGAAGTCCACTGCTGAACGAAGGCCTCCCCCATAGACTTCCACAACGACCGGTTATATACTGCCGAGTTATCCCATAAAAAAAAGGATAACCTAAAAGTGATCGCTTGGATGCCTTTCTTGAGAATTGGAAAGAAGTGGCACAACACCGAGAAAAGTGGAAAAAAGTGGAAGAAATAGCGGGAGGCCTTTGCTCAGGGACTGGGACAATACAGGGTAATAAAAAAAGTGATCGCATTAACACGTTGCGGCACGTCCTCTGTTCCACCAGAAGTCACGATCGTGTCGAGTGTCATGCCATAAACACTTCCAGACCATTACATTTCACTAACAGCTGAAACGCGAGATACTGTGACGGTTACGTACATTATACTTGAGGGCCGTAAAACTGATATTATCTTGTGTGTATTATGGCTTGTTTTGACATAGAGAACGGATATTGAGTTTGGTGAGAACAAATTAAAATTGTCTACTTTTACTAATTTAATTTATGTCTGACGCATGTTGAATGAGCTCTGGGCAAAAATCACCACTGAGTGGAGCCCACACACCAAACGACGCGACAGGCCCAGAAGGAGATGGCGGGACTAGCTAGACCTTTATTGAAAGGATTGGCCGCAAAAACCTATGAAATCCGCACTCTGCAGTGGGACGATAATGGCTGATAAAAAAAAACATTCACACTTCTACGTAACAAAGTAATAATTACTATGTATAATAATCCAATCGTACTGCAAGGCACAGTTGCAGTTATTTCTAGGGATTTGTGACAATTCAAGAAAATTTACTATCTTCCTTTGAACAATAAAGACATACATTTTTTTCTAATGAAAGAAAAATACGATCTCGGGTTGCATCTAAACCTAAGCCTCCGGTTACAAGCGTACGGCGCTTTAGCCACAATGCCAGCAAGACCACTGCCTGTGACATACAAACATACATATACCCAAGGACATAGGCCCAATTCCTCCCTCAATCCCCTTCCTTCTCCTTTTCTCCTTCCCCTCCCTTTCCCTAAATAGGCTCGGCAACGCATCTGCAACTTCTCTGGTTTTGCAGATGTCCATGGGCGGCGACGACTACTTACCATCAGGTAGCTCGCCTGCTCGTTTGCCGAGTTATAACATAAAAAAAAAAAAAAAAAAAAAAAACATATCATATTTCTCTTCTACATTCTACGTCTTAAGGTGACGACAGCAACAGTTGAATAAAAAAATCAATGAATATAATTAGGCTCGTGTTTGACTGACTCAAAATTCAACAATCTAGTCCACTCTCGCTGACATGGACTAGATGTATTCTACCTGATGTACGGACGGCCACACATCAAGCTGTACAAAACCAGTTTACGCTAGCCTCTTTTTGAATGAGAAGCCTGCACAATGCGAGATCAGCTTAAATTGAATTTGTATGGGTTGACCTGTAGCCGTGTGTACAACGGACTGTGTTGTGAGGAGTTGTTTAAATGCCTACGACTTCTTCTACTACCGCTCCGTGAACATACCTTAGAACCACTGTTCTACTGATCAATCATGGACCGGAAGTCGGCCACGGAGAGACGATCGAAGAAAGTACTGTGTTCAATATATCTTATATATAAAATTCTGGTGTCACAATGTTAGTTACCATACTCCGAAACTGCTTAACAGCTTTTTATGAAATTTTATATGCATATTCAGTAAGTCTGAGAATCGGATATTATCTTTCTTTTTTTGACATTTTTTTAATTTTTTTATAATGTGGCAGTAAACAAAAAACGTATACTCCACGCGGGCGAAGCCGCGGACGGACAGCTAGTATTATTATAATTATGTTTTATTTCATATAAACATCCCAGCAGGAGCCTTTTGTAATAGTACTTGTTATATATTGCATAAACACGGTGTATATAAAGACTATTTATGTGTTCTTCCGCGTGCACGTAATAAACATCCTTTATAATAAACATTGAACGCATCCAAACCGTTGGATAACTACAGCATGACCCTTGAACTAGCCACGGGAGACGTAATATAAGCAGAAAACTACAGAATATTATCAACTTTAACCCAACGTGATAAAGTTGAAATTGTAATACAATTCATATGTAAATTTTAATGAGATTTAAAGCAGCTGAATTTGTAATTTTATATTAACAATCATATCCATGTTAAAATATGCTGGCCGTCTTCGTTTTGGATGAGAAGTGGGTAAGCATGTCATGTGACGTCACAACCGCCTAAATTATGTCTGGCGCTTTCCCCGAGCGACCTGATAATGTGGTGACTCAGAGGCAAAGGTATTGATCTCATCAGCCTTAGTAAGACGTTCTACTTTTGAAATACAATGCTAATATGCACGTCGTAGGCCATAACATTAATAATATTCATGATTTCTATTTTCAAATCTTGTCAACCCTTGTCTGTATCGCTTGGCCTTCGGTGTAAAATTTTTTTTCATTCATCATATGTGTTTTGTATTTGTAGTATCTACGTATGTAGTGCTATTTTGAAATAAGTGATATTAAATGTGTATATTGAGTTTATTTCCTATCCATATACGGCATCATTGGCCGAACACTTTGGACAACATATCACTGAATTGCGAAAAAGGCCAAACAGCTGTCTAAAAAAGTTGGAATTCTCAACGTTTTAGATGCTTTGCTTTTACTTATCCTGAGCAAATAGCTGCTAAGATTTCTAGTCTTGTATTCGTAAGGGCTCCCGCTACGCTGGAGAGGTCCTGGGTTTGACTCCAAGGTCCAGCATAGTGTTTTTGGGTTTTTGTATGACATTCTCAATAGCAGCTCGGTGGTGTACATGAATGCATCTTTAGGGGTTAGGGAAGCAACTTGATAAATCGGCTAGTCAGTCAGTTTATTCATTAGGCAGTGTGAGTCTGTACCGTGTCACTTCAATTCTTAAAGACTGTCTCTCCCTCTCTAATTTAAGAGCTCAGCTCGTGTCGGTGGACAAATCGCAACTGTTCTCTATTCTCTGCCTCCTGTTTTACCGCTTGATACTACTCTTCTCCCACTTTTTCTTCCACTTATTCAACTAAACTACTTCTAGGTCTTCCCCTTTCATTCAATGTTGCTTCATAAAATTGACTTTAAAAAGTTGTCGTGTCGTATCAATCACATTCCTCACCTGACTTCTATATCTCAAGAACTGTCTTCTCTCGCCAAAAAGGCTGTATGCAACAATACATTTTGATCTGTGCACACGGCTACACATCAAGCTATATAAAAGCAATGAAGACTGACCTCGCATTGTAAAGGTTTTCCGCACAATTCAAAGCCAGCCTATAGTGGTTTTTTATAGCTTGAAATGTAGCCGTATGTACGGATCAAAATCTATTCCTTCAAAAAACAATTTGTGAGAAGAGCGAGTCTTTTAAATTATGACAACTAACCCAATTACATACATACATACATACACTCACGCCTTTTTCCCATAGGGGTAGGCAGAAACTACAGAAATGAAACAACTAACCCAATTCTAAGTTCAAATTACTGTCAATCCAACTGAAGTCGGTTGAAGTGACTTATATATATACACAAGACACGTGAAACGCAGTAATTATATTATAGGCGAGAGACTGTTACCGTATTCCACAAACTTATTATATAACCGAAATTACAGTTAATTAAATGTTATTATAGGAATTACTGACATGAATGTGGCATGTGCCGCATATTAGAAATTGTTAGTTTCTTCGTCTTTTGAGTCAAGGTCGGATTCGATACCATTAGTGCTTATGTAATTAAAAAATAAAAATTTTGGTCACTTAATAGTTGACTGCCTCATTATTCTAGTGGTCCTGAGCTAGATGGAATGAGAATTTATTTGACGATCTGGTAGTCCGACCTGGTACTCGGACATATTGCTATAGGGTTTTCTATGAAATTCTCAGTAGAAATTCAGTTTGGATTTAACATAACATAATAACATACCATCACGCCTGTATTCCCCGAAGGGTTAGGCAGAGGTGCACCTAATGTACACCCACAGTTCGCCGGTATGTTTGGGTCCCATGTAATAGGGGGCGAGCCTATTGCCATTCACCGGGCACAAATCCAGACTCCGAGCTGCTACTGAGAATTTCATAGAAAAACTCAATAACACTTTGCTCGACCTGGGGATCGAACCCAAGACCTCTAGCGTAGCAGTCGCGATTGGGACCACTAGACCAACGAGGCAGTCAGTTTGGATTTATACCCGGTATATTTATAACATGGGAGCTAAACATCCGGGCGAACTGTTGTTGTCCACACTTGTGTGTACACGTATCCATAACCCTTCGGGACCTACAAGCGAACAGAAATATTTTTTTAAAGTGAAAAGAAAAATCCTTCACTATCGGGCTGCAAAATAGAATACATTGCTTCCAAAACAACATTTACCTACAGAAACAACTTTGCAACGCCTGTATTAAAGAAGAAGAGATTATATTCTTTAATCTGAGCTATTAAGAATTTCATAGAGAAATTAATTAAGCGGCGGTAGCGTAATGGCTAGGGCGTCGGACTTGCGATCATGTGGTTACGGTTCGAAACCCACCCATTGCACTACCGACGTGAACCCACTCGTAACACAAGCATTTATAACTTAGCACGAGGGGTTAACAAGATTACTAGTAATGTGAGATCCACATTGCTAGTAAGTTTAAAAAAAATATTGATACTAACTAAAAAACTCAGACAGCAGACCTCCCCATCATTCATGACAACACATGTACCGTTAGAAGATTACGTTATTTAAAAGTCGTGACTGATACGGACAAAACGTGGCTATAATTTGCAAAATATGCAGATGTGAAATGCAGTAATCGCTATGTGTATACGCAATTACTGAAGTGGCCTTGAGAATTCGTGCGCGAGATACCTACTAGAAATTTTGAAAGGATATTTTATAATAAAATAACATTTTGAAATTTATTTTCTTAGAACGTTTCATTCTTCGTTCAATTTTTTTGCATAGGTACCTACTTAACATCATACCATCCCAATTGACATGGGATCAACTAGGAATTAGATAAAAAAGGAGATAGCTCCATTTAAAACGTTTTACGTTCGGTGAAGACATAAGATAGTTAAATTAAGAAATTCCTCCTTTATGAAATCGGCTAACAAAAGAACATGATCATCCTTTCATCCCCCTTAGTTACCCTGCTAGACAAACGAGTTCGAAGTCATATAGTAACCAAACTACAAACAAATAAACAAACAAACACATCAATGTTAAATTTTCACGCTTATCTGTTTCGTGTGACATTCTCATTCAAATGTCATTAACATTACGTAATTATTCTGTTGGTATCAACACTCGAAGCTATACAAATACACAATACCCTAAGTATTTAAAATTGCATTCGTGCTTTGGAGAGCACGTATATATATATAATTTTGGCAATTTATTGTTAGTGCAGTGATAGCCTAGTGATATGACCATTGGACTGCCACGTCAAAGGTCTCGAGTTCGAGTCCAAGGCACGCACCTCTGACTTTTCGAAGTCATGTGCGTATTAATAATTAATTATCACGCGCTTGAACGGTGAAGGAAAACATCGTGAGGATTCCTGCATGCCTGAGAGATTTTCTTGACGGCGTGTGAAGTCTACCAACCCGCAGTAGGCTAGCGTCGCGTACTATAGCCTAATCCCTCTCGTACTGAGAGGAGACTCGTGCCCAGCAGTGGGACAATGTAATGGGTTGATGATGATGGTGATTGTTAGTGGTAATGAGATGCCCAAAAAGCCTTGACAACCGGTTCCTATCCTAGTATTGTCAGGATATCGTTATCACGTAAAAATTGCGGATACGAAGATCTGATGGCAGTCACTTCGTGAAAATCCTGACATTCAGTCGCTGGTTTGACTGGAAATCGATCCAATCATAGTTGAGAAAAGTCTATAACATGATGATAATAGTCTTACAAAGAAAAAGTATTAACATACCACCACGCCTGTATTCCCCGAAGGGTTAGGCAGAGGTATACCAATGTACACCCTCACTTCGCCGGTATGTTAATGTCCCATGTAATAGGGGACGAGCCTATTGCCATTAACCGGGCAAAAATCCAGACTCCGAGCTGCTACTGAGAATTTCATAGCAAAGCCCGAAACTGGGGATCAAACCCAGGATCTCTAGCGTAGCAGTCGCACTTAGGACCACTACCCTAATGATGCAGTAAAGTGTCGAAATAATATTAATTAAACAATATTTTCATTAGCAATAATAAATTAGTTCTGTAGTTTCTGTGGGAAAAAGGCGTGAGTGCATGTATGTATATATATGTACTAGCTTTCCGCCCACGGCTTCGCCCGCGTGGTTACTCGGCTTTTCTGCATTTAATTTTTTCCCGCTTTTGCAACATTTTTCATTTATTCTCCGTTCCTATTGGTCTCAGGGTGATAATATATAGCCTATAGCCTTCCTCGATAAATTGGCTATCTAACACTGAAAGAATTTTTCAAATCGGACCCGTAGTTCCTGAGTTTAGTGCGTTCAAGCAAAGCAACAAACAAACAAACATACAAACTCTTCAGCTTTATAATATAAGTATTGATAATAAATTAACAGCATTTGTTACGTTATCGATACGTTACGTTACGTTAATATACCTATATGCTGTTATTCCGGTTCAGTTCGTTATTCGGAGGGTACTTGTCAAAGACCTTGACCGATCCATGTTGTTAAACCGCTGACCCACTGAGATAATTCGTACATTTCACCGTTTTGCAATGGTTAACAATTAAAGTTAATAATTATTTCTGAAGCGTGTGTGCTAACCTTGAGATTTAAAGAGCGATTTTAACTGTAATGAAGCTTCTTGCTTTTCGGTTAAGAGGAGTGTCCCTCGCGAACGCAACAATGTTGCACAGTTGTCGCTGTCTCTATCCCTCGCGATGCGAACGCGTGCCCGAGAGGAGAAACAACAACATTTTCACGCGTATTTCGTATGTTCCGAATTTTGGAGATTACTCCTATAATATTGCTAATATGTAAAAAAAAAATCTTGTAAAAAAATATTCACTATATTATCTGGGTTTCCTTCGAATCAGAACTTTTCTGTATTGATACATTGTCGAGAAATACTAGCATAAAGTTGGGCCGTTTTTCAACGAAAATTGCCAATCTTTGAGCTCGTGTAACTTTTTAACCGTATATTGAAATGAAATTTTATATTACAGGAACACGTATATTAATGATAAGATTGTTACTGCAAAATTTCAATGACTTTCATTGTTTAAAATTCAAGCAAGGGCCAAACTGCGTTTGTATGGGGCGCGAAGCGGATACTATCCTCTTAAGTGCGTCCGCCTGTTAGTTGGGTCGATGACACCAAGAAACGCATAAGTTACTCGTCGACGAGAGTAACATAGACCTATGATTATAACATACCTGCTAAAAAGACACATACTCTAAAAAGTGTTTCAATTAGTGTGGCGATGTCTTTTTTAATCTTTGCAGTCCTAGATCATTCGAGTATTCGGTTTTAGTCGTATCCGAAAAGGACTAATGATTTCAAAGGTAACAGAAAAATTTCTTCCTCCTCCTTTTTCCCATCCCCTCCATTTTCTTTATTAGCTTATAGGTACTAGTCCAGTGCTGGGCGTAGGCCTCTCCTACTGTACGCGATTTTACCCTGTCCTCCGCTTTTTAAATGTTAGTATGGAAATACAGATAAGTATGATTTTAAGAGAAAACTGAGACAATTTCTTAAAAATACCACAACCTATATTTTACCTATAACGATGCTGAAACGATGGAAATTTAGGAATATACATAGATAGAAACGCAGTTTAATTATTGTTTATTAACGTGTGCACTTAAACGACAAAACCTCATATTTAGTAACAGCAAGTAAGATCTACTTCCAAAAGTAAATGTCTATGAGCGGGATGTCTTGGGGTCATAGTACTGACAAGTACTGGGGTTGCGCAATGACAGATCAACAAACGTACCTACTATAGAATTGTTCAGAAGGTCAATTTTAATAGAGGCGTTTGTAGAAGTACAATACCTTTATAATGTACTGAACAAGCAAGCTGTAGGTATGTGCAAGTTTAGTCATTCTGAATAACTATATCGTTAGGCATCCTGCACGTCAACCCTCTTATTCCAAAATGTTTAAATATCTAAAATAGGTTGTATGTCTAGTGCTACCTCACTCTATTGACAACAAAATGACAAAGAAAGATTATGTTATAGATATAGGTAGTTTTGTTGTTAGGTTATTTCTGGCTCGATGAGCTTATCATTTTGACAAAAGGCCTTAAAACTTCACGATCAAACCGCGATGCATACCATGTCGTTGGGACAGGCTTTTCTGTTAGACTTTTAAAAGTTTTTTTTTAACTAATCAAGTAACTGTCTAGTGCTCAAAATTATACATTATCAAGAAGTATTGCTAGCCTCTAACCTTAACTTTGTCGTATTTAACAATTGTGTGACATTAACCTTCTGATCTTTTTAGTCTGTGTCACGAACTAATGTTCCATACGGTACTTATTCTACGGTTTTGTTCAAATTCTTTCACATTTTGATAAATTATAGTTTTTGGACGCGTAGATACCTACTAGCGCAGTTAAAAAAGTATTAAGGCTTGAATACCGTTTTATTTCGTCATTCTTAACTATCTAAGATTTATTCTTAGAAAATAGCACTGAGCAAGTGTGTCGAAATCATTAAATGGGCAGTATGAATCTAATGAGGAATCATTAGGCCCTATTACCTTAAGTACTAACGGTTACCAAACGTAATCCCTTCGTATCTACCTTGTATCTTCTGTTTCTGTAAGAATCTTTCAAAAAAACCAACTGGTTTCTGATAATGTATAGCCAGACTCTGTTTTACCGACGGTCCACTAGTCAGCACCCTGGTTTTGTAAGGTTTATTGATTGTAAATAGTGCTAATAAGTTATTTACTAACCTTATAAATAGTGTAGCATTTTCCATCCTTCGGCCAGTACAGCATGAGCCATCCCCTTTGCAACGCCGCGCAAGGATTCCTTCTCACATCAGCCCATGGTGGTGGTAGCACTGCAGCTTGAGAGCCACACAGCAATGCTGCCAACCACACCCACACTGCCATTTTCGAATATTCCAAATTCAATTTTGACACTTATTTCTTTTCATATTTTTTTTCACTACTCTATGTACTGTTTCGATTCAGTCTAGTTTTCATTGCAGTTCACTGATACTTTTTTGCAAAGTTAAACACTGTTGTGTCATTATTGAATCTTAACTGTAGTTAAGACAAAAAGTATACTTTGTTCATAATCACTGAAGCTTTTAAAATGCAGAGATGCTTAATTAGTGAACGACGTGATGAAACATTTTAACGAACACATTTTTTTTGTTTTATGGCAAGAATTAACTTAGTTACACGCACTATTGTATTTTTTTCACATGATTAAAGATGTTTCCTGTAAAAAAAGATGATGATTTAATTAGATAGATACTAACAATAATTCTGATGGTTGTAAACGGCGCCGTATTTTTTGCGAAGCGCGAATTTGTGGCAATAGATATCTCCTATACCGTTTAACATCAAAAACGTGAATTTCAAATTACATAATGGTCTCATAACTTTCAGTATGACACAGTTTTTTCTTTCAATGTAACTGTACGAGATTTTCTGTTCCGATAAATTATATTTTTTCGTGCTACGCCCGTTAGACTAGGATTCTTGTGTTCAGTCGTGCATTAGACTTCGTTGATAATAGATATTATTGCAATATTTTATAATAACGTATGTTTATTTAAATAAGAACTGTGCTATTATGGTGAACTGATGGTAGACCCATTAAGTTCACCATAATAGCTAGTTATGTTATTTTTTTTTATATTTTTCTAAAGTATGAATGCAGATAGTTTATATCACTGCTATTCAATATACATCTCACGATATAACGTGATTTGTTATGTCGTGTGTACATTATCATTTTCCTGCCTTTATCCAACAGCTCATCCACAGCATCAGTGGAGCGCCAGAGGCCCAATTCCGCCCTCAGTCCCCGTTCCTTCTCCTTTTCTCCTTCTCCTCCCTTTTCCGTAAAAATAGACTCGGCAACGCGTCTGCAACTCCTTTTGTTTGCAGATGTCCATATGCAGCGATGACTACTTACCATCAGGTAGCTCGGCTGCTCGTTTGCTGAGTTGCCCATACAAAAAAAAACGACTTTAAGACCAAAATATATTATCAGAACTAGGTCTCTAATAAAACGCCTATGACTTATGAATATTCTGACTTTTGTTTGTATAATGAGTTACAGAAATGTTAGAATTTCTAGATTGAGCTATTAGGACATAGATGTGGTGGGTCAAATTCGCTACCTACTTCCTTATATCTTGAATATATTGAACGCTATAACGCACGGAAGAGCTATTTAAATCAAATGTGCTCACGATTTGATTATGTTACAACATACCATCACGCCTGTATTCCCCGAAGGGATAAATGCAGAGGTGTATTGATATATACCTAATAGTCCGCCGGTATGTTTAGGTCGTACGTAGCAAGGATCGAGTCTATTGCCATTAACCGGGCACAAATCCAAATATCCCAAAAAAACACACTTTGCTCGACATGAGTTTAACAATGACACACAACAGGCCCACCTTGGACGAACTTAACACTAAATCCTTTATCAAATTTTAAGTAGGTTTAGGTTTACCTAATAGATGTCTAGGGCGTAGGTACTGTAGGAGTTTGTAACAAGAAGTTTTTATGTGCGCGTCCCGGCATGTAGAAATATTTAAACAAAAAAGGTAAGTAGTTTGAAATATGTCTAGAGAAAAATAATTATATATGAATGTCAGAGGACTAAGTTTGATTCCTTGAACAATAAAAGAAGTCGTGAATTCCTTAATTAAGTGTTTTTTTAACGTAGAAGCATTACGATCCCTAAACATTAAACCTGGTGCTTCTACATATGGTGGAGGCGCCGGGTAAGGATAAAGAACAAAGCATTAATTCGTTTTCTGTGAATTTCCAGAAAACATAAAATAAGTATTCAACTGCGCCGGCAAGCAAGCCCGGACGACGCGAGGTTGGAGCGCACGGAGCACACTGACGAGTGCAACAATAAAGAGGGAACCGCTTAACCCGAAGATTCTTCCCGAGGAAGAAAAGAAAAAAAAAAAAAGAAAAACAGGAACGAGTTTCATTTGTTTTTTCTTCGGTGGTATAAAAGATGGCGCAAGAAATGTTTTTCTTCACCGGCACCGACAATGTATGTTTAGATGAGTTCCTAGTACAATTTAGGCTGGTAGCCGCAATTAATAAATGGCCGGAAAGTGATTTAGCTCTGATAGTCGGGGCGTATTTACAAGGACCAGCCTTGATGTTTTTTAAGTCCGTGTATCGCGAGGGGATTGATTACAGAACCATATGCGAGAAGTTGAGAGTTGAATTCCCATCAGGAATCAATTATGTGGAGAAATTTTATAACAACAAACAAGACGTGAAGGAAGATTCGTTGACGTATTATTATAGGTTGACGGATTTAGCCGCGAAGGCCGATATTGTAGATGAAAGCATCTTTATAAAAACATTTTTAAAGGGGCTATTACCGTGCGATAAAGTCAAATTAGGCACCAAACTCTATGCCACAAAAAATGAATTGCGTGCAACCATTTTACAATTAAGAGACATATTCGAGGACAACGAAACACCCTCGATTAATCTGCCGATTCAACCGCCCCGCGGCATATTATCAAAGGTACGCTTTGAACAACCGTCCAATACGACCGCATCAAGGTCACCAACGCCGCCGAGAGCATGGAATTCGTCGACGACAGCGCCTTCAACCCCATATCAATCCCCAGAAAGGAGGGATAGGGAAGAGTTTCACACTCCCCGTTATAATTTGAGACCACGGTCTCGTTTCACCTACACAAACGCTAATACCCCCAATAATTTTAGCGTGAGAAGGAACCCGCAGCACCCAAACTTCCAAGGACGCAGCCAATAAATAAGCATGAGGAGTTGCAGATGACTGCGTCCGAAATTCAAAAACTCCCAGATGAACAGAAAAATTTAAGTCAGTACAGCCCTTTTATTAACATTGATATAAACGGGCAGACATTGGTAGCTCTGATAGATACAGGTGCATCTATCTCCTGTATCTCTGAGAGATTAGCAGTGAAGGTGAAAGCAAAATGTAGCAGTGACACATCAGAGAAGCGTTTTGTAAGGTCAATTTCCGGTGCGTGTTTAAATGTAGTCGGAGAGACATTATTGAACTTTATGGTGGACTCGTGTCTTTTTAATAATAAATTTATAATTATCAGGGATATAAATCAAGAAGTAGTCCTTGGTCAAGACTTTTTTTATAAAAATAATGCTGTTGTTGATTTCAGAAATAATTGTATAACGTTGAAAGAACAATTTAAGATAAAGTTTCTTAGTAAAGCGTCTCTACAAAGCGGTGTTTCTGTGTCGCACTCCATGATTTATAATGATCAACATGATGAAACTCAACAAAATAAGATTATGTATGATCATACGAAGAATGAAGAAAAAAGTTTTAATTCAATCACCAAAAATGATTACTTATATTTTCTAGAGCTGGCACAACGAAATGATGATAAATTTATTTTTTCGCTGGCAAATAATTTAAAAAATGTAAATGAAATTGACATAAATCCGGACTTATCTGACAATGACAAGATGTCATTACGTGAACTTTTTTCTTCATATAGAAAATGTTTTGCTTTTTCAACTTCCGAGTTAGGAAATTGTAATTTAGTGGAAATTAATATTAATACGACCGATGAGCAACCCGTTCATCGACCTCCGTATAGAGTGTCCCCTAAACAATTAGACATAATTAATTCTCAAGTCAAGGATATGTTGGACACGGGAGTGATCCGTGAATCCAAGAGTGCTTATGCCTCTCCAGTGGTATTGGTACAGAAGCCTGATCAATCTTGGAGATTTTGCATCGATTATCGTAAATTGAATAAAAAGGTAATTACAGATAGTTATCCTCTGCCAATCATTGAAGATAGATCTTTCGGGGGCAAGTTATTTTGCTGACTTAGATTTAAATTCTGGATATTGGCAACTAGCAATTTCTGAGAGGGATAAACACAAGACTGCGTTTGTCACACCCTCAGGACTTTATGAATTTAATGTTCTACCATTCGGTCTTAAGACAAGTCAGGCTGTTTTCCAAAGAACAATGGATAAAGTATTAGCTGGCATAAAATATAAGAATGCTAATTGTTACGTGGATAATATATTAATATGGGGTAAAACCTTTATAGAATTTAGGATAGCTCTAGAACAAGTATTAGAACGCCTTAAAAAAGCAAATTTAACATTAAAACCGAGTAAATGTAGTTTTGGTTACAACAAAGCTACGGTATTGGGGCACGAAATATCAGGAGCTGGTATTAAACCTGATAATAAAAAACTAGAATCACTAAAAAGTTTAAAACCACCAATGAATACTAAACAAGTAAAATCAGTATTAGGGTTGTTTTCTTACTATCGTAAATTCATTGATAATTTTGCACAAGTAGTGTTACCTCTCACTAAATTATTGAAAAAAGGTGTGCCATTTGTTTGGTCGCAGAAACATCAGGAGGCATTTGATAAAATCATAGCATATATGTGTAATCCTCCTATATTGAGTTTTTATAATAATAACAAAGATGTGTTGATTCGTTTATATGTTGACGCCAGCGGAGAAGCATTAGGAGCATGTTTAATGCAAGGTAAAGATGTCATGCATCCAGTTTCATATGCTTCTAGGAAACTTAGTGATGGAGAAAGGAAGTATTCCACAACAGAAAAGGAATGTTTAGGTTTAGTATGGGCATTAAATTACTTTAAACACTTCTTATGGGGTATGAAGTTTCAGGTTGTTACAGATCATAAGGCATTGTGTTGGTTGAGAGATAAGAAAGATATGAATGGGAGATTAGCTAGATGGTCGTTGTCTATTCAGGCATATGAGTTTGATATAGTCCACTGTGCAGGGAGAGAAAATGTGATTGCAGATTTTCTGAGTAGAAACCCATTGAGTCAGGATGATGAGAATCGTAAAGAAGTAGCAGGTCAAGATGATGGTCTGGAGGTGTATAAAATAGGTGTCACAAAAATGACAGATGAACAACGTGAAGATCAGGTTTGTCGACAGTTATTAGATAGAATATCGACTAACGAGGAAAATGCATATAAAGGATTTAGGGTCATAGATGGTATTTTATGTAGGCAAGCTATGAGATTTAATAGTGTGAAGAATTTAGTGGTATTACCAGAGCGGTTGATATCAGATATATTAAAAGAGTTACATGATGATCCTTGGGCTGGAGGACATCTAGGTTTAGCTAAGACATTAACCAAATTTAGAGATAAATACTTTATTAAAGATGCAGAGAAGAAAATTGAAAATTATATTAAGAGTTGTAGTTTATGTCAGGAGCGGAAAAAGGTGAGACAAGTGGCTCAATTACAACCTGTCTTAGTGAATCATTTAATGGAGAAAGTAGGGATAGATATATTAGGTCCATTCAGAAAATCATTGAGAGGCAATAAATATATAATAGTCTGTGTAGAATATGTTTCTAGGTATGCCATTTGCAAGGCAGTGCCTAGGGCTACAGCCCAAAGAGTTAGCGAATTTTTGATAGAAGAGGTATTTTGTCGTTTTGGAGGGGTGAAAGAAGTTATTTCAGATAGAGGTTCAGTATTTACATCACATCTAGTTAAAGATACTGTTGGTTATTTTGGTGCTAAATCTCGCTTTACTACAGCTTTTCATCCGGCATCCAATGGTCTAGTAGAAAGGTTTAACAGAACGTTAACACAAATGTTGTCTATGTATGTTTCTGCAGATCAAAAGAATTGGTGTAGTTATGTACCCTTAGTATGTTATGCATATAATTCGAGTAAACAGTCAAGCATTAAGATATCACCACACATGATGATTTATGCGAGAGAACCTTTATTCCAAACTGATATGGTTGTTAATTCTGATAGGCGAAATTGTATAATTGATTATGTTGGAAGACATGATTTTCAGAATTTCTTATCACAAAAGGCTTTACATAATTTGAGAAAAGCACAAATAAAACAGAAATTAAGTTATGATAAGAAAGTTAAAGTTAATAATTACTCGCCTAACCAACTAGTTATGATTTATACGCCTAGGAGAATAGACGGTAAAAGTTTAAAATTGTGTAGGTTATATAAAGGACCTTATCAAATTGTGAGAAGGATTTCTAATGTAAATTATGTTATTAGGAAAATAAATAATAATCGATATAGAGATATAGTACATGTTAACAGATTAAAACCCTTTCATGTTAGATTATAGATAGTTTCATAATATTATAGTTCATTAATTTTGCTTGGTAAAAGATGAATATTTAATATTAATGATTTTGTTCGTGTGTTTTCATATATCTGATGTGCTGTCTGATGTGCTGTCTGAACGAGCTGGAGAGAGGGAAGAAGATGCCAATGCGTTATAGGGTGAAGGCATTCCGAATATATTCTAAGGGTTTTTTTTTGCTAGTAGGAGGGGGACCCTGCTCATGCTGTATCGACTTCGTGAAAGGGATATAGTCCTTACGAAGGGTGTCTGAGTTGGACACATATGATTCAGCAAATATTATTTTTAATTGTATAATAATACAATGTAAAATGGGTATTAACATTAGTCTCGGAAATTAATTAATTATAGTTCGGAATGAATTCATGACAGGGTTAATATGTTTTCTTAAGCTTTCCCTCTCTCTGACTCAATTGCGTTAGAAGAAGTTAAAGTTTTTGCATATAATATTAATTCTTTTTATATTTAGTTTCATTAACCCTTAAGGTATGATGCTTAGCTTTTAATGTAATTAATTTTGAAGCATCATTGGATAGGAGGCCGTTACGCATCTTTTACAGGCGTTTTGGTGCGTTAAAGTTTATGGTGTGTTGTGTTTATTAAGTATGCTGAAGCTTTATTAATTTTAATGATAACTTAACCATGCACATGCCATACACTATCCCATTATAAAGGACCAGCCTCACGCACCAGTGTAATAGGTATAATAAAGACTTCTTCGCCTGATAGTAATTTTTCGAGTTAGGTCTTAGGCAGGTAGTTAGTTACTTTTTTGTTTGGAGTTGGGTAAAACTTTTTTTTAAATTTGTATTTATTTGTTTTACCCAAATGCGGGGGCGTAGCTGATGTAGGAGTTTGTAACAAGAAGTTTTTATGTGCGCGTCCCGGCATGTAGAAATATTTAAACAAAAAAGGTAAGTAGTTTGAAATATGTCTAGAGAAAAATAATTATATATGAATGTCAGAGGACTAAGTTTGATTCCTTGAACAATAAAAGAAGTCGTGAATTCCTTAATTAAGTGTTTTTTTAACGTAGAAGCATTACGATCCCTAAACATTAAACCTGGTGCTTCTACAGTACCATTGATGTAACCCTTTAAAAAAAACTCGTAAAATTGTTTACGTAAAATATTAAAAAGATACAGCAGTATATAAACGACCGCAATATCTATAAAACAGCGCAGAATCGACAGAAAAACTTAGCACAATCTCTATAATCTAAGTCTTCAGATAATTGAGTTACTGTTCCATTATGTGATAACAGAGACCATTACACGTAATGTAACCACACTTGGGATCGAAGTAACGGTCCTTGTTACCGTTCGATGTCTAGCCCGCTGAGCCGAAATGTCGAAACAACTACAAGTTTTTAACCTAGTTACCGGCACAGATTACGTCTTATAATGTCTGGTGTAAATCATGAGTGGTAGCGAGAGCATGATTTAATAGTATGCTGAGCTTTTTTCAAAAGAGGTTTCATCATTATTATCAGCCTGTATTCGTAGGCCGTAGGACTTTCTAAATAAACGCCACAGAGCTTCACAGAGCACGATCTTCAGCAATTTTTATCTAGTTACTGCCAGCCGCCGTCCGCAAAAGAGGTTTGATAAGTCTCAAATAAAATAAATAAATAAAATTTCGCATTATTTAATGCTAAACTATTATAAAAAAAGAAATCTTTCGGATCTTAGTTTCTGTTCTGGTTGATCCTGCCTCCCCCCTGAAGTGAATACCATTGTATACAACACGGTACGAAAAGACAACTTCTGGAGCAGGGTTTTACCACCTCAAAACTCCTCAAACCTCAAAATTTTATAAAATGTAGTCCTCCTACGGTTCAAGAAGAGTCTCATACAGTGTCTATTTATTTATGATTAAAAGTTGAACCCCTGGTTACTTACTTAGAACAGAATCAGAAACCTTCTTGTGAGGTAACAATATAGCAGTTGGGGGAGGGAAGTGTACGGCTCCTCCAGGCAAAGGGAGGATCCTCCGATCAGGTCGGTGTTTTGCCCCAAAATATAGAGCATTTATATATGTCGCAGTAAGATAGATAAAGCCGTAATATAGTTATATCCCTAGGGATATAATTATATACCGTAACATAGTTATACGAAAGCGATTCTTTACTATCTCACTAGGAATATAGTTATAAAACCGTCGAAGTTTAGTGATATACTTATATTACTAGATCAAGTTCAGTGTTATAAATATATGAGGGTTTGTCTCAAAAAAGTCATATTGTATCATATTGTCATCATATTGTAGTATATTAAAGCTTATTTAATATAAAACATTTTTGAAAAATTGAAAAAATTTCAAAATTGTGCCACTTTTTTGAGACAGACCCATTACTTGATTAAGCTTAGTGAAATAGAAATCTACCATATGTATTTAATATAAAACAAAATTTTATTGGTTTTATCTTTATTAATAAATCAACTTTATGTATCCTGCAGTTAGTTACAATACTTTGTGACATAAACACGTTTTTTTTTATGTGATAACTCGGCAAACGAGCAGGCGAGCTACCTGATGGTAAGTAGTCATCGCCGCCCATGGACATCTACAAAACCAAAGGAGTTGCAGATGCGTTGCCGAACCTATTTCTGAAAAGGGAGGGGAAGGAGAAAAGGAGAAGGAAGGGGATTAGGGGAGGAATTGGGCCTCCGGCCCTCTCGCTCACCGAACGAAGCGCAGTAACGAAACGCTACTACTCGGACGTCGGTCTTCTGCGAGAGTGTGGTACTTCCCCGGTCAAGCCGGCCCATTCATGCTGCGAACAGCGTGGTTACACGATAAATGTTGCTTGCGTGATTCAGAATATATCTCGATTAGTTATTACGTAGTGCGGTAGATATCGCTTCACTAAAGTTAAGATTCATTTTCTTGTCCCGCTACATGCCTACCGTTAAAAACGGAATTTTGACGAGTATCTGAATTAAATAACAAGCAGACATTGTACTCTTGAGAATAAAATAAAGTATTATGTCTGTTTTAACATAACGAACTTTTGCACTAATTAACTTCAAGTTTAACGTACTGATAGCTAGTAAGTAAATCTTGGAGTGACACAGTAACAGTTAAATGATGTGATGATTAGACCAATCAGTTGTGGCGAATATCGCGTATCCTAGGGCCGTGACTATAAGGAAAAGGAAGGGCAAGTGTAGTTTTTATTCGATACGAATCGAAAGATACCCTGCCGCCTACCCAGGTGTCAGCTCAGATCAAATAAAAAGTTAAGATGGAACTTTGCGAACGAAGAAGTGAGCGAAGAACTACGCCTTATCTTGTCAGTCGAGCTACCGAGCTATTGAAAGCTCGACTGACAAGATAAGGCGTAGTTTCGGTATTGTTATAAGTATAGCGTAAAATTGTGTTTGTAAACGGCTAGGCGTAGTTTTAGCCGGCCTCAGTTCTTTGTTCGCAAAGTTCCATCTTAAATTTTTATTTGATCTGAGGGTGTCAGACGATCCATAAGGATTTTCTGACCATTTTCCAAATACGAGCAATCAAAGCACAAAGGTCGTGCAGACTGAATAAAGTCTCTACCCTTATTTTTCAAAATATCAATTTTGGTAATACTGGTTCTGCGATTCTACAATTCGTCCCGTGTGCCGACAAAGTCAATAGAATTCTAAACGTTTCGTATTAACAGTATCTGCCTAACAGTACCAGTTTTAGTCGACTAACAGCTTGAAAGGATCTTTACTTAATTTAAGTAAGTAAACACCCTTTTTACCTTTAATAACTTATCTAACTTGAATTATTAATCTTCCATCTTAGACCCTGTAAGACGGTTAGGGTTCAAAACAATGCGACAGAAAAACGAGGATTAGATTGGTCACAGTACCAAGGGAATCTAAGTATTACTTAACATTTAATATAAGCCCACCCAAGTAAAGTGCTTAATAGGGTTATGCGTAGCGAATGCGATCATTTCGGTATGACGAAACGATAAGGTTTTATTCATATAGCGTTGCATCAATAGCCTAAAAAACATGTGAAATAACTGACAGTAAGTAAAATTTACTGTAAAAATATCACTTTTGTCCGGGCAATATCTGATTTCTTCACTACAATGAAGCAAGGCTCAAGCAGTTTATTGTTTACTTACACCTACTGAAATTCTTTAAGGACGATCTCATATTACAAAAAGCCAAGGAAATTACGTAACGTTTTTGTTGAAGAAAATCTCTCTTCATGTAGGTACTTAATTTTTTAATAAAAATTGTCATGCCGTCACAGAAAAGAATATCTCTTTTGTATCGGTTACTTACATATTACAATGTAGTAATTCAACGGACATTATTGATGTTTTAATTTTAACACTCAGAGACCCAATAACATATTTTAGACTCTTATACCAGAAATACCTATAGGTATTGCATAATCGCTCAGATATGATTCTAATTCAAGTCACAGCCCTAATACGTACATTTAAAGTCGCTGCTACAACACTAGCTAAGGTATTGATACAAAATGCTGTTACGTCAACCGTTAGTCGTGAGACTGATGGCAAAAAACACTAACAAGCATGGCGATGAGAATGAAAAAGCGAGCAAAGGTAACTCGTATACTGCCTGTGTGTTCCGTCTATATTAACGGTTTTGTTTTAAATATGATCGGGACTAAACATCTTGAACTCTTTTTTGTTTGGGTGATATGGCTTGACTAAAGTATTGTACATTGGAATTATATCCATTCCGCTTCCTCAAATCTTTTTTCTGTAATCTCTCTCCTGACAGGAATACTTCCGAATACAGAAAATTAAAGCCTAGAACCTCTACTCAAGAATACCTCAGTCATTTGTCATATTTTGACAGTAGATTGTTGTTTAACAAATGATAGCACATAAAGCACCTATATAAGTAAATGAAAATTTGGCTAAAATTTGTAACATGAAAAGGAGCGGCAAGTTAGTCTCCTAACGCGGTAAACTCGAGGAGTTCTGATAAATTATTCCTAGACCTGTAAGTATTGCTGAAAAAAGGCACAGGAGAGTGTTTTTACCCAATAAAAATCTCACTATTGAAACAATAAAAAAAGTATTAAAAAAATCTAACTATTCCAAGTATGCTTAATAACATATAAACAATGCAGTCACATCTACAAACTAATGTTTAAACTGATCTCTAGATTACTTATGATTCCCATAATTTTCTGAATCAGTAATTAAAGTGCTCTATGCTAAGCGAATGTTAATCTACGTCTTGCTTAAGATTAGAAGCGGTAATGTGTAATTAACGGTCGTGCACCTCCTGCAATACGAACAGTTCACAATTATCAATGTAGATATAGAAGCATTCTATGAGGTAAGATGCCCACGATACAAACGGAATATGATTCTTTAGAAAACTATTTGTTATTAGAACAGTTATATGACGCTATTTCTTTTGTAAATCCTTTCATTAAAATTTTCAGGGGTCCTTGGCATTATGCTTGATTTCTTCGGGGGTCCGCGGCTGAAAAAGGTTAGGAACCGCTGCTATAGAGCAAGATTCGTCTAAATTTGAAGGTTGCTAAAGAGTATTATCTCGATACATCTAAATTCGGACATTTCTTCAGAGCAGTCTCCGAATATAAGGATAGACGAATTTTTTATTAATACTCATATAGCCAGTTTTCGAATACATACACGAACCTACAGTAAGTAGATAAAATGGGAAAACCAATATACATAGTCTTACTTTTTCCATTCTGTACTCTTTTATAAACGGTATTGTTTGCTTGTTATCCAGTTACAAAGATGCATTAACAAAAAAGTAATCTTTCTTCAGCTTTACAATATGTTTTAGCGTTTATCCTCGGTCGACACAGATAACTATTGAGTAACAAAATATAACAGCTAAATCTATTGTCTATCTATATATATAGTTTTGTGGTCAGCAAACATTGCTGAAAGCATAAGCACTCCCACGCAATAGACAAAACTTAATATGATAAATTTTGTGTAGGTTGTTCCTCGAATGCCAAAATAATTCAAGGTAATCTGCGCCAAATTCTATAAAAAGTGTTATATAAATCTTCCCTTAAACTGATAAAAGAGCAAGCAAAAGCTATCGAGCATTAACCAACAGTTGATTATTCCAGCCCTGTCTTTCTCTCTAAGGGGGAGTGTCGACTCTTGAGATGAATAGACTGATAAAGATGTAGAACCAAAAAGAATAACAGATTGTAGATTATTGGCACGAGCACCTCACCTAGCCAGAGATCGCAAATCGTTTTTGATAAAACACAAACAAGTTACGTACTTACATAAGAAGGAGTTACAAACTTTTTATTTAATGCAACCTATTGTTTGCAGAAGTCTTGCCTGAATAAAAGTTGTTGTCCTTTCAGTTCTGTACCTCGAAGTGAAAGAGTATTAATAGTAGAAATACTAGGCAACTGCCGTGAGAGAAGGACAAAAGACTTACGATGTGTTTCTAGCAGAATGTTATGCACAAATCAAACTAGTACAATGGTTATTAAGTTCATAATTTGATTGTATGTAATAAAATTGATTGTAGAATAGAATAGAGAATATAATATGTACTTATATTATGTACCAATAGAAGACTATGATTAGAGGAGGTTTCGTACCTACCAACCTGCAGCTGATAGATACCGTTGAGGTAAAGTATTACTTATCTCCTTTAAATTGCCTTTCAAAACTATCTCCAAACTAAAACCATTTAAGATTAACCTAAATAGTTAATCGAAAAAATCATTAGTGTTGCCAGTTCTCTTCCGGAGTAGAATAACAAAGAGTCCGTACAAAAAAGGCCTTGTATAAAGTCAAAAGACATCTTCCACTAATTAGACCTTTTGTGTGGCAGATTTTGAAATGGTCACAGAGTGCAGTTGCAAAACAATTCTCAACTCATCTTTTGTCGTCTTTATTATTGTTTTTAATTACTCTCAAGTTGTGGCCCCGAAAAAAGCGATGACAAAGAACATTTATTCATTCATTCATTCAGCCGTCTGAGTAATAATGTCAAAAAAAAGGTACAAAAAGTCTATTTGAAGTCGCCGGAAGCCAGAAATAGCGAAAATTTTTGAAATTTTAAGCTCCACTTGAACCCATTCCACATTAATCATCATATAAAATGAGAAACCATACCGCTTTGACCATCTAAAATTTATAGATACCTTGTCGTTTTTTTACTGAAAATTTGTAGTATCATACTAGAATATCTTTCTTTCTTTCTTCTTTCATACCAAATTGAGTTTTCACTGTGAATTCGAGTGAATTCGATTGTGAAATCTTTACTTCTGTACCGGTGTGCTATATGCTATTCTTAGCATAGCTGGTTGGATAATAATCACCGGTTCAACAGAATTTGTTTCAGTATTACAGTAGGTACCTAAGCTAGGGTTATTACCTACATTAAAAAAAATACAGTTGGTATCATTTTCAAACATGCTATTCCGTATCCTCTTATGAAAAAGTATTTATTTATGTTCTATTCATAGAAATATATCTGTGTTTCTATTAGTTGCCCATTGAAAATCAACTACACTGTAAATCTGACAGTTGCAATGAGGGACAAATAGCATACTTCTTACATAATAACTCCGCTGACCTTCCTTTTTTTACATGACATCTTTTTTAAACAATTACCTAACTACTAAAACACTTACCGCCATTTTCAAAGCCCCAATGTCAGTTTCGTTTGCAAGCAAATGCCATTGGCACATAAAAACAATGCGAATGTTATGTAAAGCTTCAAGTTTGGGTAAAATGTGGGCAAATAGATTCCGCTACCGTATAACTCGTTCCACTTTTAAAATATTTAAGGTCATCTAGCGACGAATTATGGCACCATTATGACACTGGCCGTACAGAAAGCCGGTAGACTTTTTTTTTTTTATAACTAGTACAAATTAACAATTCGATGAATTTAATATTTAAATTGATCATTGTTGGAACTATACCTTTAGCTGTCTACACAAGAAATAGGGCTGTCACCTCACAGCTGATATTGACACACATATTAAAGTAATAAAGCTATAATAATACACACAAACAGACTATATTATATCACCATTACCCCACAAGTGTAGCGTTGGATACAAGGACTATCTAAGGACCAAAGGAAATAAAATATTTATTTTAATTAGATTGATACGAAAACTGGGCTATACTTGGGCAGCCCTAAGAAGGAAAGATGGCAGTCAGAAGATATATATCTAGGAAGACGGAAGTGCATTACAGCATGATTTAGGAAAAGCCTACGTCTAGCCTGACACACAAATTGCTTGTGAAATTATTTGTTGTGTAATATTGTATCTAGATGCACCAGATATTAACAAATACTTCACAGTTCTTAAGGTCAGGTGGTCTAAAAAGATATTCTTTTTTTAAGAAATATTCTTATCTTTTAGTCACTATGTGTGTGTCATATCCAGCTAAGTAATTTACGGGGACACAGACCGATCCAAGCTACAGAGACAGTGCTCTACACGGGAATCGAAACCAGGAATTCATGATCAGCAGCCGTGCTTGCGATCAAAGAGGCAGATAATTTTCTTCATTTAAGATTCACTAACGACAACTTGGTTTATTATTATAAAGATTACGTCAATCCATTCAGAAGCTTTTCTAGTGAAAATATGGAAATGATGCAGGATATACTCGTGTCTATAGATACAATTAATCAATGTCAATCTCATGTCTCACGAATACTGCATAAGTCACGAATGTTCTCTTTAAAAGTAATAACTCAATAAAATTAAAAATATAAAACATATAATTCCGGAACATAAAAAAATCGTACAACATTTTAAACTGTCACATTTAGGTTATATATAAAATAGCGCCGGCTTAAAAAAAATCTTTCTAAGATATTTTAAGAGACAGAAGGATTCATTTTCAAATAAGTATCAAAATTCCCTTGATTGCAATGTCGCTGCGTATTTAAAATATCAATGCAGAATTCATATTTTTTATATTCATATGATAGTTTTATTAAACAAAACCATCGGAAAGGTACGAGTACTATTATTCTAATGTCTTATTTATTAAATTAAATCTGTATCATGAAAAATTACCGTCACATGTTAAAGCATACACAAAAATACCTAATCGTTATAATAAATACAATAGAAAAACGCAAACCTTAATGTTTAAGTTACAAAATCCTAAGAAAACACTAAACATTCGGGGGCGAGTTAAACCGCGAACGTAAGATCGCGCGTTAACGTTGCGGCGCCTGTCCGCCGACTATACCGGCTCGATTACAACTGAAAGGCTTTAGAGCTTTCTGACTCTATACAGCCTTGTCACCACTACGTATGCTGATAGGAATTAGCTATTCTATTCTTATCTTAGTATTCTATTATTACAGGGTCCTTTATAAATACAGTTCTTGTTGTTTTATCTCAACAATCGATAGAAAAAAGCGGAATGGACTCGAGATGCACTTTTATTTACCTTTAAGTTATAGAAATAATTATAGCTACAGTTACCTATAGCAAAAAAAACGGTTTCATCCAAATTATTCTTAGCGACAAAAATGATTTGGAACACTGTAAATGTCGAGGAGTATATGGCATAAAAGTTAAACTTATGAACATAAATTACCTAAATATAACATTCATTACCAGAATGTATATTCATTCAACATTCAGGTAATTTAGTGAAGCATTTTGGTATATAGATAAAATTTTATTTAAAAGTATGTAATAATAATAGTAGGTACCACGCGGACGGATAAGGGTACCTACTGTCCATCGATTCTGGTTAGCTCTTACCTGCTATGGAATCCTTTTTCTGTATTTTTTTTATTGTTTTATAGAAATTACCGTCTCAACTATAGGGATACATTAGTAACACCAGAATTGTAAGCTAAAGAACAATATTGTTAACTTATGACTCTTTTTAGAATCATGCAACTAGTATTTGATTTTCAAAAATACCTATATAATGGTCTTATTTATTTAATTTTAAATATTTCGAAGTCTATATGGATTTCAAAATTGCCATCTAAAAGCAATAAATTGATTCACGAATACGTAATACGTGCGTTAAGCCGTCGTTAAACAAATAATCAAAGTCTATCTTGGATTCGTTAGTTTTGCTTCTTAACAACTTCTAAAATATATTTTGTCGTTGACAACCCTTGATCAATATTTATCTTTCTTGCGCAACCCTTGTCGTGTCGGCGTGTAGACCGCCACTTGCTACGACTCTTGCATATCTCTCTCTCTCTCTCTCAAATTATGATCTAATCTTATTGTATTTTTCTAATTCAGATTGAAATCTCCTATTCTCATATCTTACACTACGATTTTTTTGGTCAAAATATTTTTTATTTTATTTTTTTATTAATAGGTACTTTATGCACCGTGCGTTGGTACAAAGGCGTACAAAACTATCTCCTGTCATAGATCTTAGTCATACGTTTGAGGTTTAAATATAAAAAGAAAATATCCTAAAATATTTCTTAAAGATAACCTGTCCTAACTAGAGCAGAACTAACACAATAAAACCGTGGCTACAAAAACCTTTAGCCACATCACTGTTTCCGGTTCCCAACAATGATGTAAGCCAGTTTGTAGTGCATGGTGCCCATGACTCGGTTTACCGTTAAACGAAGTTGATCGACCGCTATCATATAAAAAACTACTACCATACGCTGCTACTATGGGAAGTCGATTTAGAATCGATAATGAATCGGTAGATTTAGATTATTATGATACAAAATCGATTTGACTCGGAGATCTCGATTAATGATAATAATGATCGATCGAGTTATACGCGTGGAAAAAGATGCTTCTATTTTACAAGAGATGGGAACATTTGTTTGTACAAACAAATAAATAATCTACAAATCTAAAAAAAAAATATGCTGTTAAAACCTTTTTTTGAGTATGATAGGTAATTATACTAAGAAACTAACTAACTCTGTCTGCTAAAAAAATTCAAATAACTCATAGTAGAGTAGAGGAGTAATCTTCCGATGGTAATACCTTAATCTCTACCTATGTCCTATAATAAATTGTCTTCAACAGTTAAGGAACTTCCAATTTTTGGTTTATCGAAAATTCCTTTTATTCCGTAGAACAATTTCGAATATAAGGTTTTCCATTCCAAATTATTAACTTCACACGCAATATATTGACCCAGTGCTTATGCTTAGTAAATTGATCTACTTATTTGTACTATAATTTCCTACAATTCTTGCAAATAAATGAATTTCATTTGAAACAAAAACACAACAGATTAAATATTAAAATTTCAAGCAACACCTGTTTTATCGACCACATTCTAATTGCGCAGAGAATACTTAAGAGTGAGCACAAACTTGCTGTGTATTATGCGATTAGTAGCTGTTACCTCGGTCTCCGTATTGTGCCGCGTTTCCACCTGGATTTCTACTTGCCTTCTGACATTATGACATAGATAACGTCAGTCTTACGCGTAAATTTTGCGCTTTTATGACTAAATTATCTTGAGTACCGATCTGTCTCTTTGTACTTCACCTTTGAGATAGGGTTGAGTGTTCTATCGTAGACAATGTGTAGATACTACCTACTAATAATTTATTGTTCTTCATTCTCTATCCTATCAGAAATCAAACTTCTAAAGCTTTATTTTTTTAGAACTCTTAAGATACCTTAGTATTTGTTATTTATTTCAACGGGACACCTCTACGCATTTATAAGAATAAGGTCATGACAGACAGACAGACGGACACGAATGAACGAAATAACCTTAGGGTTTGTTTTGAGGTACAGAGCCCTATAAAGAGCCGTCGCCGATTTCATTTTTGTAGTATTAGTGCCTCGCTGGCATGTCTACATACCAGCATGAATAGGTCGGTACGACCGGGGTAGTACTACCCGCCCACGGAACAGATAGCAATATGCATACTGGTGCGTTTCGTACGGTGAGTGTGGAGCGCCGGAAGCCCATTTCCTCCGTCAGTCCCCTTCCTTCTCCATTTCTCCTTCCTCTCCCATTTCCTTGGCTCGACAACTCCTTTGGTATTGCAGATGTCCCTGGGTGGCGATGACTACTTACCAACAAGTGGCTCGCCTGCACGCTTGCAAAGTTATCCCATAAAAAAAAATCTTATTAAGATACGATACGCAATCGAGTTTTAATAGTACGTAATCAATTTTGCATTCCCAAGCTAGAACAGATTTTACGGTCGCATACGACGATACCGCTGTTTTTATTAAACTTCATTAGCATTACTTACATAATTATGTTGTAGTAAAATATGTATTTTGTAGTAAAGTTACATAAAGCCTGTGAATCAGGGCCTTCATTTGAATTTTTAATTACGGTAGCGGTAATTATGTTATGATTTGAGAACAGAGTAGGTACACTATTGAAAATACATAATTTTCTCAACTCATAAGTTGCAACCGTCACTTTTACGAAATAGGTACCCTCAGTTTTCCAGTACACACTACAAACAATTTGGTAGAAAACCCTAATAGATACCCACTGAATTTTTTTTATTCAGAAAAAAAAAACATATTTTTTTGCTTAAAAATAATTAAACTAGGTAATACAAAATCACATAACAGCGAACTAAGAATTGAACCAAGGACCTCACGCTCAAAAGCCGCGCTTGTAATCATGATGTAAGAACATTGAGGTATTATATCCAGTGCCTAATAAATTAACAAATCTTTCTAATTCCGTTTTTGTTGATCGTTTTAATAGAATGAATATCTCGAATTACGAAACACTCGAGGTAATCTACCATTTTATACAGATTAAACACAACAAATCTATGTTTTATTCTCTCAGTAATACATCTGCTGCTAATTTATACAATTTACAGACGTGATTTGCATTAAAAAGCTAAGATATATGCATGAGTACCTGGTTGAATCTTTATAAAACCTAGTCATGGCTCACTTAGTCCAGATGTAATGGGAATTGCTATTGAGGAAGCCATTACGAGAAACATCATCGTAAACGTGCTATTGGCATCTGATTCTTAATACTTATTGTTACTAATAGAACGGTTAATAACTGGCCAGCCATACTGCTACTTAAGAGGGGACTGTAGTCCTGAGGAATTTGGAAAATAGGTATTTGAAGAAACTATTGCCGTCGCGCTGCACCTCCATTCTCTGCCTTTACAGTGCGAAAAGGACAACTGCAGCTTAGGATGATTTTACCTACAAAAACCTTGACCAAAAGACGTTTCGTATTCTGCTGTTTTCTTCTTCAAAAGTGGATTGATCTAAACAACTTATATATCAAAATTTAGAGGAAAAGCATGTCTATGCTTCTATTATTATATTTTCAAAATTGTCTGATAGTCGCCTGAACATGACGGTAAAAACGGGTTATGTTTCGAGTTTTTGAATTGTCATATTTTATTGTGAAAGTTTTTTTTTGGAAAAAATGAAATAATAGGGGCCCGTATGAATTAGATCTAGATTTTTTGGAAAAATATCATTGCCTTAGAGCTACTATCTACCCTCTTAAGGTCGATATTCTGTGGGAGGTTAGTACTTGTGTCCCGATCATGCCGACCCATTCATGCTGGCATGTAGACATGCCAGCGAAGCACTACTACTACTTCCTTCCTTGGTCTATCCTCTGTCCAATTCTTTCCTTTCTCATGACACCACAAGTGCAGTGATGGTTTATGATATGATTGAACACTGCTTAGAATGTAAAACACATAGGTACCACCTCGCCTATACACATACCCTTAAGGGCTAAGACAGAGGTGCACTAATGTAACCTCCAGTTTGCCGATATATTTAAATCCCATGTAATAGGGGGCGAGAGTATAGACATTAATTGAAAAACCCAATAACACTTTGCTCGACCTGGGAATCGCACCCAAGACCTCTAGCGTAGCAGTTGCACTTAGGACCACTAGACTAATGTATTATATGCTCATCTGTAGAAACCTCTTCTTAACCAATAAAGAAAACACCATCGATCACGTCGACTGCTCATTGCGTGAGGGCAGTTTGAGTCAATATTTCCTTCACCGTCCGACAGTGTTGTCTAAGATTAACTTGAAAGTTCATAAATCACATTGGAGACTGTGACCGGCTTACGTACTTTGGGACTCCCAGCGAGACAGACTGGCGACCCGAAACATAGCCGACTTAGACTTGATGTGGATGGGTATTGGGTAAAATAAGTATTGTCAAAGTATAGTACGAGTAACTAATACTCCACTGTAGGTAGTAGAAGTTATTAAAATTAAAGTGGACGACGATTTGACAAAATTAAGGCACTTTTATTAAAGATAAAGTTTACTAACAATGTGGATCGCACAACTCGCACATTACTAATATTCTTGTTAACCCCTTGTGCTAAGCTAAATGCTTGTGTCCTAAGAGTAAGAGTGGGTTTACGTCGGTAGTGCAATGGGAGGGTTTCGAACCGGCAACCACATGATCACAAGTCCGACGCCCTAGCCATTAGGCTAACGCCGCTTTTTACGTTTACTAAATTATACTACTACTACCTACTTTTCCTAAAACTCTAATCCACCATTTTTTTCATAAAGTTGGAGTAAACTATTTAAGGCCGGAAATTCACGGCCCCATTTCTATAATGTTGTAATTGTAATCTCAATGTTAAGCTCATCTGGAAGTTCTGTCACACAAACCATTGACACCTCTACTGACGTTATCTTTGGAATTATAATAGTGCGACAATATAGCCTTATGTAACCCTATGACAGGTTGCCCAACAATAGCCGCGGTGAATTTGATATGCAACTGATTTGGCAATAACGGTTGAGGATATGCAGTAGAAATGGTCTTTATATCTTCGTGTTAGGGTTTAAATCTACTGGTTTTGTTCGGCTATCAGAACGTGTATCGTTTGGCTTAACAAGGGCTTTTGATGTTAGCTGGTGCACTGTTAAATAAAACATAAACTTCTGATCCGCGTACACCAAGAACAAATACATTCTAGCTACAATATTAGATTAAGCACCCAATTATCTCTAACCTGAGTGTTCTTACCTAAGCATAGAATTCCACCAAATAATCAATTGTGGTCTTTTGAGACGTTGGTTTTGGTCCTCGGTAAACTTATAGAACCTACATTCAGCGACTCAGAACGTTTACATTCGCGTAAATCGAACCCAAAGTTACAGTAGTAAATAGCGAGTCTTATTGTATTTACATTTTGCGCTCTTATGAACATTACGTGAAATGTAACATTTTTAATTACCATCAACATGTAACATTCTGTCATAATAATAAATTACAACAAGGCATTAATTATATCGCCCCTAAATTACAAACGTTACCGTACATTTCAAACGGACAAGTTAATAATAGGGTTAAGTTAATTACAGCGTAGTTACTGTATCATTTCAGATCGTGATTATAACTGCAGGTACATATTATTTGATTGTGCTAAGTACCTAATTGGATAATAATGAAGTCTTATAATCAACAAATCGTAAGTTCCTACTGACGAACCTGTCTGCTTAATTTCTAAGTCAGAATTTAGAGCCATACCTACATACATGAAGACGTAGATATGTGCTTTCCTATTTTACCATAAGTCCCACCTCTCACTCTATAAAAGTCAGACAGATACAACAACAAAATCGCCCTTATAGCGTTTAGAATTATCAGAATCGGCATTCCTCACAAGATATACCGAGATAAAATTATTATATACCTACTACTCTAAAAGTACCGATTCAGTAAACATAAGTCTAAGCGAATTTTGATTTATAATGTATAGAATCAAAACAATCCCACATTGTATGTACTAGTGCCTTCAGAAATTTTAATAGCAATACGCAGACTTACATATTATAACGGTTATTGACACAACGCTGTCGAAAGATGGATCAGTATCTTGCCTCTTCAAGCACATTAGCATACAATGAAATCGTTAACCAACTAGTATTTTCTAGGTGCCGCATAGGAATGCTTCGTGTTTAAAATTTCTAAACACGTTCTTATTTTTAAATCACTTCCGAACATGAGTAAGCCATAAACAAAATACTTAGTAACCACTAGCCAAGTGTTTTAAATCTTTTTAAGATGTCCATTGCATTGTGTCAGCTGGTATTTCTGATAAACCGAGGTCAGTTCGTTGTTTGCTAAGCAAGTAAGAGAATGAATACCTACCTGTGTTTACCTACGAGTATTATTCGTTCAAAAATGTTAATTTTTTTAGGCGCCCATAAGACGTGGGTACACATAAAAAACATTAGTTATCTGTTGCCAAATGTCAAATCTATGTCAATTGTCATGTGAACTAATGTGTCATGCTTATGTCATGTCATTAGCAAGCATTTGCTTGCTTGATGTTTTGGCAGTTAGCACTTTGTTAAAAATTGTTTTAAATAAATTTTAAAGCGCTTATGATAAACACGTTACATAGTATTAAGTTTAAATGTGATGGATCTAAACAGAAGCAAAAATGCATCCGAAGGAATTGCTGTAAGTACATTTTTTTTCTTTTAATGAAGTTACAACTCACAGTTCAACTTTTCCATGGTCAGCTATTTGATATTGAAGTCTTTTTAAGGCGAAGGTTGAATTCCAACCGTTTTATATGAACTGGGTTTAATTTTCCATGTTTTTTTCAGTTTGAATTACTCGATTCGTACTATAAACTTTTATGTAATGTAATGTAAGGACGGGGAGTCACTTTGCCTTGTTGAAACTAAGTTACTTCTTTTACAAAACTAAGCCTAGATAAATGTTTTTGGATATATAAAATTCTTCTTGATACCGATAATGATGATGATGATGTTTTTTTTTTCAGCCTATGGGCATACAAGCACTCAATGAGACAGTTCTCAGTAACCAACCAGAGTCTCGATATGAATGCCCTGTATGCCTAAACTGGCTGCGAGACCCAGTCATCACAACATGTGGCCACAAGTTCTGCAAAGGCTGTATAACTTCTTGGTTACAGTAAGTGACATTTTCAATTTTGTCTTCAAGAGTAGCAGTTAACATCACCATTACACTATGCTTTGTGGATTGACTTCACACCTGAGACAGACATTTTACACTTTGTGCCCTTTGTATTTTTGTAGTCTCCTGTGACAAAACTTGTTTGGAAATATTCTACCTTATTTTAGAGTAGAATTTTTCTGCAAAACAAATGTCAGTAGAGAATTTGAATAATACATTTTTTTTTGTATTAAAAAATAATCAGTCATGTAGCCTATTTTCCATATTGGCACATAATTTACTGATTTGATTGAACTTATTGGGATATAAACTTGGTGGCAGCTTATTATGTAGCAGTACTGTGAAGCTGAATAAGCCATTAACTACAGACATCTAAACTTAGTAAGTGCAAGCCATACATAATTCCAACACATATATTCTTAAAAGAGGAAGTCATAGTATATTTTTTTATTTAATAATTCTACCGAGGTGAACTAAGGAGTATAATGAAAATATTTTCATTGTGCACTGTATTTGTCATCCATTCGTAGGAATCCATGTATTATGAAAGAGCTGGCTTGTTGCCAATACTTTCTTTATTAGGATGGTGTTAGTAATAGTGGAATGGGATGGGTTTAAATATGGTAATCAGGAACCAATAGACATTGTCAGGACTGGATTACTTTACTATTTTTAAATGTCATGCATTAGATTATTGTCTGCACAGCCATGGGTGTGTTTATAAACACAAATTTCCACATACAGAACCATAATCACTATGTACACAACATATATTATGTAGTACAAATACTTACAAATTTAGAAAAAAAAAACATTGCTACTTTGCCGAAGATGCAACAATTAACAAGTTATAATTTCCGACATGTACCTACTAATTATTTTTTTTTTTTCATTTCAGGAACAGTGGCCACTGCCCGATAGACAATATAAACTTGAGCATGAAGGTGGACATATTCCCTGACAACTACACTAAACGAGAGATACAGGAACAGAGGATGAACTGTCCTTTCTCTACTAAAGGTTATTTCATCATATCTTGCACACCACTACATAATAACCCTCTCATTCCAAGATAACCCATCTCATCCCTCACAATAAAAATGGTGAGGCTATAAAATAAATAGACTGTGGCTCACTATGTTACCTATGAAGCTTTCCTTCATAGCGTAAGCATGTAATTGTTAATTATCAAAATCCCACAATAATGATTTTGAAGTCAGAAATCGAATCGAATTCCAAATTACTTGGCAGTCCATTGGAATATAGTACAGTCGCCAGCAGCAATTAAGTGCAAAATCGAGTGGGAAAATTTTACATTTTGTGGTAGCCTGATGTCCGGTGACCGTACCTACAACTTTTTTTTCAGGCTGTACTGTAAAAGTCACACCACTCGACCTAGACGCGCACATAGCAGCTTGTGAGTACAACCAACCAGAAACATCCTCGCAGCCAGAGATCAAAGTGCCGTGTTCCTTCCAAGCTGTCGGCTGCAAGGAGATGTTTGATAGCCAGGAGGAAATGAATCAGCATGCACAGACTGATGTCCAGAAACATATGAGTGTATGTTACATTTAATTACCATGTAAATAAAAGTAAATGCAAGATTGGAAATAACATTACATGCCATACAAGTATGTTATAATCTGTACTTCTTATGTTTTGGAAGCATAACATCACGACTGTATTCCCCGAAGGGTTAGGCAGAAGTGTATTAAAGTACACCCACATTTTGCCGGTATGTTTAGGTCCCATGTAATAGGGGGCAAGCATATTGCCAATAACCGGGCACAAATCCAGACTCCGAGCTGCTACTGGGAATTTCTTCGAAAAACCTAATAACACTGCTCGACCCTGGCATCGAACCCAGGACCTCTAGCGTAGCAGTCGCACTTAGGACCACGCATTTTATACTGGTTTCTAACACTTACGCGAATATTAGACATTGAAATAAAACTACTTTTTACGGATTTAACGCGATAAAATCCGTAAAAAGTAGTTTTATTTCAACGCATTTTAGTTATGAGAAATGTATTTGACGTTTTGTATTTTTATAAATATGACGGATACACTTTCAATACCAATAATTTATTTCTTGAAAATACATGATATTCTATTCTTTCCAGCTTCTTATGAATGCATACTCAGAGATGAAGATCAACAACGATATGTCCAACGCGAGCATCGACGCTAAGGAACAAGAAGCGATGACGCTGTGGGAAGCCCCCGATAAGGATGGCAACCAGGCTGCGTCTGCGCCGCTCAATAACACCAGTGCCCTTATCAGGTGATATTTGACATTTATCACTATCACTACATATTATAAAACCAAGTCCTCCGCCGCGTCTGTCTGTCTGTCTGCTCGCGATAAACTCAAAAACTACTGCACCGATTTTCATGCTGTTTTCACCTATTGATTAAATAGAGCAAATAGAGTATTTCCTACAATTCTACTGTATATAGAAATTCTAACAGCATCTGGTATTTTAAACGTTTGGATATTTTATTTTTTTATTTTTGGGTGGGTTTTGAACCGGCAACCAGATGATCGCAAGTCCGATGCCCTAGCCATTAGGCTACCGCCGCTTCTATTAAATTTGCTCTTTGCTCTAAAAAAGAAATATTTACACAGACCATATTAACCATTATTATAATTTTCAGGGCCCTCTATGAGAGGGTTGTGGTACTAGAACAACGGAACCGAGAGCAAGACATCGTAATAGCCAACATGTCTAAACAACTGTCTGCCTTCGCTGTAGCCAAGATGAAGCAAAATAACGACATGTTATTACGATATTGTATGGGCAACTATGTGTGGAAGATTGATAATTTCAAAGCACGATTGGATGCAATGTTGAAGGATCATTATAAGATGCTGTATAGTCCTGGGTTTTATACGTCGCCTAATGGATATAGGTAAGATTTAGAAATTCTACATGAATCCTAATGAACACCGATTTTCTTTTTAATTCTTGAAATTCTAAGATATTATAGAATGTTTGAATCAAATTAACTTTTGGATAGTCTATTTTTACATCAAAACAACTTTCTGGTATAAAATCTTTTGATATGCATTCAAGCTATATTTACATACATACATACATACACTCACGCCTTTTTCCCACAGGGGTAGGCACTGTTAATCATTTATTAGAAGTCCATACCTCATGCTTTACCCCCCCTCTAAGAAGTACAGTCGCCAGCACATCAGGTTTTACAAAACTGGTATAAGACGCAGGTTCGAATCCTGCACGCGGTCGTATTTTTCCTTCACTAAAATAACTTACAACTGGTATATTTCTCCAAATGATTTTAAACCTTAGCTGTTGATCATTAAGTTCAAAATCTACTGAAAATTTTTCATTTTGTGGAAACTTAAGGATGGCAACCAGGCTGCGTCTGCGCCGCTCAATAACACCAGTGCCCTTATCAGGTGATATTTGACATTTATCACTATCACTACATTTAGACTATTACTAGATTTTAAACCTTAGCTGTTGATCATTAAGTTCAAAATCTACTGAAAATTTGTCATTTTGTGGAAACCTGATGTGCTAGCGACCATTCCATTCCTACGGACGTTCTCAATCGTTGATTTTATAGAAAGGTTAAAACCTGTTGCGCAACTTGCCGGCTATACAAATCCAGTTTAGACTGATCTCCGATTGTAAAGGCTTTCTGGTAAATTCAAGGCCAGCCTATACTGGCTTTGTATAGCTTGATGTGTAGCCGTGCGTACAGTGATTATATTTTTTTTATGTAATAAGTAATTTTTCCACTATTTCCTTCTCAAGATTCTGCGTCCGTCTCAACATCTCCCCACAAAACCCACACTGCGTCGCCCTTCACGTGCATCTAATGAAAACTGAAAACGACGACTGCCTCGACTGGCCGTTCAACGGGCGCATTTCCTTCGCGATGATCAACCAATACAACCCGGAATTAACCCAAAAAGACACTATGATGTCCAACTCTTCATTGATAGCTTTCAGGAAGCCTTCAGCTGAAATATGTGTTAGAGGGTTTGGTTACACAGAGTATGCAGTAGTTAGTGAAGTTATTAGAAATGGTTTTGTAAGAGATGATGTGCTTATTGTAAGAGTAAGCATCAAATGTGTATGACAAGAGGAGTAATTTTTTGTTTGACTTTATTTTTAAATTTTATTTAGTTTGTTTTGCAGAGTTATTGATTTTAGCACGATTTTTGATGTTTATCGTTTTTTTTTATAGAATTTACTGTTAACATCAGTATTTAATTTGTATTATTTTGTTGATGGCAATTCATTGTTTCGATCATACATAAGAGTAGTGTAATATAAGAAACTCATATTTCTTTATTTACGTTTTATCATTAAGTTATAGTTTATGAAAGTATTATTTTATGAATCTGTAATAGCTCAAAGCGGTATTATTATTTAATTTTGTAAACATTCCGTCCAAAACCTTCCAGTAATTTATTAGTTTTAGTGAGATTTTTGATCAGAAAAGTACCTATTTTAATACATTAGAATTGCTAAGGTAAAATATTTGTATTATTACGATTTACGAAGGTTTTCAAAGATCATGAAAGAAATGTATTACTGCTAATCTTAGATTTATTATTTACTTAAATGTATTAATAAGAATTTAAATTTAAGGAATATAATCTATCCGTCCAAGCCCCAAAAATGTTCATAAGAAAAAAGATTATTTCAAATGTATGTATTTAAATTACATGGAACAAATTTAGGTACTTACCTACTAAGATTTAGAATCTAGTTTATTTATTCAAACTAGTAATTATTAAAAGTAGTATCTTAAAACAACAGTATTTTTATGTACATACTTACATTCCACTTTTGTGATAAAATGAGCTAAATATTTTCTTTATTTATCAACTTGAGACTGGTGCCTCAAATAATTAAAAATGTACTTATGGAATTTGTTCTATCAAAGAAAATTAAATTTATATAAAAATAATCATATTTTTTTATTTTATTATATGAGGTCTTTCGGGTAGAGACGATACAATAATGTTGACTAAACCAAAGCTTGTATTCTAAATGATATTAAAAAAAAACGCAAAATTATTTGAGAATCAATTTATTGGTATTCAAGTCTTACAAACGTAATTTTTTACATGCTAATTGTCTTAATAAAATATAGGAATTTAGCTTACATCTATAAATACGTCTATGGCTAACTAAATAATAGCCTTATCACATCCAACCATCACAATGATTACCTCCCAAAAATATTTATTTTTTTTCACTTTAGTAAACACAATAATAATGAAATTTTGGCAATTATTTTAGATACTCACTGACAGATATTAAAATGTACGACTTGTTGGCAATCGACAAACAATCAAATTGCTTAATGCTAAGGTCCTATGTGATTTTCATAAGATAATATGCAATAATGCCGAAATGAACGCTAAATGCCGATACCGTTTCGAACGAAATAGCCTGACGCTACAAAAGCTATGATTGCCTGTCTCTACGCTCTTTTAACCTTTTGAACGCCATTGTCACATATATGTGACAAACGAAATCTTACCCTGAACGCCAACGTCACAAATATATGACAAATATACGTCGCACCATATTATGAAATAAACAATTTAATCATTACTTTAGTGTGTTTTCACTACTTTGTGGAATTTGAAAAAGTGGCCTGGCGTCAGGGGTACGGCGATACGTTTATACTCTGGCGTGCAAAAGGTTAACCAATATAATGTCGATAAAGGGCATTCTGTCAGTGATAACTTTTCGTCAACTATGCACAAATCAATATTGAGTACAATCAAACATATAATTATGAATATTTATAGGCTCGCCGCCTTTTAAAATGGACCTAAACACAGAAAAGATCTCTTCATATGTTCTGTTGACCTAAATATACCGGCGAACTATGTGTGTACATTAGTACACCTCTGGTTATCGGTAACGGTACGTTATGATATAATTTTGAACCTGGAAATATATATTATACCAATTAACTTACAATAGTTTTACAGTACTGACTACATATTTATGGCCTGAAACAATCTCGACTTAAAAAAAAAACAATTTCCACCAAATACATAGTTCACATTAGCAATATTTTTTAAAGGTACAGTCAGATACATTGGAGATTCTAAATTCACAAATACATAAATATAATATAGTAAATAACAACTTAATTCGATCTAAAAATGCAATATCTTAGTGAAGTTTCGTATTTAAACTAGTTGTATCTAACTATACCTTTTGATGTATTAGATATAAAAATCCTACGACAAATTGAAATAATATAATTACCAATTATAAACTTTCAAACAAAAGCCTCTACTGCATTCAAGAATCTATCACACTTTAATGGTAACTTGAGATAATCTCGTCAAGTTAGAATTATCAAAATTCTTTATATGCAAAGTAATGTTCCCTATAATAATATATTGAAGCATAACATAAAGATATTTATGTCGATACAAATGGTACTAAAATACTTTGTATTGTATAATAATGGTCCTATCATACACGTATTATCACTATGCTACATACGAGTTTATAATGCAACTATTAAATAAAATCTATCTTCTAAACTACAGTTTTGTAGTTATTTAAATCAAGATAATAATTGGTATAAAAAATAAATGACAGACAATTTAAAATTATTTGTTGCTTGTAAATTATTAGTAATATATAATGTAGTACTTTGAATTGCTGTGGCCTGTTGATTTCAACAACAGATTGATACTGCGCACGAGTGTACACGGCACGGATAATATGCATAGGGGACAACAATGCGCCTGCTATCTCTTTCACGCTGAGCTTGTGATCATCGAAGCAAAGCTTACTTTAAGCGTGTTGATTTAAATGGGATTTTAGCTTATTCTCTATAATAATCAGGGTAATTTTATTGATATTAAACATTTCGGAAGTATTTCAGAATGTTCGCATATTTTTTTACGATATTAAAGCTGATCGTTTCGCTTTGGGCGCCACATTTTGAATTTTGAATTTGGCACCTCTGTCGAATGAATCCGCCTTAAATCAAAAGTACTTTTTACGTGACCGTCAAATTTTTGGGAGTCTCATAACCACTCATGCATTCGCTAATTGTAGATAATTTCATATTAAGTATAAAAAATCTTTTTATCGTTACCTTATCAAAACATAATTTTTATTCAAAAAGCTATGGACTACTAGCGAGATCCATAAACTAACATTCTAGGCGTACCCAAAGGACAGCTTAGCGTAACATATTCATGCAATGACAGGGACGTGCATACTGAGATCATTTTATTATAACATTTTCCAAGCGACACTTCTTCACTTATGAAGCACAGCCCTGCCACGTTCCTGACTGCGCTGGTATGTTTAAAAAAACTAAGGCCTTATGAATGGGTAGGCATCATAACTTTATAGGTTTCATCCGACTACAGAACTAAAATAACCATCAATATAAATAAATAAGTACTATTATGTTAGTAGTTATCCAATCCTAATTTTGATTAAAAAATATGATTAAAAATAAATAAAACATCCGCGGAGTTCTGATAACAAATATGGTGAAAATATTAAAATTCACATTTTTCATTAATTATTTTTTTGTTTTTGTTATCAGTCCCATCAAAATTATCATCGTCATACAAGAACCGTTTTTCTACTATATCCAAAATTATTTTTATACGGTTTTCTAACTCAAAAATCTTCCGACGTTTATTATACTATAGCCAGTTCATAGCTATCAAGTGTTGTGACCTTATTTTAAAACTTTCGGATACAGCATCAAAACGGCATAAATTAAATAAATACATTTACACGTAAATAGAGCCGAATGGAAAGTTTTTGTTGCGATTGGAATCAATAACTAAGGAAGACGTCTGACGGAAGCATGTGACCTTACTCTAATCTGAAAAATGCGTAGGTTTTGTAAGGAATATCTGTAAGAAAATTAATTCTTTGACGTCACTGTAGAATAGAAAGAGAAAATCTTGTGCTACCCGTGTAGGGGTGAAACTGGACCGTGAAAAAAAACGTGGGCAATGCTCAAAAATCTTTGAATAAACTGTACCTATTATAATAACTTCACTAAAATGTATAGTCAAATAATTAATTTTCCAATACTAGGTATTTTAGCAAGTCAAACAATATTATGAGAAACTTAATATCAGCTCTACTGCTCGCCTTGCCATTTCGGTCAGTATTTTTTAACAACTGTTAAAAAATACTGACCGAAATGCTGTGCTGCCAGTATTAACTAATACTGGCAGCACAGCAGCAGTTGAAGCTTATATTTTTTAGGTCCATGGAATGTAACAAAATAGACCGAATAACGTAATAAGCTAGTTTTGAGTCCTTTTGACTCATAACAGAAACTGATCCAACGTTTATCCTACGCAAGCTCTATAATTTCTACATATCACAGTCACGGTAAACAAATGCATTTTTGTTGAATCAAACTATCCCAAATATTGAAGCGAAAATAGTTATCTGAATGAGGTTAAAATCAATTTTATAATACTTACAATTAAGAATGATCTTTGTTCAAAAACCTTCATTAGGTGAGCTTACCCAGTTTAAGTGGGTATTCTCTGACTTATTTATGGAAAGAAAAATTACTAGTGGTAGTGGTCATATATATGTAGATGAAATTATTACTTAACATCTATCTTTTACTGTGTGGTATAAAAATAAATATTTAATTTTGGATCACATTTGAATTGAAAATAGACTTACATAAATAACGTATTATTTCTTATTTATTTATTTCTCTAAGTCATATGGAATTAAATCGTGAAAAATGTATACTAAATTTTTGTATAGTATAGAGGGAGCCACAATAGAGTCCATTCTTTAACTGCAGGAGTTATAAAATTCAAATTCAAATATTATAATTGAAATTCAAATATTACTTACATGAACAGACGCTGTAGGCGTCTTAAAAAAATGTGTACCATCACTCGTACTACAAGAAGCATATAAAAACAAAATACAAACTGATTCATTCAGAGAACTACACTTAAAAACTAACATTAAGTTTGAAAAGTTTAAACTTAACACTAACATTACATCAAATGAACCTCTTTACCAATGAACTTTGTATCATCTTTATAATATGTCATTAAAATTTTTTTTTGTCTTTCATCAAATTATACTAAATGACATTATGTAAAACACAAGTTGAAACACAAAATTTATTGGTAAAGCGATAATAATATAAATAACATATCGATTTAAGTAAGATCATCATAAATTGCTATAATTATAATCTTAACAACTTTGTGATTTTTCAATAATATTTTTTACCTCTCGAATCCAATTTCTATCCAATACTATCCCAACTATTCATAATTTCGCAAACGATTCTTTATATTGTCAACAACTTACCACTCTTATAGTATTTATGATTAACCCCGTTACATAGACAATAGGTTATACACTATAAAATACCTTCTGAATCGACCTCTCGATATCGTCAAATCATAAAACATCAATTCATTCTTATTATAAAATTATGTAAAACTGTGACTTAGTAGGTATTTATCCAAAGTATAAAATATCCGTCTGGATCCCGGTCCACCTAAGATACTGTCCTTACGATCCTGTGACTTATTGTAATGGCATACGGTTCAAGTTGCACAGTTGAATAAGTTATCAAGACGTGCCAACGAACCACATTATTTCCGAATACAGGCTTCATTACGACCCCAATTATTAATTAAATATCCATAACAATTAGACTTGTGTCTAAAGTATTTTCGTCAAGAAATATTTTTAGTACACACACATCGATTTTTTGTGGGTCAATTATTTAATGACGGAAACTATTACAAGCTAACAGCAAAGTTACACTTGTGTTTCACCGTGTAGCAGTAGCCTCTACTCACCGAAGAAAATTAAAAAATGGAATAGAATTTGTTATATTTAGAACAGAATTTAAAGGTGAATTTTGTCCTTAATTATTCTTATTATTTGAAATCAGAATCTTTAACGCAAAACCTATTATTGAGTGTTGAATGACTGAATTTAATGGAAAAGTAAGTTCATCATAAATTGAAGTCATCTTATAATGTACCAGCCTGTTTGAATACTGTAACGTTTCAAGAGCCTATCTCTTCTCTCGGCCAGTGTTGTAGCTTGACCTAGACGGGCCCTATTCTACCGGACTGCGTCGAAGCCCAAATAGAGGATGGTTTTTTCCGTACACACGTCAGAGCCCTTTCAGCTCGTGAGCTCCGTATCTTTGATACGGCGGTTGAAACGGCTTTGCTCTCGACCTGCTGTTGCCATCACTAAGTAACTGACCTATTTGAAGTAGATCCTTCTACACAGAGCTACTGGAATCTCCGGGGAAGTGCAGCTGGTTATCACCGCCGCAACTAGGTGTTGGTGACGATGGCGGGTCGAGCGAGGCGCGCGAAGCGGAGCTGAAACTGCTCGAGCTCAGCTCTTCCTGCTCCCCTTCCTGTTCGTAACGACCACCTGTTGTGATAGCTGGAAAGTGAGAGAATAATCGAAATACAATTCTGGAGACAGAACCAAATCAAATTAAATATTTTTATTTGTATACCATAGGTAGATAAATTATGTTGTATTGTAAAATATGAACGCAATGTATAATGTAAATGTAAATGTATTATAAAATATGAACGCTTTGTCTAGCTGTTACTGGGGTACAAATATTTAATATATATTCATAATAATATTTAAACAATTAAAGATAATTTAAAATTGCAAATTATATGCCAAATTAAAGTGGACAGTATTTGTTTAAGAAATTACATAAAAAAGATAAGGTTTTTTTTACTGAACAATTTTAGGTTTGTAAGTCTTGTTTTGTAAGTCAATTGTCTGTGTCTATTTTTGGTACCACCTATAATGGCAAATAAATTTATTTATAACGTCAATATATTGATCATTACTAAGAGTTAGAAATAATATGTTTGCCGTATTAAAGCCAGTAAGTTCTTTATGTGTGTAGGGGTAGCTAATATCTGCATGAATTACCTGATTTTGTATCTGTACATAAAAAATACACATTGGGACTATTCACTGGTTTTCATAGTAAAAGGGTTCCAAAATGAAACTTCTAAAATGCTGTTTTTGAATTCTCATCTTTATTATGTAGTATACTATGCCGATTCTTTTAAAACACTCCATAACATTACCAACAAAACAAGTCAGCCGAAGTATACATTACACGGAACATTTATGCCGAAGTCATATTTAGCATACGTTACATGATAACGTGGGCGTGGCTAGGGGAAAGCTCGATGCCTTAAAAAAAGTCCTTATCAAACTTGATGCAATTAAAAAATTTTGGTACTAATAAATTGCAACTGAAAATTATGTATGTCATTTTGATAACAAGTTACTCTTCCATGGCACAACCTTAGAAAACACTAGCTACGCCCATGAATGACAACCTGTATGTAGTATGAACTTTAATATCAAATGAGTTAAATTGGTAGGTAATGCTTTGCCACAATGGAGTTAACAAACAGATCTTTTTACCACTTCCCCACTTTTACGGCTTCCCCGTGAGACAAAAGATCGCTTAAAATTCATACTACGCTTGAAGTAAGCGAGTTTGAGACTTAACCCGCGTCAATAAGGCCTTTGACACTTTCAACACTAATTTACCAAGAAGTAATTTACATTAAACTGAGTACAATGCGAGCCAAATATTGACGATTTGAGACGACTTAACTTGTATTAAATTTCACATCCAAATTTATTTAGTGCGATAAATGTAATGTACAGTCGCCAGCAGGTCAAGGTATACAAAACTGTCAAATTTCTCCAAATGATTTTAAACCTTAAATTGTTGAAGATAAAGTTCAAAATCAACTGAGAAAAATTGCCATTTTGTGGTAACTTGATGTGCTGGCCATCGTACTAAGTTTCAATATAGTCGTACTGGGGGCCTAGACAATGTTACATTTCCATATCGATAACGCAGTTAGATAAATCTGAAATGTATGGAGTTGGCATAAATTTTCGATATGTCACGTGATGAAGTTATGTCAAATCCATACATTTCGGATACCTATACTTTGTCCATTATGTAAACCGTTTTTTGACAGATGGAACTAGTGATTGCAGGAACGTAACAATGCGATTATCGATCCGATTATTGACGCTTTGATTGCTGTCTGGTATTGATTATCGATTGTTAGGTTTTCGAATCGAAAATGAAGACCAAAATAAATAAATATGTATAATATTCATCTGATTATATTATTTTTTGTATAATATTCATTTTCCATCCATTTCTTTTCAAAAAGATTGTTTAATTTATATTTTATTGATATTAGAGTGGATGCCATTTTCCGATACTGATTTAATGTCATTGTTAAAAAAATGATTGCAGCGAATACATTCGATTGCATCACTAGACACGGTAGAATGTGGTAGAAATGTAACTAAATTTAATACGCTTAACAATAATCATTTTTTTTGGAAAATCCGTTACATTTATGGTATTATTATGTCTGCAAGGAATCATAATTAAGATAATTGAATAACATAAGGTAGATAATACATTAATTTTGTTACGCATTTCAAAGTTAACTTTTACGTAATCTGGAACAGCTACGCTCTAAGACAGTCTAAGACATCTGTCAAAAAACGGTTCTCATAATGGACAAAGTATAACTTCGTTATCTATAATGAAAATGTAACATTGTCGAGACCCCTGTCTTCATCATCACAAATATTATTAAATCTGGTAACACAAAGTCAACATTCACACTATTTCAATATGATAAACTATTTGAAACTATCAAGGAAATATAAGCAAGGTAAGGTATATTTAATTGCGCTTTTATGAACAATATTCTTAGCGATTCGTTACTTAATAGCCTTTAACATTTCCTGTACTTTATTAGATTATTATTAAGTGTGAGTAGCTATCTATTATGCTTTTATAACATGTTTTTTATCCTTTATAATTATTGAAGAGAAAAGTTGAAAAAACAGAGGCCGGGCTGCCACGCATAATTGTATTCACCGCTGTACGCACGGCTACACATCAAGCTATACAAAACTAGTTAATACTGGTCTCTTATTGTATGGGAAGTCTATGCAATGCGAGATCAGCTTATACTGGATTTGTCTAGGTTAAGCTGTAGCCGTGTGTACATATTAAATAGCGACATCCCTTTCTAACAACCAAAAAATTATCGCGTGACGTCATTGTACGGCCTCGTCATCGGCCTCACGGCACGTCATCTTTATGTATTGCAAAGTGTATAAGAAGAAATATTAGATTGAACTATTATTTACATTGATTTGTTATTTAACAGTTTTACATACACATTTGATTCATTAGGGCAGAATGACCTCTAATTTACATAAAAATCATAATAACAATTAAAATAAATAAATTGTAGCTATCATAACAACATGGACTTGTTTAATATTTTCTATATTTATAATGTTGTACTTTCGTATGGTTGCTTTTAACGGGCAGTTAATAAGTAGTTGAATGTAAATGGTGTGTTAACGAAATATAATTTCAAAATTGGATAAACTAAATATAAACTAAGCGAGGATGAGAACATAATTTTGATAATTAAGCTAAAAAAATCTCGCATTAAAAAAATAGTTTTCCGAAACAGGAATTATTTTTGACTCAAAACAAATTGATGTTTTATCGACAATATTATTATTACACGTTAAAAGTCATATTAAGCTACCATTAGTAAATCATATTATCAAATATAATAAAAACAAAAAATATATTATAATTCATACGATACGTAATTAAGACTACCTACATAGTTACCATTATTGAGTTGTACATTTTACTTTTGCAGCCAATTAAAAGTAAAAATTACCAAAATAAGTACTACCTATTAAAAAGATCAATTTCATTTTAATCATTATTGACTACTATAAATTCGCTCCTGTGTGATAACATACTTGAATAAATTCAAAAAAACCTAATGTGTACCTAACTTATAACATGCTTCTGAAGATCTTTAATTCAAAACATATTATAATTAAATAAATAGTTTACAACCCAGTCAGTTGCCAGTTTAGATCTTTTCTGTAAACAACATTACAATTATGAAGATCATGATATTAGAGTCGTTTTCATTAAAAAAATAATATCATAATTTAATTTCATAATTTACTAAAGTAAATTAGTCTTCCCGAAAGGTCACAATCTTTTGTGTTTGAAAACTTACAATCATAGTCAAATTATATTTAGCATAATGCACCATCTACGTATTGTTTGATATTCTTATAAAATAATCGAAATAATTTCACAGAAAATAAATGATCATTCCGAAATTGGATAAAAAAATAAATATTTGTCATGTATCAACGCATTAAAGCTAAATAAAATTATAATAAAACATTGGTTAATAAATAATACTTGTCGATATATTTGTACAAGAAGACAGCCGTACATGTGAGAAGGTATTATATACCGGATGACTTAGTCAGAAATGTTGAGCTGTTTCTAAATGGGACCTCGCACAATATTGCCAAACAATGTATAATCATGCACATTATTTATTTTGACGTACAATAATAGATAAAAATCTAATTCTCAGTATACCAAACACAACCTTTAGAAGATTTTCGGAAAATGTGCCTAATCAACTTAGTTTAGACAACATCAAGAAATTTTTCAAGAAATTACATCTTAGTTTATTTATACATAAAAATACATCCAAAAAATCTAATTCAAAATTCAAATTAGATAAAAAAATCTTTGGTATTTTTTTCTTAAATCAATGTAATTGTTGGTGACGTCATATTCAGAAACAGCTGTTAGAAGCAAAGCAAAACAATAAATTAATACTGAGGTACGATCGCAATGTAATTATTAATTACTTATAAATAATTAATATGAGCCTCAATTATATCAAGGACAACATGCACGCGTCTACTTCAGCAAACGCTAAGACCTCCAATGTAACTGATTGCGCAAAAGATACCGTTAGTCGAAAAGCGAGAAGTAAGCCGTCTAAATATTTTACGAAAAAGGACATCTTAGAATAAAATATATTTTAATAAAAAAAAGTCAATCTTCATTGTAATATATGACTTACAAAACTTCCGGAAACCTTAGGAAATCGTAATAAGGAATTTATAAAGTGATCTGTATAGAGTTAAAATTATTTACTTTTAGAGAAAGTCGTAGAATAAAAGTAACAAATTATTAGAATCTTTGAATACCCTTACAGCCTAATACCAACTTTCCGACAATTTTTATAGTATAATATAATTATGATCAGGCTTGAATAATTATAAATGACTGGTAAGCAAAGTTCAATGTATACTGGCCTTAAATAAGATAGTCGCGTGGCGCATAGAAAAAGTTTTGTTTTTTTTTTGTTTTTACAATAATTGCAAATACATAAATCTACACCTAATAACTAAATAAACAAAAGGTAAGTACTAAAATGAGTACTGGTATACAAAAAATGTACAAGATATTTTATGAAGACCATAGCATTGACTCAGGATTGTTTAATATCAAAATGTTGCCAGGAAGTTAAACTACGAGTATAATTATTATTAATGAATACTTTTAGAAATTTATAGGAATTTTGAAGTCTTCATAAAAAATCTGATAAGTTTTATTTTTTGTGTATTTTGCTGGGTTTTTACATTTTTATGTTTCTTTTTTTTATATGATATACAATATCGCTACTGAACAACGATAAAAGATTATTGCCTAAATATTATTAGGCTTTAGTAGCAAATATTTTAAAATCACTTTTTTACAAACGTTTTTAAGATTTTTTTGTCTTTTACCTGTGCTTAATCACATTAATTGCATTACTTAATAACTAATATTACTACAACAGCAGCAAATGATTCTAACCGCGTAAAACAAACATATTCAGCTTATGTTAACGTAATTATGGCATCCGATTACGTAATGTTTTCGACCGAGCGATTGATTTAAAAAATATTATGATGCCTTGACAGTTCCATTACAATAATTGGGCATTTAATACACCTTACCAGTTAGTATACCACACACGTATTAACGACGAAGAGTAAGAAAAAATAAAACTACTTTATAAAATATTGTAAGTAAAAATTCTGCCCAATTTAAATAATAAAAAAGAAACTACTTAAACGTACAATATACATAAGAATATTCGGATATATCAAAGTTTTAATAAGTTAATATCAATATTTTATTTATTTTGTGTCGTAACATAAGCTGAATATGTCTTAAATTGGAACTACAATAAATATTGTTAAAATCGAAACATCGTACATTAATATCACTGAACACAGTTTATTACTTTTTCTTCTTACGCGACTTTTTAGACTTAGACGATTGCTTTGTTGAAGGCATGGTTACATTAGAAGCACCAGTTGATTTTTTATCCTCCTTGTCACTATCCGTGGATACTATTGGTGACGTATTATCATCATCCGAAGATTTATCCATTACTTCTATTTCTTTATCCTCAGATTTGTCGTCATCAATCTTTACCTCTTGGCTAGTAATTTTATCGTTCTCAACTACGCTAAATCCTTTCTCTCTTTTTAAAGGAACTTTTTCTAAATCTATCAAATTAAACGCGCTTGATTCTATGGCTTTGCTCGTGGTTTCTTTTATGGTCGATAGTATGTTATCTATGTTTATTTTACATATGGGACTTGTTACACTTCCATCGTTCATTTCTAGAAGGCTGTCTCGCATCACCTCTAATTTGAAATCGTCCAAACCGAAGTCCAATGGTTCTAGCGGGGGTAAATCAAGGACTGAATGATGTTCTTCAACGAAGTTTAATTCTGTAGGCGCGTCACATTCAGCCACCATTATATCAGTTCTCTTGCACAGTTCAAATAGTTTTTCTTGCAACGACACTTGTGGGGAAGATCCTGCTTCTTTATTCAAATTTTTTGTTACAATCTTCTCTTCAATTGGTTCTCCTTTTTTCTCTAATTCTACTTTTTCCTCAATAAACTTTTCTTCCTTTTTAACATTCTTGGATGCTGCGATAGAACTCCAAGATTTAATAGGTTTGTCAACTACTTCCACTTCTTGATTCTTTTTCTCGGGCTGAGGCGACTTCTTGCGTAACTTGGTCCCTTTAGTAATCTGAATTTCAGGAAACTCCTCTTTCATCGTATCTATTACATATACATCAGTAACTTCTGTTTCGAGGCGTTTTTCTGTTGATTTTCGATCGGCATAAGGCGATAGAGACTTGGTTTTCTTGATTCGTGGAGATTCTTTTAAAGGTAAAGTACTCTCGCCTCCTTCAATGACAGAAAGAGAATCAGGTTTATATTTTTCTGCCTCCACTTCTTTAGATTTGATTTTTGCACTGGTATCTGGCAGCAACTGGATTTTCAAAGAATCATCATTGCTGACGGATACGTGTGGCTCATCAAGATCCCAAATATCTCTAGTTTCAAACGGATCCATTCTCTCTGGTGTGACACTTTTAGACGAACGAGACTTTTTAGCTTTGGCTAAGTAAGACATTGGTTCTATGTCTTCGTATGGTGTTGAAATTGAAACTAGATCTCCACTAGATGGCTGTGGTTTATCATCGATTGCGTGTATTTCAACGAATGTATCTTCATCTTTTTGAGTGTCATCCTGAGACTTTTTAGCTTTACGACCTTTCTTGGATTTTGGTTTGAATTCTTCAGAAGTCTTTTCTTCTATCAGTGGACAAGGACTGTACAAAACAGGTTTCTCTGGCTCATTCAAGATAATATCCCAAGCAAGTTCGGCAGTTTTAAGATCTTCTACAGCTTTTTCTTTCATAGGCTTCGACTCTGATGACTTTTTCTTTGTTGATGTCTTTAAAGTTACAGACAACGAGGGTACCACCTCTCTAGTATCCACAGTAGCGACCGGACCTATGGAAATTAGTTCCTTTGGAATATGTTCGTTTAAAATAGGCTCCTTGGTTTTAGATTCCTTGGAAATAGGCTCCTTCGGAACAGATTCGTTTGAAGTCGATTTTTTAGAAAAAGGTTCTTTAAGAACCTGCTCGTTAGGAACAGAGATTTTTGAAACTGTTTTCTTAGAGACAGGTTCTGTGAGAATATGCTCTTTAGGAACAGATTTTCTTGGTTCTTTTATCTTAGCAATGGATTCTTTCGGAACATGCTCTTT